>CM035817.1:12145129-12440129 GCA_020458035.1 Magallana ariakensis | reverse complement strand
TCATAACCACCAAAAAGATAATTGAGCCTCAGATATCTCCAGGGACGTATATACTAACGGGATTGGCAACTTCTACATTCGCCATGTTTACTTCCCAAAGTATCACGCGCGTCATGACAAGTTTTTAAAACTCTGTTCAATCCCTGTAAAATATATCGTTTTTTATTAGATTATTTATTTCCTTTTGTTAAAAGGGATAGGTTTTTGATACATTTTTAATCATATGCTGTAAACTAATTTAGATATAAAGAAAATAAACATCGTTAGTATATACGTCCCTGATATCTCCTATTTGTGAATTTTCACTTGTTCACAAAATACTGGTAAAATCAGTCTATTCAAGTGTATTCAGAATTTCAGATTGATACATTATGTTTGATACAACACATTTACAGTAAGCCGTTTATGGTTCACACTTCCATCCTCCGAATCAATTAATGTGGATGATTATACAGAGGAAATAAATGGTACTACTGGAACAGATGAAGATGGGGACCTGGTGCTGAGAAGGAAAACAAGTAAATGCGAAGAGATTGGAGACAAGAGTGTTCTAACAATAGGTACATGTTCATAGTTTAACATAAAAACTCAAGATTTGCCACAGTGTGGTTGCATTAAATTAAGATGAATAAATGAAAAGTTAATGCATGGACAGCACCGACCAGACCCAACCTAACACCAAAGCAGACTACAACTAAATCCTGGGTTTACTTTCGGGGTTTACTCAGGGTCTGGGTTTTTTTTTAGGTAAACTTAGGTGACCTATTGCTATCTGTTTTCGTCCGTCGTCGTGCGTCGTGCGTTAACAATTTACATTTTTAACTTCTTCTTAAAAACTACAAGGCCAATTGTTCCCATTTTAGATGTGAAGCATCTTTATGGTAAGAGGAATGTAAATTGTGAAATTGGTGGCTCTACCACCACCAGGGTGCCACAGATGGGGCCAAATATGCAAAAAACAGCCAAATTTTCAAAAATCTTCTTCTCTACTCCCACACATGTGAAGAAAAAACTGATTGCATGGTTATGATGTCCATGAAGCCCTCTACCAAAATTGTGAAATTCATGGCCCCTGGGTCAGGGGTTCAGGCTCTAGGGTGGGGCCAATATGGCCATATAGTAAAAATGTATTAAATCTTAGAAAATCTTCTTCTCTACTCCCATAGATATTTGTTAAAAACTAAATACATGGTTATGATGTCCATGAAGCTCTCTACCAAAATGTGAAATTCATGGCCCCTGGGTCAGGGGTTCAGTCTCTAGGGTGGGGCCAAAATGGCCATATAGTAAAAATGTATTAAATCTTAGAAAATCTTCTTCTCTACTCCCATAGATATTTGTTTAAAACTAAATGCATGGATATGATGTCCATGAAGCCCTCTACCAAATTTGTGAAATTCATGTTCCCTGGGTCAGGAGTTCAGGCTCAAGGGTGGGGCCAAAATGGCCATATAGTAAAAATGTATTAAATTTTAGAAAATCTTCTCAACTCCCATATATATTTGTGAAAAACTAAAGGCCTGGACATGATGTACATGAAGTCTTCTACCTAAATTGTGAAATTTATGACTCCTGGGACAGGTGTTTAGGCACTAGGGTGGGGCCAATATGGCACAGGAAGGGCCCAAATATCTTGAAAACGGTTAAATCCCCACCCCTAAACCATACATATTCTTGTTCCTTGTGTTAAGGGCCATCAAATGGTGTGTAGGTCATGGGCCTCAGGGGTGGTTCCTGACCCCCCTCAAACAAGAAAAGCCCAAATATCTTGAAAACGGTTAAGAACCCCACCCCTAAATCATATATATTCTTGTTCCTTGTGTCAAGGGGCATCATATGGTATGTAGGTCATGGGCCCTGGGGATGGTCCTGACCCCCCTCAAACAGGAAGTGCACAAATAACTTGAAAACGGTTAAAATCCCCACCCCTAAACCATATATATTCTTGTTCCTTGTGTCAAGGGGCATCATATGGTATGTAGGTCATGGAACTTGGGGTGGTCCTGACCCCCTCAAACAGGTATTGCCCGAATATCTTGAAAACGGTTGAGATCCCCACCCCTAAACCATATATATTCTTGTTCCTTGTGTCAAGGGGCTTCATATGGCATGTAGGTCATGGGCCTCAGGGGTGGTTCCTGACCCCCTCAAACAGGAAGTGCCCGAATATCTTGAAAACGGTTAATATCCCTACCCCTAAACCATATATATTCTTGTTCCTTGTGTCAAGGGGCATCATATGGTATGTAGGTCATGGGCCCCGGTGATGGTCCTGACCCCCCTCAAACAGGAAGTACACAAATAACTTGAAAACGGTTAAGAACCCCACCCCTAAACCATATATATTCTTGTTCCTTGTGTCAAGGGGCATCATATGGTATGTAGGTCATGGGCCCTTGGGGTGGTCCTGACCCCTCTCAAACAGGTAGTGCCTGAATATCTTGAAAACGGTTAATATCCCCACCCCTAAACCATATATATTCTTGTTCCTTGTTTATGTTAGTTCACCTGATATATAGTTAAGGACCCCTGGGAACCACATGAAATTTTGTGGGTCATCCCTACTCTATATGATAGCCTCGTTCGTTTGGGAGACTTTATAATTACCCCGATTATAATTACATCTTGTTTTCCCTTGCTTCTTCCTAATGGAGTTATCTTCCTTTGCTTGTTCATATGTAATAATTAATCGTTGAATATAATGTAATTATAAAGAAGTTGTATGATCAAAAGAGTTGTGCAAGGCTTTTTATCATTTGAAACAAAAACAGTTTTTGAACTTTCAAAATAAACAAATAGACTTGTTAATAGTAAAGTAATAATTGGCTAACTAATTTCACTGATATATAAAGGTAAAATGATTTTGGTATATATGCCAGATGGTGATTCTCAACGAATGTTGAATATTCAAAAACTGGAACAGGAGAAGTGAGTAACTCATGATGGCTTTTATCGATGAAGCTGGGTTTTTTTTCGTTTGTTTAAATGCCCATAGGGAGAGTTTCTGTCTGCCCGGGGGGATGGGGGATGGGAGGTTGTTTTAGATAAAACATGAATAATAGCCACCTTGTTATTATTATTAAATTATTTTCTATCAGAGCACCTTTTCAATATCAGGTCATGCACTCTTTTATGATCTTTTAAGTTTTTCGCTAAAATTATAGGTTTAATAGTCGTTTTTGAAAGATTTCAGGCAGGGAGGTGGTCGTCATTAAAATTTTTTTTATTCCAGAATAAAACTTAACTAAATGCATATATGAGACTCCTTGACAAGTTTGTGTATGGGTTATGCTACTCAGGTGACCGTTAAGGCCTTTTGGCCTCTTGTTTAAATTGCGTCCACTCAGGGTTTACTTTGGGTCAACTCAGGGTTTACTTGGGTTTGCTTTTGGAGTCCACTTTACTCACTGAAGTGTGAAGCAGACCCATCTTTAAACTTACCATCTTACCGCCTGTAAGCCTGCTCCATGTATACTCCAAATACACATGTAGTGTCTGCTTTTAGGGGTCTACTTCTAATTAGGGTTCACTCTATGGGGCCACTCTGAGTTTACTCTGGGTTAACTCAGGGTCTGCTCTAGCAAACTGGGAGTATTTAAACCCTGAGCAGACCCTGAAAGTAAACCCAGTGTTTAGTTGGGGTCTACTCTCTGTTAGGTTGGGTCTGATTGGTACTGTACATGTATGTCATGATTCCATTAGACTTTAATAATTTTCATACTAAGATATGAGTAAAGGATTCAAATAATTTTCAGCCCACTGGATGGAAACTGAGCTTAAAGATGTTGGAAAACAGGTAGGAGTTTGTGCACAGTTTGTCAGTAATAATGCTGTTAAAGATTCCATGTCATGAAATTACTTTGATGAAATCATAAAAGTGTTTGGACTTGGTTTAGAATCATGATCTGACCAATCTACAAGGATCGAGTGACTAGAACTACCGTACTCTTTTTCAATATAGTTGTGGCATGGTTCCCTTCTGTTGGCAGACTATCTTATCCATATCCAGGAGGAGTTGAGGAATCAGACAGCTGTAGAGCTAGGAGCTGGCACTGGCCTAGCCAGCATTGTAGCCTCCTTCTTTGCCAAGAATGTTGTGTGCACAGGTAAGAGAGAGAGAGAGAGAGAGAGAGAGAGAGAGAGAGAGAGAGAGAGAGAGTGAAGGTACTGTATACATGGAAATATTTCCCCCTGTTTTATCATCGTCCCTTTTGCCTTGTTGTCAGAAGGTGAATTAAAAAGTCTGAAATTATTTCTCTTTAAATACAACTGTGTCTGGGCAAATTCAAGATGGGTGAAACTGTTTGCGAGTGCAGAAGGGCGAAAATTACACTAGGTGAAAATAACCCGCGAAAATTACACTAGGTGAAAATAACCCTGTATACAGTATTTTATAGAAACTTCATCAACATCAAAAGCTTTCATCTAAACAGAAACTTCATAAGCAGTTTGATTACTAGTACTCTCAGTTCAAAGAATTGTAAATATGAAAGACTAGTAAAGCCACACTATAGTATTGTTTTAACTAACACAGGCCATTTAATTTGCATGAAATGCGTGTATTTATTCGGGTATGAGTGTGAAGATGGGCAGAGAGGGAATTTTATTAAACTTTTTTTCAATTATAAAGCTTTTGTAAACTTGAGAGCATGTGCTTGATTTGGAATTTTTTCCATGGGTATACATGAGTATGGAGTTGTTTGATCATAAGCACAGATAAAGCTAATATACATTATAACTTTGTTTTTAGATACAGGAGAAGATGTGTTGAAACTTGCAGAACACAACCTGGATCATAACTGGAACTGTCTGGATCCAATGAAGGAGAAAAATTTCAAAGTGTGTCAGCTGGACTGGGTGACAGAAAGCCCAAAATCAGGTTCATGTTATCCTTTAATAGGATATTTTGTAATATTTTGAACCCCCTCTCCAATAGCACTAAAAATTAGAGGGGGGTTCAATATATCGCTGCCATAATTTATTGAACCCGGGGTTCAATATTTTATAGGGGGTTCAATTTTTCGCAGTGATATATTGAACCCGGGTTCGTAATATCGCATAATACATTGAACCCAGGTTCAATATCTCGCGCTATCAAAATATTATATGACACCGGTATGTGATTCAATAACCAACATTAAGGGAAATGAAATAATTAAAGTGTGATTATTAATAAGTGCACACCAGGGAAATGTTACAATCATATGTAAAGCGTAATTGTGAATTAATTTTTTAGGCACTGATAAGTATACAATGATAGAAGAAGATGCGAGTTTGATAAACAAAGCCAGGATTTTCATAGCAGGGGATGGTAAGATAGTTAAGGATTACCGTAGGAATTATTTTTTGAGTATAATGAGGTGATTAAAGAATGATTCCTTATTACCAGTACTAATATCAATATAACTCTCAGCAATTGTACAATTAAACAGTAAACTATTGACATTTTTATGTTATTTTACTTTCGTGTAAACATGCATACCTTGCTTGCACCAAATTAGTAAATCGTTTACATAATAAATGAAATTTATTGAACTTAATATTACTTTGATTCGAAATGTTATCAGATAAAGACAATAGAAAATGTATATATTAATTTTCTAGTAGGTAAAAATCATATATGCTGTCTTAATGTACACTAAGGTGGTATTTAACAAGGGTAAGAAATAGTAGTAGTTTTCATTGTTCCCCTAAGTCCAATTACATGTGCAGTCAAGCTTCTGTTATCTCGAACTAGATGGGACTGTTTAAAAACTTCCGAGATATCCAAGTATTTGAGATATCGAGGGTAAAATAGTTATAAAATAAGTGGTTGGAACTTACCAATCACTTCGACATATCCATTACATTATAGACATATCAGTGTTCGAGATAATGAAGTTCAACTGTATCAGTATTTTGTATTCTAAGAAATGTAATAATTTTCAGTTGTGTATGATGACAAACTGACCATAGGCTTATTTAACACTGTATACAAACTTCTGATGAACTTCCCAGCCAAGTCACTGTACATCAGCTTGGAGAAAAGGTACACTATTTGTCACAGCTACTGGTGAACAAGGGGGATAACTTTAAGAGCACGCATGAAGTGGGAATTGATTTAAAAATAAATAAAAGCACTGTGTCAACTGTGTGAAGCTTCACATAGGTTTTAGTTCAAATGCCATCATTTATAAGCTAATGTCAATAAATTTTAAACAACCCACTCTTGGAATGTTTTAGGTACATTTTTACATTGGAGGACAAGATTGTAGTGGCCCCGGCCTTTGACTATTTCTGCGAGTGTCTGGAGGCCCTGATCGAGACTTCTTCAGATGCAGGGGTGGAGTTCCATTACCAGGAAATACCAGTCGACTTTCCCCAATATTTCACTTACAACAGAACCAAGGAACTGGTTGGTTTTCTCATCGTCTTTGATTCATTACAAAACATTACCTATTAAAAACATATTTATTCATGTGCGGATCCAGAAAATTTTCCAAGGGGGGGGGGGGGGGTCCGACAGTTATTTGAGTTTTTCAGGGGGGGCATATTTTTGGTAATATTATAATGTAAATTTAAAGAAATATGAATTTGCAGGGGGGGGTCCGGACCCCCCTCCCTCTAGATCAGCACATGTTTTATGCAATTCATCATTGCAAGCCAACATTTTAATATGTCCATTCTACTTCCACTCGAATGAACACAAAACCAATGGCTTGTGACAATGTAGTATACATTTACATGTATACAGTTATAAGGGTAGCAATACAAATACCTCTTCTTCTTAAAAATATTCCATATAAACAATTTCACTGAGTACCAATATATGTCTTCAGCACAAATGCTTAATTTTATCTACATGTATGTGCATACTTATACCATGAATACAAATTTGGTAGTCTGTATCAATCTCAGTTTGTTTTCTTTACAGATACTTTACAAAATCTACACCACTTTTCCAACTAACTGACTTGTTCAGGATGATATTCAGTACTGCAGTCAAAAGCATACTGGGAGAATTAAAATACAGAGCTTCATCTAGGTGTGTCGATTAACCCAAAAAACTGATGCACCTTAAGCAGGAGTCTGCTACACACTGGAAGACTTCACAGTGCAAATGGTTTTCTGCTAATTCTTGACATCATGGACTATGTTTGTTTGGAGAGAAAATGGTACGCCTTTGGAGAGAAAATGGTATGCCTGAGTCTGAAGTATGAGAGCACTTGCTCATCTTTCCTAGACAATGGACTTGCCGTATACTGTACATGTAGTTTTATGCAGCCATGCTGAAGTTGATAGTCCCATGCCTACCATTTGGGTACTTAAAGCTAACTAGTCAGAGATATACATGTACTGAATAATCTTTCATAATTTTTTGATCCCAGGTTAAGTATGACCTATATACTTTTACCAGTAAATGTAATAATGTGCTGGAAAAAAGTTGTGTTACAGGCCGATATACAGTACCCTGGAGTCTTTACAACTTCTGATGAGCATTCACTGGCCAGACTCTTTAAGAGGAGGTGATATAAATCAAAGAAACTCAATGTTTAATGTGAAGTGTTTATTTACTTTAACATACTGAACATTAACTAAAGCACTTGTTTAAATAGTAAGTACATGTTTTGAATAAAATGCATTCATGATGTAACAAAAAACAATGAAGGGTTTTCTCGATACAAAAATTAAATAAATGGATCAAGGTTATCAAACAGATTCCAAAGATAATTCTGTGCTCAATGTTATTGTTAATTTATTGTACTTTAAGAGGGCTGGATGGTCGTGGCCAGTTTTAGACAGTATTAATCTCCATTTAATAAAGAGCTCTGTATAAAAATATATAAAAACATTGAATTTTTAATGTAAAATATTTGACTGATGGGTAATTTGTTGACCAACAAGCCTCCTTAAGTATGCGCAGTGTTGCTGTGCTGTAGTAGCACTGGTACATGAAGGCTTGGAAAGATTTTCTTTGTTTATAACATGAAACATATCATCATGACCCTGTATGTTACATAAATGTACATGTAGTAATCTCATTCACAATCAACAAAATAAACAATGTGCAGAAAAAAATCTATATAATCTATATAATGTGCTTGTAAGGAATAAATTTTAACAAAACCCAGATGTAAGATTCCAGGAATACAATAAATGACTCAAGATCTAGTATGTTCTACAGAAAAACCACAACATAGGAGTATAAAAAATATATATAACCTGTATCTATATTGCCTATTTCTTACAAATTTTAAATGCAAAAATTTTACAAAAGTACAACATAACAATGTATAACAATCACAGTCACTGTACATAAGCATCCAATAAAAAAAATGCAAAACAACTGGGAATGAGACTTTGAGTTGTGTGATAAAAATGTACATCTATTCTCATTGATTTTTGAGATTCTCCATTTTGATAACCCATGCCCACTTGCACGGCATCTGATTAGGAGGTAGTAGAGGGAACTCGATTTGCATGACAATATTCTTGAACAAAGACCATTTCAATGGCTCCTTAACACCAATCATTGTGACCCTGGTGGTTGCCGTGGTAACAGGGAGACCTAGGAGAAGCCTGTTGTCTTGGGGCCACATCGTGACAATACCATACACCACTGTACTGTTTCCTTGCTTCTTTGTGGTATACCTGAAACAATCAATCTCCTGGCCATTAGTTTGTTCATTTTCATGGTTTTTTTTTTCATTTAGATCTTCATGTACATTGTAGGTAAATCATGTACGAACAACTTTAAGTCATCAGCTATTAGAGATCATTGAGATGGCGACAGTGTCAAAGGGTCCTCATATGGATGAATGACTGCTTTGACCTTATTAATCTCTTCACTTAGAAATTTAGTTTAGAGTCATTCTAACGCTTTAATCACTGGCACTCTTTGATCTAGGTATGAAGCAGATGATATAATATGCAAGTATTTTACATTAGTATCTGCTTAGACCATTGACTTACACTTTTACGCACAAGTACATTTTGTACTCTTTGGATACAGTATGAGCCAGATGGGACAAAGGGGAAAGAAAATATGCTAAGCTTTAGTACAAAGTACATAGTACATATAACTATGTTGACCTTGACCTCCAACCAAGAAACATGGTTCAAGGTCATTAACCCATGAGCCCAATTTGGGTGAAGAATGAGCCAGAAAAGGCTTGGAAAGAGAAAATATGTAAGGGACAAGAAGTTTTCAACTTAAAATTTGATCTAAAAAGTTGTTTAAAGATAGCTGCATATCCTTTGTCTAAAGACAGGCACTACATGTATATGGGTGAGTTTGAGCTAAATCAGGCCTAAGGTGGAGAACCTATATTTTGGACAAGTGATATTGGAAGAACAGATGAATGGATAGACTGATCACTTTAGAGCTGCTGCATCTACAGACCCCAATAATCTTAGACTGTAAACCCTCTTCAAAAATAAGTATCAGTTTGATTGAATAAAGAGGTTTAACTTATTCAGAATGGCTTTTGTTGTTAATGAGAGAAATTAGAAAATGAATTAGACCAATCAGCTCAATGGTATGTTACCTTATGATCTGACATGACTCACCAAACTCCCTCAAATGTTATATTATCTGTGCCTTGAAACCAGGGCTGGGTCTCATAAATGGCCTCTCCATTGACCTTGAGCCACTGTCCCATTTGTCGGAGTCGCTCCTCAAAAACAGGGATGATAACTCCGTCAGCTGTGGGTCCCACATTGATCAGGATATTACCCCCATAACTACAGTAGAGTAAGAGAATGATAGATCATAAAATTAAAGATAAACCTCATTAAACATATAAAGTACCTCAATATCATGTATGCTTTTGTCACACTGACAAGCAATTTATTTCGGATCCATGTTTTCACAGAAAACCCCTTTATCATAAGTTTTGAAACGGCTTAGAGTTTAACAATCTGAGATTTCAAATAGACTACATGTACATGTATCTACATGTATTAGGTCACTTACCTGACAGTTTCTGCAATCTCCACCAGCAGTTCCTCTGTTGTAAGTACGTCTTCAATCTGTATCTGGCGCCGATGAGTCCATGCCTTCTTGTCCACTGTCATACAGTTCTCCCACTTGTGCTTGAAGATTTTGCCTGCATTTGAGAATATTATCAATTTAAATCGTATATCTTTTACTCTTTTCCTGATGTGCACCAGTATTCAAGTAATTATATATTTGTATCTCAAGGATGTAAAATTATTATTGATCCAAATGATTCATATATCAATAAATGTTTTACACAAGAAGCACAATTTATAAAAAAAAAAATTAAAACACTGCTGTGATGTCATTCCTTTGTTCCAGCATTCTAAAATTTTACCTGTGACAGTCCGATATTAGTGAGCTTCGTAATATCAGACTGTTACCAGTGGTTACAGTACTGATATCCTTCAAAATCGGACTGTCTCAGGTAAATCAACAATGAAATTCAATGGCAGTGTTTTAAGTACGATATATGCTGAAAACAGTCCTGTATGAAAAAATATCAAACAGTTCTCAGCCCTAACGGGCCTCGAAACTCTCTGATATTTTTTCATACAGAACTGTTTTCGGCATATATCCATTACTGATCTGTGTATAACCTTAACCAATAAGAATTTGGAAATTTATAGTTTAAGAACAAAAGAATAGATGGGAGGAACCTAGAGATATGCAGGTCAAATAGCAATTGGGCAACAGCTGGTCACATTATACATTGTATACACCAAAAAGTTAACAACCCTTTTAAATATAAAAGGAGCAAAAAACATATTCTCACATTCTTAACAAAAAGAACAAGAAATCTATCCTTAAGACATGAACGTCCTGCCTAATTATGTTATTTTAGTATAGCAAAAATAATTGTTCCGTTGATCTTCACCTGTCTAAGTTGGTTGCACGGGTCTGACAACCAAGAAGTTAAATTGATGTGGCCTGAAGGTTTTCTTACCAGTTTGTATTAGAAAAATAAAGTATTGTGAAGATACATTCTATAAATTATCTAAGACCATGAAATATGAAAATAAAATAATGAGGTCAAGGTCACAGGGAGGTCAAGGTCTTAAGGAGGTCAAGATCAGTAAAATAATGACATGATTAAATAAGTTGCATCTTTATTGGTTACCAGGTTTGAACTTGTCCTGACAATTCCAGAAGCTTCCGTGTTTACAGTTGGAGTCCTTCCCCCACCGGTCATTGGTGACCACGGTGTCCTTCACTGGGCTACAAGACAATCAGACTGACCACTGAACAGATGCTTTAAACCCTGTCCAAGTCACAGTGAACACAACAAACATGATTTACCAAACTAATTTGTGTTCTTTCCATTAGAGAAATGGTACATGTAATGGTTTGGCCTAGCTTTATTTACTGCATGGACTTTATCTTACATTATTGTGCTTACACTGGCAATCAGAATTTCTTGGTTACCAGGTTTCTTATACTCCATCACTGTCACATAAATAATAATATCAAACAGCTCATTATTAAATCACTGTAAGGATTGAAGATATGAACTTGCAGCGTCTGGTAAATTTGATACCTTTTAAAAGGCCATAAATTTGACCCTTCCTTGCAGTATTTATCGGGTCCTGTGTTAAAGAACCAAATGTGTTAATAGTACTGTAAATGTGTTGTATTTGGCGTGTACGATATTTGGCGCAAATTAATTTTTCTAGAAGTTAGTGAGGATTTGAATTAGCGTATTTCTGGATGATCCTATTCTTATATACACATAAATGTATGTATGGCATTTAGTGATGTATTAGATTTAGCGGAAGTTGCTTTCCGCCAAAAACTCTCTAAAGAATACACAGCCAAATGCAATACGTTTACAGTATTCTCAATGTGATGAATATGCCTAGTACACAGATTTTGTGAGGATGTCATTCTATTAGAGGATTAATTTTAAGAAGTTTTACAGTTACCTGTCATTGAACAGCCAGGCCAAAAACTCGGTGGAATTCCAGTAGGTACTGTTTTCATTCCAGTCTCCGTCAGACCACACAACATCAGGCTTGTATCGGTTGACCAGCTCATACAGCTCTGGTAGAGCCTTGTTCTGTAACACAGTCAATACAACTGTACAAAGCTACACCATTTTGTTCAAATAAAGAGGTTCATATATGCTAGATTTGAATATGCATAATATATCTAATGTGATGGTATCATTATAGTATTGGAGAAAAATAATCATTTCTTTATAAATTTGAATTGCTTTGAATAGGTATCAGGGAAATTCAACCACGGTGGCAAGATCTGCAATCTGGAATTCCCGTTGATTCCTCTCCCACATTCATAATAATAATAAATTAATTCAATATTCTACTACCTACCTTAACATAGTCTTGAGTCTTATATTTGTTGGCCACATCCTGGAGATACAGTGGGTTGTAGAACTCAAACAGAGAATGGTATACTCCGAAATGGATGTCTGTCCTGTTTCTTATGGAATCAGCAAGGGCACCTGTTTATAATTATCAAAATATGAAGAAGATTTGTAATATGAAACTCTGCAAGATAAAGGAAATAAACAATGCAGAGATTTTGTTTTTCCTACATATGCACCTCTAGGTAAACTGATATCAGCCACTGTAAAATGTTACTAGTGATGAAATTCAGAATAATAGTCTATTTACAGTAAATTTTTTAAATTAAAAGTTGACATGGTCAATGTATGTCTTCATATGGCCAAGCAATTCAAAGGGTTGGGGTGAAACCACCAACCTATCTGACACCCGAACAAAATGCAAGTCACCTTTAAACAATTTTACATGCTGTGTGCCACCACAACTGCATTAGCAAATTGTTGTGCTGTGACACATTTACTCAACTTGCAATTCCGCTAACACAACACATTGTTTAACTAACACAATGAAATTGATCATGACAGCGTAACTGCACATTGTATGGATTTGCGATACAGCACAATGGCATATTTTTTCTCAACATACTTCTGGGATATTGCAATTGTTCATATTCTGACATCGCACTATTATTAATGAGTTGTAGGTTGTTGGCATGTTAATTGCATAACTAAATTATGAATGACTTATCTGTGACATACCGACAAGATCTCTGTGTGGTCCGACATCGTAGGCGTTCCAGTTCCAGGAGACAGCAGAGGGCCAGAGAGTGAAGCCCTCGTGGTGCTTGGTCACCAACACTACATACCTTCAAAAATCAAAACAATAATATATGATAGCATCTGAAGAATTGAGAATGTTATTTTAAAAACAAATACTAAAGTTACAGTAGTAATTCGAAATAAATGTGTTGGGCCAGCCTTATTAAGCTATAGTTGGTGAAATGCAGGTGTATAAGGTTGAATTCTTGGTCTATAGACACATATTCCTATATTGATCTGTTAATCCATCTTTACTAATATTACACATAAACTAATTACAATTAAGTACAAATAAATATCAAAATGCAACAGCATACATCTACAGAGAAATATGCTGATTACATATCTTAGATTTAGTTGTAAACATATGGCAAAAGATGTCAAATTTTTCCATTATAGATCTCTGCAAGAAATCTGTTTTCATTGCTCCGAGTAAAAAGAGATGCATTACTTTCAAAGAATAATCCTGCTGATTTTGTTTTATAAGGAAAGTAAATTATATATATATAGCTTAACTTCTGCCAAAGTTTAAGTAAATAATTGACATACTTTGCTCCAGATGCCTCGAAGAGATCTGCCCATTTGTCAGGATTGTAAAATGTAGCATGGAATTGTGAGGCAAAATCTGCATAAGTGAAATCTGGAGAATAATTATCTTCCATAAATTTCACAACATCCTTGTCTTTTTGGGTTTTCCATTCATACCAAAACCAAGCACCCTTGAAGGCAGGAACCGAAAACACTCCCCAGTGTAGGAAAATTCCAATTTTGGACTTATCGTACCACTCGGGTAGTGGTCTAGTGTCCAGAGAATCCCAGTTTGGCTGGTACCTGACGGTGCTCACAATATAAATTTGGAGCAATAGCACCAAAACTACAGACTTCATCATCACAGTAGCTTACGGCTGACAATACACTATACGGCAAAATACACAAAATTACTAGCAGCGGCTATTATTTTTTAATCACATGACACCCACGTGAGTTTGTTGATGTTAAAACCTATAACGATAGGACCAATTAAATCCGCATAACTTTCAGAATTTTACCAATGTTTGAAAATAAAAGCATTATACGGTATTTGAAGCAATAATAAGGAGTGGTTCGGATTCTTTTTTCCTTATTTGGCAAACAAATTTAAGGTATTTAATGTATAATGAAGGGATAGGACAATTTTGAAACATGTTAAATTATATATAACTAACTAGATACGATCTCGTTACGAGTAACGAGTAGGTCTTCCGTTCAATATGTTAAACGATACGATTAAAATATTAATGAAATTTCAGAATTTCCAATCAACCCCTTTCCTTTCAAGTAATGTATACGATTGTCAATATCCTGTACAATGCTTAACAAAGTGTTTTGCATTTTTCACATACAGCACATTAAAGATTTAAGATTTTAGTGCCTTAAAATCCCTAATTATGTCATCAATGGGTGTGGCAATGAGTTTTACAAACTAATTTTGTTACGATCAACAACTTTGCTTCTATAATGCATTACAAAATCTTGATCGTTTTTAAGTTATCTGTAATAGAGTTTACGAGTGTCTTGGCCCCTAATTAAAGGGGCCAGCCCCTTTTTCTTGAATTCATTCGAAAGGTCTCACGAATACTAACAATTTTTGTTCTAATACCTATCTGAAATTGTTGTTCATTTTTGAGATACAAATGATTGAATATTTTAGGGGCCAGCCCTCTAGATCCTTCATGGGGACAAATATTAGTTTTTTGATTAGTGGAATCGGTTTAAATTATCAATGGAAGCATTCCCTCTTCTACAATGCATAACAAAATATGTTTCCTTCTCTAGATATACTGCGTCAAAGTTTAAGTACTTTGGCCCTTAAAAATCCCTCATTACGTAATAAATGGGCGTGGCAATGATTTTTTCTGTTAGATATTGTTACGATCAACAACTTTGCTTCTATAATGCATTTCAAAATCTTCGTTTTTAAGTTATTTGTAATACAGTTTACGAGTCTCTTGTCCCCTAATGTTTTTCTTGATTTTATACGAAAAGTCTTAAAATTCATTCGAAAGGTCTCACGAATACTAACAATTTTTGTTCTTACACCTATCTGAAATTGTTGTTCATTTTTGAGATACAAATGATTGAATATTTTAGGGGCCAGCCCTCTAGATCCTTAATGGGGACATACATTGGTGTTTTGATTAGTGGAATCGATTAGAATCATCAATGCAAGCATTTTCTCTTCTACAATGCCTAACAAAATATGTTTCGTTTTCTAGATATATTGCGTCAAAGTTTAAGTACTTTGGCCCCTAAAAATCCCTAATTACGTAATAAATGGGCGTGGCAATGATTTTTTCTGTTAGATATTGTTACGATCAACAACTTTGCTTCTATAATGCATAACAAAATCTTTATCGTTTTTTAGTTATATGTAATAGACTTTACGAGTCTCTTGGCCCCTAATTTAAGGGGCCAGTCCCTTTTTCTTGATTTTGTTGAAAAGAACTTTTGATTCTCTACTACATTTTTTTTTATGTCTTAACAAAATATCAACTAATAAAAAGATACAGATCAAAACGTATGAAAAATTTGAATGAAAATTCGTACCCAATTTTCGTGCCTAGGCGAGCTCCAAGAAATGGCGCCACTGGCGTAAAACAAATACATGCTGCACAACTTCAAACTATAGTCTACCTATCCTAAAAATTTCCATGAAAATGTAAAAGTTCTATCTTAAATACTTTTGAAGAAAAATTGTGAACAAGCAAAAACATAAAATCTTTAATATCGCGGGACCGGAAGTGACGACTAAATAATCTCGCGCAATTTTCTTACAAATTTAGTCATGAATAAGATCTGAAAGTTTCATTAAAATCGGCTGAAGCGTTTTTGAGAAAACGTGGGAGAAAAAAAAATAATAACTAGACTCTTGTTGCTATAGCAACAAAAAGGTCTTCCGTTCCTCATGTATTTTAAAACCTGTAAAAAAAAATTGCATTTCACTTGTAAAAAGGAAATGGATATAACATATACTGTGAAATTTTCCAGTAATTATTTCTATGTAAAACAAAACAAAAACACAAAAAGTCATTTTTTGAGTACTTCCTGTGACGACCGGAAGTTACGCCGGATAAAACAAAATAGTGTAAAATCATGTACATACATAGGTATATCATCCCACAATGTTTAGTTGTTAAAGTGTCTCCCATTTTTGATATATCTTGGAGACAAGGTTTTTTTGTTATAGGACAGGAAACGGACAAACGAAAGTGCTCAATGAATTTATATACAAGTTGATCTCATAAAAACCCATACTATTCACCCGTTACGAACCTCAACTCACTGGACTTTATAAAATTGTAGTCAGTCCGCGCAACACTTTGGATACGGCGGTCCAGGGCGAGGATGCATCCTAAACTTCTCCCGTCTCTAATGTACATGGTCTTGGCACATTTTATGCAATACTTCAAACACAACTACTGATATTTAATTTAGTATTCCTATGGTCTAGCTTCTCTGAGGGGTAAGCCTTGTGTTTGTTATAATTGTGTTTTTAAGAATGCAGTAAATGCATTTAAAGCATCCAGTACGAAGTTTCCCAGTTATTCAACGTAAAACTTTTTATGTTTATCATTAAATACCCATATCAGCTGTTTCTCTATATTTAGCAGTCATATATATGATGGTCCGCTTATGTCTTTATCTCTATGAATCACATATGTTCCGTTGGTCATTTATTTGTAAGTGTAAAGTGTGAAAAAGTATAAGTAAGTGTATCCACGTGTAAAATAATGCACGTATATCATGTATGTAATGCGTAACAGAAGTTACGAGTAAGTAAAGTGTCCATCATATTTGTATATTTGCCACGTGTTTGTATTGGTGTCTACATTGTGACAGAAGTGTGTATTTGATCAATTAACAGAACTAAATCGTCCTGGTATTTCTTGGTATCTCCTGTTACATGTATTTTCCTTGCATCTACATCGTTTCTTTCACGACATTTTCGTCATTTTGAATGGATCATCATCCTACTACTGAAGAACCACACCAGTGTAATCATATATATTCTAAGGATTATCTATCCAAAATACTCTACAGACTGACCATTCACCCACACAGCACCAATAGGACGCCATTGACATATTATTTTGTTCCCAGAGATATATTGATTGTGTAAAATTAGTACAGTAAATTATTTATGTAAAAACATTCTTCCATATTTTTGGGGGGTCCGGATCAGATATTATCCCCAAGTCACTGGTCATCTGTGAGTCGAAGAAATTTTGGATATCTATAAGGCTTTCATATCTCCGTAAGAAACACGTGCATATAGTCAACGTATTGCAGTCCTTTTTTCAAGGACCTCAACTTGTTTATTATATTATTTATTCATTTTAAGTGGTATTCAAATCAATAAAATTGTTTCGATGCAGGAATTTTCAGGACGACATACTGCTTTAATGGAGTTCTACTTAAACATCTCAGAAGCGAGCCCTGTCATCCTTAGTCCCCACATCAGACTCGAGACAGCCTTGTTTTGTATTGATATGTTCGACAAATATATAAACAGTCTGATATATCTATACAGATACTTGTCTACTTGTCATATAATTTATTGAAGATAACAAAATACTAAGCACGCAATCTTACAATTTTTAACTGGAAAAACCACTGTTGAGGGAAGGATTTCTATTGAGAATATCTAAATTTAATGCTAACTTAAAGAACAACCTTTTTTGGGACAACATTATTCAGTGAAATCCTCGAAATGTTTTAAAAGTTTGCAAACAAATTGATGACAATTCATTTTCACGATAAAAGTAATGCACGTGTTAAACTTTAATAGATGTTTAACAACCGCGTCTTGCAAGCTATTGAATCACCACCTTTGATCTTGAATATTAAATAACGATAAAAAAGGACATATGACTGAACCAGCATACGCATGAGAGCACTTTTCTAATATAAACAACAAAAGCATTTCATCTTAGAATATTTTATTACTTGATTTAAAAAAAATTGCCATCTTTGAAGTGCAAAACATAAAATTTGGAATTCGGTAACCTCTCTATTATGAAAAACCATTAACCTAATTCAACTAAGAATCTACACACAGGGATGTGAAATTATTTTTAAATGGTACTTTGAATACGAAATAACGCTTTATATGGTGGTTTGTGCACGAATGCAGGAAGCGTGAATTACAAAAAAAATACAAAATCCAAATCAGCGGGTTATTCGATCATTTTTCCCGCAATAAACCCTACACTCATAGCCCGTATAAACCACTAATTAAAATTGGCTTTTCCAAGATTAATTTTAGAAAATCTAACTTAAATTGGCTTTTCCAATTTTACAAATTGCGTTCAGACAGCAATTTGAAGATAATCATATCACCTTTGTAGAACTTTGCCACAATGTATAATAGACCACGTAACGATACAGAAATGTAGCAAAGTCATTGAAATACATGTAAAAAAAATATGATCTTTTATTTTATGATAGTTTCGTTATTCACAACAATCAACAATCAAATTTTGGCGGAGCAGGGACAATGGTTATTTCATGACGGTCAGAGAGAGAGAGAGAGAGAGAGAGAGAGAGAGAGAGAGAGAGAGAGAGAGAGAGAGAGAGAGAGAGAGAGAGATATTTAAAAAGCTGCTATTATTTTGATTTATGATAGAATTTAAACAGAAAACATTAAAATACATCGTTTTTGAGATAAAATCGTTTAACAAAACACAATTAAGAAAGAGAAAAACATTCGGCACTCGAGGACTGAACCCGGGTCGCCTGGGCACAAGTCCTCCATTCTAACGACTGAGCTAATCAGATTCTCGCTTCAATACTTTGGAGCTTAAAATCTCGAGAATGCGTAGATCGATTTTAAACGGATTTCATATTCAACAGTTTTGAACGCGTCTCGGTCGAATAAAAGCATTAAAAAATTTCAATTCAAATAAATTGAAAAATGAGTAATTTTTGTTTCCTTCCTGTGACGACCGGAAGTGACGGCGGACGTTCGGATATGCAAAGGGCACTGCGGCAAGACACTTTCTACCATCCCAGAAAATTTGAAAGTTCTATTTTAAATATTTTTGGAGAAAAATTGTGAACAAGCAAAAACATCAAATTTTTAATATCTCAGGACCGGAAGTGACGACCGAAAAAATCTCGTGTAATTTTCTTACAAATTTTGTTGTGAACAAGATCTGAAAATTTCATCAAAAGCAGCTGAAGCCTTTTCGAGAAAACGTGGGAGAAAAAAAAATTAATAATAATAATAATAGAGGAAAAGAAACAAAGCAATAACAATAAGGTCTTCCGTTCGAAACGGAAGACCTTAATAATAGAGGAAAAGAATCAAAGCAATAACAATAAGGTCTTCCGTTGGAAACGGAAGACCTTAATAATAAGAAACAGTACGAAAACAATAAGGTCTTCCGTTGGAAACGGAAGATCTTAAATATGTCAATATACTGATATATGTATCAATCAGGCACGTATCATCAAAGGGGGGCACAAGGGCGTGTGTACCAAAAAAAAAATCGTTAAAAAAGTGGGTACCTCGGAGTAAAAAAATAACTTTCCTCCCAGGTACCCACTTTTTTAACGATGTTTTTCTTTTTCTACAAAACCTGCCCCCCCCCCTTTTTTTTCTCGCAGCAGGCTTTTTTTTTTTAATTTACATATAAAAAGTGAATGAACATGGAGTTGGCCCCAACTTTTCCAACCTCAAAATGATATCATGGTTCAGAATATTAGACCATTCATTTAATAGAAAAAAACAAAACAAAAAAAAACTAAACTTGATTTAATTTTACAACGATTGATAAACAAGTTCTACAACTTATATTAATATCTTTCGTTGGCACGGATGTTAGTAGATCTATACAAAATGTGGTCGTTATATACATGTACATTGAATACCTTAATGATCGATAGTTGATGTATTTAATGAACAACTTACAGATATGATAAGCAAAAAAAAAAAAAAAAAGATAAAAGGGTATAATATAAGTAATCTACAACCACACAAGGCTACCGGACCAGACGCTACATGTGTATCAACACGTTTTCTAAAGGAACTGGCATGCAGCTTGGCCTTCTACTTCCAAATATCACTGAACAGCGGATGTGTACCAGAGGACTGGAAGATGGCCCACGTTGTCCCCATCTTTAAGAAAAGAGACAAGAGTACAGCAGCCAACTATCGTCCAGTATCCCTCAAGGCAATTTGCTCCAAGATCCTGGAACACATCCCCCATTCTAACATCATGGACCGCTTTGAAAGAAACTCCATCCTTACACCAGCACAACACGGATTTCGTATTAAACGCTCACGTGAGACTAAACTTATTTCCACAATACAAGACTTGGCTAGTAGTCCATCGAACGGCAACCAGATCGATGCTATCTTATTGGATTTTGCCAAAACATTTGATATAAGGTACCACACCGCGACGTTTTCTCCATAAACTGAATTACTATATGGAATTCATGGCAGCACCTTACAATGGATTGAAAGTTCCTTATCAGACACGAAACAGCGAGTACTGGTTGAAGGGATGTCCTCTAACATCGCGGATATGAACTCCAGAGTACCCCAAGGCACAGTAATGGTTCCCCTATTATTTCTTGCCTACATCAACGATCCACCGGATGCGGTAACATCCAATGTTAAATTATTTGCAGACAGTCGTCTGATTTATAAGACAATGCAATCAATCAACGACACAGTTCAATTCCAGCAGGACTTAAGTGCTCTTGAGAAGTGGGAAAAGGACTGGCAGATGGCATTTCACCCTCAGAGTGTACGTACCACCATCCACATTTCTAAGATGCGTCATCCGATCAAAGCATCATACCAAGTGCATAGTCATACCCGGGATTGTAAGCCCAAGTGGTAAATACCTTGGAATCACAATCCGCAGAGACCTGTCATAGCGCAAGCACATCAATTCAACTTCTGCCAAGGCCAAGAGAACAATTGGATTTTTAAGAAGGAACCTCAGAAGTTGCTATCTGGCTATCAGGAGCCAGGCATATGTCCTTTCCGATATATTAGTCATGTTGTATATTTTATTTGATAAAATGAAATATATCGGAAAGGACACATACATGGAGTACGCGTCAGTAGTTTGGGATCCTTACCAACAACATCTAATCCAACGCTTAGAAGATGTCCATGCAGCGCCAAGCAACAAGGTTTGGCACTGGCGACTATTCTTCAAGGGATCCAGAAAGTATGTCCACTGTCCACCATGTTACACCAACTCGGCCGGGAACAACTGGAACACCGGAGGGCCCGGAACCGAGTGATCATGTTCTACAAAATGTACCATTACATTGTAGAAGTTCCGGTTCATCCCCTGCTACACGTCACCAATAGCAGAACCCGTGGCTCCATGGTAAACAAAATCTGCCAAATCAGCACCATGCAGAGGGGACGTCTACAAATACTATAGTACTCATTTATTCCAGCAACTATCATAACATGGAATAACATACTAGCAACAATTAGGAATTCACCAATAGTGGACAACTCTAGACAAGCTATACATACCATTTAAAGTTGAATAACACATCATCACAAAATGGTTGACCTCTGATCGAAACGACATTTCGTTATATTGAAAGGATTTTATCGACGGTAACATATAACTTACTCCATAGCCGAGTGGATAAAGTGGCGGGCTTGTGATCGTACATCCCGAGGGGCTTTTGTTGTTACTTACTGAATTGAATTTTTTAGATATTCATTTTTTATCCCCAAACTGCAAATTTTTCGCTTATTTGACATATGTACAGTTTATTTATTATTCTACCGGTATCTTTCCTAATCAAATAATTTACTGTTAATTTGAGTAACTTTTTCCAGGTGTGTTATTCCACCTTAAATGTACATAAGTTTTTAGCTCAACTGAACCGAAGGTTCAAGTGAGCTTTTCTGATCACCTGTTGTCCGTCGTCCGTCCGTCCGTCTGTCTGTAAACTTTTCACATTTTTGACTTCTTCTTTGAAACCACTGGGCCAAATTTAACCGAACTTCCTACAAAGCATCCTTATGGGAAGAGAATTCTAAATTTTGAAAATCGAGGGCAAAAAACTTTTTAAAAGGGAGATAATTACGAAATAGTGAAAATAGGACGTATGTCTTTAAAAATCTTCTTCTCAAGAACCACTGCACCAGAAATACCAATATTTACACCATAGCTTGTAAATATAGTGAAGATTTTAAATTGTTAAAACCATGACCCCCGGACCAATACTGGGGCCCCAAGAGGGGTTCAAAGTTTAACATAGAAATATATAGGAAAATGTTTAAAAATCTTCTTCTCAAGAACTACAATGCTGCAATTTGTGAAATTACTATTCAAGCATACTTAGATTGTGTAGATTCTAAACTGTTAAAATCGTGACCCCCGGACTAATACTGGGGCTCCAAGAAGGGTTCAAAATTTAACATAGAAATATATAGAGAAAATGTTAAAAAATCTTCTTCTCAAGAACTACAATGTGAGATTAGTATGCAAGCATCCTTAGATAGTGTTTAAATCGTGACCCCGGGACTTAAACTGGGCCCTAAGATGGGTTCAAAGTTTAACACAGAAAGATATAGGGATATATTTTAAACTGAAATAGAATGATACAAGGAACTGTTATGCAAGTATAAAGCGATGTGACCCATGGGCCTCTTGTTTTAAAACTGTTCACTACGGAATTACTGGAGTATTAACACTGAAGTTGAGTCCACTCCATTAAAGAAGAAGAAGACGATATACATGGCGTGAAAACAGGCACGTAGCATCGGGGGGGGGGGGGGGGAGCAGATAATTGTTCTTAAATTCACGTATAAAAATTGAAATGTCATGGAGTTGCCCCCCCCCTTTTTCGGAATTCAACGTTAAATTGACAAGAAATACAACGCACCCCTCCCCACGGATTAGGATTTTCATGATTTTGAGAATTTATTCTTTTAGTTTTGCTTGTCAAGATTTTTTTAATGAGGCTGCCCCCCCCTCCTCACCAACACACACTTTCAAATAATGATGCTACGTGACTGAAAAAAAACCCCTTAAAACAAGGGCCTCTGGACTATTTAAACAATAAAAAGCTAAATGCTTTCTTTGGTGGTTCATGTGGGATATGAAGGTGGCGAATTAAAAAAAAAAAATACATAACCGTTAGCGGGTTTTGTATTTTTCCCCCTGAAATTATCGCTACCTTTATAACCCGCATGAATCATGCCTGCATGTAATTGTTTTCTGCAATGATTGCTACCATTATAACCCGCATGAATCATCATGCAAAGAAAGCATTTTATTGCTTATATTTACATCTTTCTATCAGCAAATTAATAAATTGGTCGGAAAAAGTCAGAAAAATTCCCAAAATTATTGTTATGTACATCAGTACGTTATATAAAAGAAACAGCCAAATCGTCTTCTATGGGAACTTGAGTCTGACATCATATCATGATTATTTCGTGCAGTCCACGGTGATTTTTCTTAGCTTGCTGAAGGTTTCGACCAATCGATAAACGGGGCGTGTAGATTTCAGTCCTGTCAGTTTCTACAGAACTATGAAATCAACGTACAACCAATTTCCGTAAGAAATAGAGGGAATCATTCTTGGTGGATTTAAATATATTTTAATATCCGAAAGTCTATGGAATCTTACTCAGTGGCGGATTTAAGTGGGCGCACCCGGCGCCCCTAAAATTGTTAGAATAAAGTTAAATCATACTCCTTTTGGCAAACAAAAAAAAAATGAGCAATTTGTGAGTCTTAATACTAGTAATTAACTTTTTGGAAAGTCATGGGATTTCTCTATATTAGACTGATTTCAACGGTGTATTATTAAGAAAACCCATGAGTTCAATGTTGTAACGTACGTACAATGTATAGAAAACCCATTTCATTTAGTCACGCTCCCCGTGGGTTCAAATGTGACCTATCAACCACCTTTGGGTAATTGTATACTAGTGTTTTAACGACTCTTTGGCATGATTATCTTTTTTAAAACTTCGTTTACATCGTTTCTTATATTTCTGCAAGGCAGATGCTTTTGGTGGGATTATTGCAGGTCTTGAATCTACATATCTTTAACAATTAGTAATTTTATTACTTTTTAAGTATATGTATAATCACGAAAAGAAATATCCCAAAAGTTTAACTTTGAACAATTCATTTTTACCCTACAAAGTCTCTAGAATCCCTGCAGGAGCTTCCGGGACCTTCACTGTTGATATGGATTCCTTTTTGGTAGACGTAAAAGAATTTATCCAAAAGTCAATAAATTGTATTTCATTTATCCAAAAAATAATTTCCTAGTTCCCCCCCCCCCCCCAACTTTCCTTGCAACAAACATTGTCTTTAAAGAAGATGGGGGGATAAGATAACGCAAATGCCGATTCGGTTTAGTCGTGAAATACAATTTTGAATTTATTCTTTTCCAATTAAATCAGTTCAAATATATTATAATACAAGTTTGCAAACGCACAATTTCTAACTACCGGTATATGCAATTTTTAATATATTTAACAAACGATAAGAAAAAAAATATTGCCTTAAATTTTTGGTGGTATCGAACCCACAACATAAGAACTCTAGTTATATAAGGTTAGCTTATGTCTGGTGCTCTAACCACTGAGCCATTTCAGACACACCAAAGTAGGCTGTCTAAATACTATATGTGACTTTGGCCACGAATTTACGGACTTGTATTATTTTTTCAAAACGTTCAATTGTTGGGATACAAAATGATATTTTTAATGTATAGTGGGTCATCTCTCCACGTTTTTGTTGATTGAAATCGGTTTTAAAGGTTAAAAAATCGATGATATGTTAAATATATATTGTTTTGAATAATATTTTTGAAAAATATCAGATTTATTCATATTTTAATTTTCAGTATCTTATCCGTCCGTGTATAGGCATTTTACACGCCTTATCCACCCATCTTCTTTATAATTAGGAAATTGAATCTCATCGAGGAGTCCCCCGCCCTTCTTTTTCGGGAGGATAAAAAAATTTGAAGTAAAATTAGGAAATTGATATTGATATTGAAGTTAAAGGTATATATAAGAAGGTATAACCCCCCCCCCCCCCAACGGAATGGGATTTAGATGATTTTACATTTGGGGGGGGGGGGAGAGCACAGAAGCATAAAAAAGTGCAAATTCCAAAATCATGTAAATTTTATTCCTTTGTTGGGGGGAAGTATTCCTTGAGACTTCACATACCTTTAACTTTTATAAATTTCCTAATCTTTACTTCAATTTTTTTTTCATATGCCCGGAAAAGTAGGGGGTGGGGGGGGGGTGGAGCAACTCCTTTATAATTCAATTTTCTATATATAAATTTAAGAAAAATGTTTGTTGCAAAGAAAATTTGGGGGTGGACCCCCCCCCCCCCCCCCCACCCCGATGTTACGTGCCTGTATTTACAGATTTAGATTTTTTACTTCAGATTCAGCCATGCAGGACTTGAAAGTCTTAAGCCTACAATTCGGGCACTTAAAGCTAGCAAGATAATTATAGAGAGATATGTGTACTGAACAAACTTTCACACTGTATAGTGATTCCAGGTCCAAACTCACCCACGGACATGTCCATTCTTAAGAAATACATTGTATTACATGTTGATTTTTTGACAGTCATTCACTATTTACTATCATTCATGTCAGGCCAGACTCTTGAGAGAAGGTGAGGTAAATCAAAGAAACTCCAATATTGTCTTGTGTAAAGTGTTTATTCAGTTTAACATACTACACTTATTATGTACTTGTTTAAATAAAAAACAAAGGATTTTCTAGTTTTAAAGATTATATAAATAGATAAAGGTTATATCAAACAGGTCCAAAAATAAATGATATTGTTAAATCAGTGTTAAGTAGAGTGCAACAAAGATATTAGATTTTGTGATGATTTTTGTTATTTATTGTGACAGTACTTTAACAGGGTTGGATGGTCATGGCCATTATTAATAGACCATACAGACATTGAACTCCATTAGATGAAGAGCTTGATCGATCTGTATAAAGATATAGAAAAACATTCAAATATTTAATGTAAAATATTTGATTTTTGTCTTTATACTAAATTAAAATTTATGGTTAAAATCATAATTAAAATGATAGGTAATTTGTTGACCACCCAACTTCCTTACTCCTAATTAAATGCATGAAAATTAATATCCGCATAAAATTGTGAGAAGCACCCCTCGTGGATTTTAAATTCTTGCTATTATTTTATGAGAGTTGAGAACTATAAGAAATTAGGATACAAATTCTGTGTTCGCGAATTCATACTCTCGCGATTTGATACAAAACAACGGGATAGTGGAATAAAGTACTCTCGTAAAATAAGAAATCTACAGTATGCTCAGTGCTGTTGTGCTCTAGGGGCACTGGTTCTTACAGGCTTACCAGTACAAGATTTTCTTTGTTGAAGACATCAAACACATCAACATGACCCTGTATGTTATATACATGTAGTAATCTCATTCACAATCAAAATATAAACAATGTGCATAGAAAAAATCTACATAATGAGCTTGTAAGGAATGAATTCAAACAAAACCCAGAGGTAAGATTCCAGGAATAAAATAAATGACCTCAAGAAATGTATGTTCTACAGAAAAGCATTGTAGGAGTATAAAAAATATATACCATTTATCTTACAAATACAAAAACAAGGATTTACACACAAATTAGGTTATAACAATCACAGTCACAGCATCCAATAAAAAAAATGCAAAACAACTGAGAATGAGAAAAAGTTGTGTGAAAAAATTTTGAAAAAGCTCACACTTAAAAATGTACATCCATTCTCATTGATTTTTAAGATTCTCCATTTTGATAACCCATGCCCACTTGCACGGCATCTGGTTAGGTGGAAGTAGAGGGAACTCAATTTGCATGGCAACATTCTTGAACACAGACCATTTCAATGGCTCCTTAACACCAAGCATTGTGACCCTGGTGGTTGCTGTGGTAACAGGGACACCTAGGAGAATCTTGTTGTCTTGGGGCCAGAATGTGACAATACCATACACTGCTGTACTGTTTCCTTGCTTCTTTGTGGTATACCTGAAACAATCAATCTCCTTGCCATGATTTTGTTCATTTCATTTTTTTTCATTTAGATGTACACTGTACGTAAATCATGTAAGATTATATTGCTCTGCTATTCACAAACCCTTGATCTAATAGGCAGAGTTTGATCAGGGTTGGAAACCCAGTTCTCTCAGGTTGGTCTCATTAAAGATTGCATCATCAGATCCAAAATGTAGTTTCCAGAATAATTATAATTGTGCAATGATCAATTTAAAAAATGAGCCATTGTCAAACAAATTTGAGACCGACTAGTATTTGACTTACTGCTATTGGTGTTTAGTCCAAGTGAAGTCATCTTTTTTACAAATTTGATTACTATAAACAACTTGTTCATGGGAGCAGCCATATTGCTAGAGTTTTTCTGTTTAATACACACTTCTGATTGGACAGAACAAGAGGTCACAAAAGTTAAAAAATTAGTACTCTAGCTCACTTGATGGCATAATTGTAAACCTGCATATGTTGGTCTGTTCGGTCAAGGGTTGTGCACAGCGGATCTGAAACCCTTGACTTGGGAAGACGGTAAGAACTAAGTGACATCAGCTATTAGAGATCATTGAGATGGTGACAGTCTAAAATGGCCCTCTTATGGATAAGGGCATAAGGATAAATGATGGCTTTGATCTTTATCTCTTTACTTAGAAACTTAGTTTAGGGTCATTCTAACACTTTAATCACTGGTACTCTTTGGTCCTGGTATGACCCATATCAGACAAAGGGAAGAGATAGTACACAGGAATTTTACATAAAGATCTGCTTTGACCATTGACTTACACTTTTATGCTTGGCTATTCTTTTAGTAAAGCATAAGTTTAATGGGGCAAAGGGGAGAAAAAATATATACTCCATGAAGTATTTCACATCTATATCTTCTATGACCTTGATCTCCAACCCAGAAACTTGGCAGAAGAAGTTAAAAATGTAAAATTCAGTTAACGCACGAAGGACGCATGACGACGGACAAAGACCAATTGCAATAGGTCCCCTGAGTGAATCAGGTGACCTAAAATAACTAGAAGTACAATCTGTGAGCAAGCTCACAAATAATACCCTCAGCTAAGAAAATAGATTATCTCAAGTATTTCTCTAATGGAAAGTAATGGATGCACCATTTTTCTTATAATGACCTTGAACTTACAAATGACCAAAGCACAAGATCAGGACATATTTACTGGTCACAGGCAATCTTTGTGTCAAATTTTAGCTTCTAATAATTTTCCATTACAAGATATGACCAAGACAGAAATTATGCAATTTTTTAAACAATGACCTTGAACTTGCACAACTGACCCCGGATCAAGTTCATAACACACCCTCAGGTAATAAGCAATCTTGATGTGATGTAAGAACATCTCCATAAAACATAGGTAATCACAGATTACAAAGCTCACCGAGACGAGGCATCACCTTTATGTAGCATCACCTTTTTGAGACCACCTTTATCATATTATATGAAAATCATTGTTAATGATCTTGGATATTCATGGATACTGTTTAGACACAATATCGTATATCATATGTTAAAAAATTGCATGATAACCATACGTTAATTTTATACAGTATTATAAGATTCAATGTTTATCAATACAATAATATAAAATATGATAATGCATCCTATGATACTTACAATTTATATCATATTATACAATATAATACTGTTATAAATAATGATCCAATATGATATTGTAACATATGATATGACATTGTATCGTATTGTATACATTATTGTATTTGATCACATAATACAATATCATTATATATGATACAATATAATATAATATGATACAATATCATATCACATAATACATCACAATATTGTAACATATGATATTAAATTGTTTAATATAGTATGATATTGTATTGTATGATATTGTATCATATTTGATACACTATATGATATTGTATCAAATGATACAATATAATTTGATACAACATTGTATCATATCATATGATACAATATCATGTGAAATAGTAATATATTATATAATACAATATCATATTATACAATATTGTATCATATCATACAATATCATATATTACAATATCATACAATACAACTTCATGTGATATAATAATATATTATATAAACCAATATCATTTTATACAATATCGTATCATATGATACGATAATATATATTATACAATATTGTATCATATGATACAATATTGTATATTGCAATATCATATGAAACAATATCATGTGATAAATAATACATAATACAATATCATATTATACAATATTGTATCATAATATACAATACTATACATAACAATATCATGATACAATATCATACTGTACAAAAACTTGATACAATATCATATCATATCATATAACTTTATACAATATAATATATGATATAATATCAAATAAAACAATAGTGTATCATATCATACAATACTATATCATAGGAATCATGTTATATCATTTAACAACAAACACATCTATCAAGCAGGTTTGAGTGAGATAGATTTTTTAGCATCCTTGATAATGGAGATTAGGCTCTGCATCTGAAGCTACCTCTGCGATTCATTTATATCATAGTTAAATCAACTATGCAAGTTTGAAATAGTACTATTATCTATTAAACATGTGACCTGTTTCAAAACACTTAACTCATCCAGCATCCGAAACCTATGGCTAAGATTCAGCATTCATGCCTGTCAGGTGCATCAGTATCATAAGACGCACCATCCATGCAAGTTTGGTGAAGTTAGGACCAGTAATAACTAAGATATAATCATTAAAGGGCACCGGCTCCAAAAACTTTAACCAGCTCTAAAAACCTTATCCTCCGCCAGCATCCGTAACCTATGGCTCAGATTCAGCATTCATGCCTGTCAGGTGCATCAGTATCATAAGACGCACCATCCATGCAAGTTTGGTGAAGTTAGGACCAGTAATAACTAAGATATAATCATCAGAGGGCGCCTGCTCCAAAAACTTTAACCAGCTCCAAAAACCTTAACCTCCTCCAGCATCCGAAACCTATGGCTCAGATTCAGCATTCAAGCCTGTCTGGTGCATCAGTATCATAAGACGCACCATCCATGCAAGTTTGGTGAAGTTAGGACCAGTAGTAACTTAGAAATTGCTATCAAAGGGCACCTGCACCAAAAACTTTAACCTGCTCCAAAAACCTTAACCTCCTCCAGCATCTGAAATTCATGGCCCAGATTCAGCATCCAAGTCTTTCAAGTCCATAAGTAGGTCCAGATGCATCATCCATGCAAGTTTGGTGAAGATAGGACAAGTAATAACTTAGATACTGGACCTGCAACAAAAACTTTAACCAGGTCCGGACGCCGAAGCTGACGCCGGGGGTATAGCATAAGCTCCCCCCGACTTCGTCTCGGTGAGCTAAAAAGGTATAGACCGAACACAAATTTTTCACTTTTCCTTCCAGTGACCTTAAACTTGCCCAAATGACCTTGATTCAAAATCATGACACAACTTTAGGTGATAAGCAATCTTTTTGTGAAGTAAGAATTCCAATATTTCTCCATAAGAAAGATAAAGACCAGACACAAATTTTGCACTTTTCCTTCCAGTGACCTTGAACTTGTCCAAATGACCTTGGGTCAAAATCATGACACTCCCTAAGGTCATAAGCAATCTTTTTGTGAAGTAAGAACTTCTCTGTAAGAAAGATATGGACTGGACACGATTGTACAGACAGACGGCCAGACAGACAAGGTGATTCCTATATAATCCCCCCCCCCCAAAAAAAACTTTGTTTGCAGGGGGTATAATGACTCACCAAACTCCAGGAAATGTTATATTATCTTTTGCTTGGGACCAGGGCTGGGTCTCATAGATGGCCTCTCCATTGACCTTGAGCCACTGTCCCATTTGTCGGAGTCGCTCCTCAAAAACAGGGATGATAACTCCGTCAGCTGTGGGTCCCACATTGATCAGGATATTACCCCCATAACTACAGTAAAGTTAAAAGAATCACATCATGAAAATCTATCAAACACTTAAAGACTTACACTTAGTATTTTGAGTGCCAGTACATGTTTACTTAGTTGCAGTGAAAAGCAATTTACCTCTGATCAATGTTTTCAAAGAAAATCCCTTTTTTTCTTAAGTTTTGAACCAGCTAAAAGTTAAGCTAGCTATTGCGATCTACATGTATTAGGTCACTTACCTAACAGTTTCTGCAATTTCAGCCAGCAGTTCCTCTATTGTAAGAACATCCTCAATCTGTATCTGGCGCCGATGAGTCCACGCCTTCTTGTCCACTGTCATACAGTTCTCCCACTTATGCTTAATAATTTTCCCTGCATTTGAAAATATTATCAATTAAAATCTAGCTTATCTTGTACTCTTTTCCTGATGTGCACCTTTATTCATGAAATAGATCTGTACCTACAAGGATGTAAAATCATTTTTGATCAAAATGATTCAAATATCAATAAATGATTTACACCCTGTGTGTATATAAGTCTGTGTTAACAAATACAGCTAAGGTAAAGTGCTTAGTTTTTTTCATTAAATTTAATTTTGTATTTGTGAACAATTGTTTGTTATCATAATTAAAAGTTTTAGATTAGTATACACAGTTCTTTATTTGACATTATTATGTACAAGCCCAGAGTTCCTTGTTTATTTGAAACAAATGATGCAAAACCAATGACTCAGGTCTCATACATGATTTTATTGATGCACATTTCATAAAAGATTATTTGAGAATGACCTTAACCAACAAGAATTTGGGAATATCTAATTGAGAACACACAGAACAGATGGGAGGAACTAATATGTGCAGATCAATTAACAACTGTGCAATGGCTGGTCACATTATACATCGTATGTACGAAAGGAAGTTAACAACCCTTTTGAATAGAAAAGGAGCAAAAAATGTATATAGCCTCACATTCTTAAGAAAAAGAACAAGAAACATATCCACAGGACATGAATGCCCTGACCCAAAAATAATTGTTCCGTTTATCTTTGCATCAGTCAATGTAAGTTGAAAATACTATGAGAGGAATAAATAATGATGTTGGGTTTCTTACCAGTTTGTATCAGAAAAATAAAGTATTGTGAAAATACATTCTATAATTTATTTGAGATTAAGGTGTAAAATATGGAAGAGTGAAGTCAAGGTCATAGGGAGGTCAAGGTCAGTAAAATAATTACATAAATACTGTAGATTCCTTATTAGGCAAGTATTGATTTCTATACTTACTAGTAATTATTGAGAATCTACAGTAAATAAGCTGCATATTTATTGGTTACCAGGTTTGAACTTGTCCTGACAATTCCAGAAGCTTCCATGTTTACAGATGGCGTCCTTCCCCCACCGGTCATTGGTGACCACGGTGTCCTTCACCGGGCTACAAGACAATCAGACTGACCACTGAACAGACGCTACACACCCTGTCCAAGTCCCAGTGAACATATCAAACATCATTTACATTTTACACTATTGTGTTTGGCTACAACACTCAGGCATATAAATCGGTATTTCTAGGTACATTGTAACATGGTTATGTTGACTTAAATCACATACATACTAGTATCAAAACAGCTCATTCTTAAGTCACTGAAGAAACATGAACTGGCATAGTCTGCTCAGTAGGTGACCTTCATTTGACCCTGCCTTGCATTGTTTTATTAATTGGTTCCTGTGCCAAAGAACCCAATCTGTTACTCAATGTGATGAGTTTTCCCAGTATACAGACATTATGAGGATGTCTTTTAGTAATAATATTAAGAAACTTTGCAGTTACCTGTCATTGAACAGCCAGGCCAGAAACTCAGTGGAATTCCAGTAGGTACTGTTTTCATTCCAGCTTCCATCTGACCACAGAACATCAGGCTTGTATCGGTTGACCAGCTCATACAGCTCTGGTAGAGCCTTGTTCTGTAACACAGTCAATACAACTGTACAACGTTATGCAGTTTTGTTTAAAGAAAGGGGTTCACAGTAAATATGCTATATTTGAATATGATATGCATAATATATCTAATGTGACAGTATTATAATTATTATATTGGAGAAAAAAAATCGTACATGCAACCTGGAATTCTCCTAATTGAATCCTCTTTCACATTCATAATAATAACAATACATACATTTATTATTCTACTACCTAACCTTACATTAGTCCTGAGTCTACCCATGATAGAGTAAATTGATCAAAGGTCTTAATTCTGACTATATAGACGCTTACCCTGACATAATCCTGTGTGGTGTAATTGTTGGCCACATCCTGGAGATAGATAGGGTTGTAGAACTCAAACAGAGAATGGTACACTCCAAAGTGGATATCTGTCCTGTTTCTTATGGAATCAGCAAGGGCACCTGTTGATAATTGTTCAAAGATGATTTTTTAATATGAAACTTTGCAAGATAAAAGGGGATCAACAATGCAGAGATTAATTTTTCTTACATATCAGTATGCATCTCTAGGAAACTGATGACGCTTAAAACAACTGCATGTACAATGTTTATGAAATTCAGAATTCTATACTACTAAATCTGATAAACTGACAATATTAATTAATATGATATGTCTGGTCTACCTTGAGTTGTGCTAACACAACTGCACACAACTCACGGTCTAACTACAAAAACAAAATCACGACAGCAAACTGCACAGTGGTGTGAAGTTGTGTTGGCGCAAATGCATGCTGTACGTGCAATGAAACATTAATATCTCAACGTGCTTTTGATCCCTTGCAAATGGTCCTTATAATCTGGTATGTGCCACACTATTACTTATGAGTAGTAGGATGCTAGCCTAGTATGCTATCAAGATTATAGCAAAACTAAATTATGAAATCAATGACTTATCTGTGACATACCAACAAGGTCTCTGTGTGGTCCGACATCATAGGCGTTCCAGTTCCAGGAGACAGCAGAGGGCCAGAGAGTGAAGCCCTCGTGGTGCTTGGTAACCAACACTACGTACCTTCAAAAATCAAAACCATATCTCAGGATAAAAATTTAAAACATCCATGGAATTAACAATGTTTTAAAGTAAATTGGGATATATGCTTTTAGGTTCAAGAATAATTATGCAAAATGGAGGTGGCAATTAAAAGCACTGAGATTATTATTATGTAACATATTTTAAAACCAGAGTCCCAGGATTTTAATATGGTCCTTTGAAAAGCTTAAAGTGGCATACTGTTGGGGTCCGAGATTGGATTTCCAGACTAGACACATATTTCTATATTGATTTATTGATCCAATCTTTATCATAAAACATAAACTAATTAAAAATATAAAATGCAACTACATCTTTTTGGGAAATAAATTGACATATTATGTTAGATTTACCAGTTTGTGATACATGGAGTTGAGTTGCATACTGTTATACATGTAAATTTATATTATGACTGTGATACATGTGTTCACTCATCAAAGGACCTTGAACTTGCCATGGAAATAAAGAATGTTTGGGGTATTAAAAAGTCCTTTAATTGGGCATATATAGAGAGCTTAAATCATAAGCGCATTTTAAAACCCCTTTTGAAATTCATTCAAAGGTGAAAATAAATCGCAGATTAGAGGAATGACCATCTTAAGGCTATCAACCTCAAGACAGACCTTTAGTTTAAACAACCATGCAGTGCTCTATCACTGAGCTATAAAGAGTTAACCCACTAGCTATAGTGCTGGAAGGAGTGTGGCTGCGTACTAAACCTATCAACTACAAACATCATTGTTTTCTCCCTTTCCTTTTAAATTAAGATTTCTATCCCTTAGAAACATCTCGCACATCAGACTCCTCAAACCACTCCATGCAAGTTATTTTGTTAAATGCCTGGCTGTAACAGAAAAGGGGAATGACCAGCACATCTAGACTTGAACTTAAGACCCTTTTGTTAATTTTCGTTAAAAATTCCTGTTTTACATTGATGTACCCCCAAAAGAAACCTGCAATCCCCATTTTCTTTGATATTGAAGCCCCTCCAAGAAAACCCTCTTCTCCAAGAAACTTCCCCTTGGCTAATATGTACAGATTATATCAATCCTCTGCTGACCGAGCTGGTTTACCCACTAGCTATATACTCTGTCCCCAGGTATCCTCCCATCACATTTTGATTTGATATTATGAATATCTCACTGGGTTCAAAGGATGTTCACTGTATAATATGGAAAAAAAAATCCCATGATTTCTTCTTTAAATTGCCTTCTCTATAAACTTTCCAGACAGGAATGAATACACAGCTAAAAATAAAAAGTCTTAGCCAGGGAATTTTGCATTAGAAAGAACATGAAATACCCAGTTAATACCATTGAAAAATTGGGTGAGGTGAACCCAAGTGACTTCCAAATGGAAAATATGTCAGATTTTTCCATTATAAATCTCCATGAAAAAGCTGTGAATTTCTTCTAGTAAAAAGAGATGACTTATCAAAGTTTATCCCTTTAATTGATTTCAATAGTACGTACATCTACTTTGACAGGTTATATGCATTAATTTTCATTAAAAATCATCAAAAAGTGACGGAAATGGTAACTTGGTACAGACCATTATTTAGACTGAAGGAGCGGGGAATGCAGTACTGCTGAGCCTATAATTATTATACAAACTAACAAATATATATGATGCAATTCACACCTCATTTGACAACAGTATTAGAAATCATACCTGTAAGTATCAAACTTACATTTGCCTCAATGCACACAAAGAGCTGTACAGTACATAAGTCAAACTTTTAAGAAACTTGTCTTCTAACATGGAAAGTAAGTTAAAATGTTGCAATGTATTTTGTATATATATATCAAAGGACTATATTTGATATGGTCAAATATCTGCCCCCAATTTTAACTATTTAACTATTTCTAAATAGTATCGTATAAAATCAAATCTTCATAAATCATTATACAGAGGATGCCTATCACTTTAATTTTGATATCAGTCATCATTGTCCATTAGCTGTTTATCTATGACGTCACCTAAATGAGCTAATTCCCGCAAGTTTGCGAACAAATGAAAGGTTGTCATTTTTTCTTTACCGGGTATATTTTGCATTTGGAAGTATAGAGCGCAGGTCTGCTCAAGTACGATTTCTACATATGTTTTTGTTCATATAATTATACACATTATACTTATAAAGAGGCCCACAGGCCTTGACTGTCACCTGAATACCATAGCCCTTAGATTGACATGTCAGAGAGTCTCATGTTTGCATTTTAAGCTTCATTTTTAAGTCTAAATTCTAAACCCTAATCTGAGACTCCTCTGACTGCTACCCTGCTTTTATTATTTGATGTTTGAAAACATTTATTCATGAAATTGGGGGGGGGAGGGTCAAGAAAATTGTAAACTTTTGGTAAAAAGAGACCTGCAGGCCTTTAATGGTCAATCTTTCATAATATTCAGTTTCATTTATAATGCACACAAGCATACAATGCACAGGAAATTAAAGTAGAAACTATACTGCCATATTTGTCATCCTCCCTCCAAAAATAAGAAGTCTCAACATCTGCCCCATGGGCAGTGAATTTCACAATTCAAGAACAGGACATTATAAACAAAATAACAACAATGCAATTAGTTTCCATGACTTTGATAGTACAGAAGAAAATATTATTAAATCAATACATTTTCCCTATGTGGCCATATTGGACCCGCCCTAGGGCCTGAACCCCTGTCAAGAGGGTCATGAATTTCCCAATTTAGGTAGAGGGCTTCATGAACATCATAACCATGCATTCAGTTTATCTCCAACAATTGTGGAAGTGGAAAAAAGATTTTCTAAGATTTAATACATTTTCACTATATGGACATAATAGCCTTATAGCCTGAACCACTGATACAGGGACCATGAATTTCACAATTTAGGTAGAGGACTTCTTGGACATCAGTTTTTCTCAGTTATACATGTATATGGGAGTAAAGAAGATTTTCTAAGATTTAATACATTTTCACTATATGGCCATATTGGCCCTGCCCTAGGGCCTGAATCCTGACCCTGGGCCCACGAATTTCACAATTTTGGTAGAGGGTTTAATGGACATTTAAACGTTACCATGCAATTATTTTTTCTCAAATATATATATGGGAGTAGAGTAGAGGGCCTGAACCCCTGACCCAGGGGCCATGAATTTCCCAATTTTTTGGGCCCATTTTTATCAAGCATTTAGTTTTTCCCCACATGTGTGGGTGTAGAGAGGAAGATTTTTGAAAATTTAGCCCTTTTTTGCATATTTGGCCCCGCCCATGAGGCCCCAAGGGTGGTAGGGTCATAAATTTCACAATTTAGATTCCTTTTATCCCAGAGATGCTTCAAATATAAAATTGTAACAATTGACCTTGTAGTTTTTCAGAAGAAGTTAAAAATGTAAAATTATTAACGAACAAGGCCGGACAAAAACTAATTGCAATAGGTCACCTGAGTGACTCAGGTGACCTAAAAATGGTACTTGAACAATGAACAAGCCTGCACTCGATGTTTTCCAGTAGAAAAACCATCGGAAAACACCCAGTTTTTGCTATAAAACATTATTTCACTTCATTTTTAGAGCTCTTTATAAAACTTTAATTTTGGGGGCAAGAAATGCCTGCATAATACCGCATATAGTCCTTTGGATGCATTGCATGATTAGCTCAGCAACCCTGCAACTTTTATCTTAGGCCACCCAAAGTTAATTCTATGTTTAACATCACTTCAAAATACCAAACCTACGAGGGAGGGCGATAAAATTTAAAACAAAATTTTTAAACAAATGATTTTAATTCATTTACATTAATACAATTACACTGAGTATTTAAACTACATATGGACTACCTCTTTTATTATTATCTTTCCTGATAATCCCATTGAGTATCTGATTTATAGTCTATAGTCATTTTAGTGTGCTCTAAACCTATGCATTCAGACATAGAAATAACTTTAAAGAGCCCGAGTGTGAATATTTCAGATTTTCGGTTGAAATAATCAAGATATTTAAATTACATCATGCATGGATCTAGAATTTTTTTTTTAAGGGGGGGGTGTGTGTCCATAGGATATTTAAGTTTTCCGGGGGTGAGGGGGGGTGTTCCAAAGCCATTTTTGTATGTACTGTGACCGAAATTTTTCTAATAATAATAATAATAATTGCTTTTGTTAACCTAACCTATAAAATTCAGAAATCAAAAAGCAACTGCAAAAAACCAACTGCATGGCTGGAGCGGGCAGTGATGAAAATCTAAATTGAAATTGATTATATATATATACATGCACATGGCCTTAATTTCTTTTGTTGCAGCTGACTGGGAGTAATTACAATTTTTTAAAATTTTTTATTTCAAACCAGGGAGTGGGTGTATAATGCGTCGTGTCTTTTTTCTAAATTTTGATCTTTTGGTCAAATTTCACTATTAATTTTTATCACTGTCCCAAATTTTATAAGAATTTCAGATAAAAGACTGTCAACTAATCCCTATCCCCCGAATTCAAATAGACGTTTGTTCATGGTTCACAAATTAATTTATAAAGTTAACTACCAATCTGTCCTGGTATAAAAATGTATGTAATTTATTTTAAACGTGTACACATATTTATTTGCATATCTTAAACCAATGTTGTAATCCAAAGTATCTGCCCGATGATTACATGTAACTCGCCCTACACTTTCAGCAATGATGTTAATTAGTCAACCCATGTTTTTTCTGCACCCCATTCTCTAAAGTTCTTTCCATCAAAAATAAAATTGTGTCAAATGGCACATTTTATTTATTAACTTTTTTTGTATTAACCAAAGATGTCCGATCCAAGGTATCTGCCAGCGATGCATGATGAACTCATCCTACACTCTCCGCCATGACTATAATTAGTCAACCTGCATTCTTGGTTACCCCGTTCTGGAAAGTTCTATCAATCAAAACTAAAATCGCGCTTTCAAGAAACGAATTGGCTCATTTTATGAATTCAACATTTGTCAAATCTTAATTTCTAATTTGTATATACCCTAAATAATTAAGTTCCCCAAAAAACTATATATTCACTCTTTACGTAATCATTCAACATTATTCAAGTATATATTTAGATGCAAATTCCCACTAAATTGGATCCGCCAAAGCGTGTCCACCACCTTACTCTCATTTTTGCTATTTCGTGCTGGTTTATCGAAAATGAAAGTAGGTTTTTAATTTATTTCACAATAATTACTTATCAGGTAAAATTCAATTACAGCTTACGGACATCAATTCACATATGTTGAAATACCAAAGGCGTACGCAGTTACTCTGGTACAGGCATTTCGTAGTTTATTGGCAAAATGTCTTAATTTGTGCCCAACCTGGTGAGTGTGTTTTATATGGAGAGTTGATTATTACCAGTATAGCTCTAATTTCTGTAAAGTTTAGATAAGTTATGAATAATATTATAACATACTTTGCTCCAGATGCCTCGAAGAGATCCGCCCATTGGTCAGGATTGTAGAATGTAGCATGGAATTGTGAGGCAAAATCTGCATAAGTGAAATCTGGAGGATAATTATCTTCCATAAATTTCACAACATTTTTGATTTTTTGAGTTTTCCATTGATACCAAAACCAGGCACTCTGAACGGCAGGAACCGAAAACACTCCCCAGTGTAGGAAAATTCCAATTTTGGACTTATCGTACCACTCGGGTAGTGGTCTAGTGTCCAGAGAATCCCAGTTTGGCTGGTACCTGACGGTGCTCACAATATAAATTTGGAGCAATAGCACCAAAACTACAGACTTCATCATCACAGTAGCTTACGGCTGACCAATTCTCTCCTGTCTACACACTACGCATTGCCTAGGTCTATATATAATTCAAAGAGATTTGCGACAAAACACTGAATAGGATTTGCAGCGGCTATTTAAAATCACATGACACCCACGTGAGTTTGTTATGTAACGACACGAGATTTAAATTTAGACGTGGTTTTAGTTTACCCTTTAAAAATCGCGGGAAACAAGTGCCTCGTGGTCTATTTTCATAAAATCAGGGTACTTGTTGTCAAATATAAAAAGTAAGACGTTAATTGATTCTTCATTAATTGGTGGATAAAATGAGTTCTAGAAAAGTTTTTCTGCTGTTGCACCAATTACTAGAAACAAGCTTAGTGGCGACCCCCCCCCCCCCATACCGCGACCAACTTATTTTATTTATTCATTCATTTTCGGGGTTATTTCTGGATAATGCAATTAAGAAAAATATTAAAACAAATTTCGATTTAGCAATCAAATTTTCGGAGATGCCTATATATATATTTGTATATAAATATAAGCAAAAACGATCGCATCTTTGCAGAAACAAAAAACAGAGCACATTAATGATTTTGTATTTTGTACAAAAAAAAAAAAAAAAAAAAAACAGCAACACAAAAACAGTATTATATTTTAATCATTAATTTTAAGTTGATAAAAAATTTTTATATTTTTATACAGTATTATATTTTAATCATTAATTTTAAGTTGATAAAAAAATTTTAAACAAAATATATTTCAAATATTATCGATAATTTTAAGGTCCAGGTTTTTTTTACAGTTCTTCGGCGAGCTTTATAATACATATATAGTTATAATGTAAACGATAACTATAGCTACTTGGAAGTTTGAACTTAGCCCGTGCAAGTCCGCACAGTCCGTGCTCTCGATGTAGCTTTACTTAAGAATATCTCAATCAAGAAAAAAATCGCACGCAAATTCAACATTAAAAGTACATAAGGCATCAATTACCGATATAAAAAAAAATCAATATAGCTCTTCAGATAATTTTTAAAATTTGATCAGCTAAACGATGGATTAAAATGTAGTTCTTGAAAGCAGAGACATAAATAACATTAAATAACATAATAACGTTATTTATGTCTCTGTTGAAAGTTAATTGAAACGTTTATGAATACGTTCACACACAGTTCGTTTCAAATGTATATTTTCTTAAGAAATAGATGGAGAATACCATTTAATAAATGTATTTTCTTTTAATTCAATCTTTTTCTAAAAAGTGAAAACAAAATACGAAATTAAATGGAAAACATGAGTAGTACATGTACATGTACCTGTGTTTATTGCTTAAATATCTGTAAATAAGTAAAACCATAAATTTCATTTATTAGATAAAGTCGACTTCTATAGATCTCGTTTGTATGCTATTCATTTCAAAACAAGTTGAACATTCCCGATAAAGTGCATTAAATTTTATTTTCCTGGAAAATCGCCCCCCCCCCTCTCCCCCACGTTACCGTTACATCTGAACAGATGTTTATTGCACTTACAAGGTCTGATCATTTGTTCGACTGTTTTAACTGTCTGTAACCCAAAGCAAATCGTATATATTACAAGTTATGCATATTTTGACCACTATATTACCGTGAGTTTAAAATCTGTCAAATAGTTTCGAAGTGTTTGAGACAACTAGACGCATAGAGCACTCGGACCGATGGCCATCACAAAGTTTGACTATCGCTGTCTTCCGTGCGGTATATATTTTTTGGAAATACTTGTTATAAATACCTACAAAAGGCATGACCTAAATTCCTCCCGTCTCCGAAGCGGAGAAAATCGACTCCCCCATACGTTGGAATCGACTCCCCCCACACTTTGTGTCGACTCCCCCGCGTTAGGGGTTGTATATGGTGCATAAGGAACATGATTTTTTGTTTTCGGTGTAACCGGATTACAGAATTGCGGCACTGGAAAACTCTTTTCTTTGACCCTCGTAATAACTACGCATTACCAAAATTTATCTCATTACAATATTAAGCCTCTTCAAAAAATCGTTCTAAAATCAACTAGAGGTACTGTGAGCAAGCTCACAATTGATACCCCCCGCTAAGAAAAAATCATAACACAAGTAGTGCGCTAATGTAGAAAATGATGGATGCTATCTATTTAATCGTCCATTTTCTATCTATAACAACTTCTCTATTTTTTTTAATTGCTTATGCTAATATGAGTACACAAACCAATTTCTATTCTTTAAATTCCATTTTATTTCAACTTAACTGTTAATGCATGAAGACATTTGTATCCTTATGATAACAAACATGACTGGAATCAAACGATAATCCACATGTCAAATAGCCATAAAATGTTTTGAATTTCTGGTATACCAAGCCCGATTTTTTTTAGCGACAATTTTTTTTCCACACAATTTTTTTTTTTTTTTTTTTGGGAAAAAGATAAAATACATCGGGGCGGGCCATTTGCAGTGGGGCGGGCGGGGATAAGAATGTTACAATTAATTTAATTTTGCCGTACACAAGCAAGTTTTGTGTCAAATTTTACCTTTTAATCATTTCCATTCATGCGAGACATGACACATATAAGAATTAAGCATTTTTTAAACAATGACTGAACTTGCCCAAATGACCTTGAGTCAAGGTCATGACACACCCTCAGGTTATAAGCAATCTTTGTGTGAAGTAAGAACTTCCAATGTCTCTCCATAAGAAAGATATGGACCGGACACGAATTTTCAACTTTTTCTGCCAGTGACCTTGACTTTACCCGGATGACCTTGGGTCAAGGTCATGACACACCCTCAGGTCATAGGCAATCTTTGTATGAAGTAAGAACTTCCAATTTCTCGCCATAAGAAAGATGTAAACCGGACACGAATTTTGCACTTTTTCTGCCAGTGACCTTGACCTTGCCTGAATGACCTTGGATCAAGGTCATGACACACCCTCAGGTCATAAGCAATCTTTTTGTGAAGTAAGAACTTCCAATGTCTCTCCATATGAAAGATATTGACCGGACACGAATTTCGCGCTTTTTCTGCCAGTGACCTTGACCTTGCCCGGATGACCTTGGTTTTAGGTCATGACACACCCTCAGGTCATAAGCAATCTTTATATTAAGTAGGAACTTCCAATGTCTCTCCATAAGAAAGATATAGACCGGACACGAATTTTGCACTTTTTCTGCCATTGACCTTGACCTTGCCCGAATGACCTTGGGTCAAGGTCATGACACACCCTCAGGTCATAAGCAATCTTTGTGTGAAGTAAGACCTTCCAATGTCTCTCCATAAGAAAGATATGGACCTGACACGAATTTTGCACAGACAGACGGACAGACGGACGGACGGACGGACGGACAAGGTGATTCCTATATACCCCCCCAAACTTTGTTTGCGGAAGGTATAATGATATTTTACGTACAACCAAAAATTTCAAACCCCAGTAAACGTAATCCTTATTAAGGACTACGTTTACTATGGTTTGAGATTTAAAAAAATATTTTTCTTACAGAATTCAATATCTGAAGTTAAAAAAATTGCTTTAAACAAACAAAATAACTTATTGGTAATTTTCGTTCCTAATAGTGGATTTTGCGTCCCTGAGTAAACGTCATATTATCCGGCATACTCTAAAACCTGGCCTGGCCTGGCCTCATTGGCCTGGCCTGGCCTGGCCTCAAAATTGGCCTGGCCTTACTTTTGGCCTCAAATTTGTCCTGGCCCCAAATTTTGGCTTGGCCTCAAATTTTGGCCTGGCCCCAAATTTGGCCTCTTCAAAAATTTTTGGCCTCAAATTTTAAAATTTCTATATTTCTCATTTTCTAAGTTTTTCATTGAATTTTTATTTATTTGTCTTAAAAATTGAAAATTAAATGCTTTTTTCATGTTTAAGGGATAATCATATGGAAAAATATCAATTACAAGTGACCTGACTGATTAAGTTTCAATTTATTTAATCCATGTCTATACACACACACACAATAAATACCGGGTACATATAACATGCATGTACAGCACTGCTCTTACTATTGCCAAGGAATGGATTATGCCCAATACTAAAGCGATCAGCTATAAAATTCAAAGCCACCATCTCCCCCTCCCCCAATTCAAAAATTCACGAACTGTTATTAGAATAACAAAGTAAAACATCATTTTAAGAGACTGACCTGAGTAAAGGATTAATAAATATCTCAAACATTTGTAAACTGATTCATAACATCAAATTGCTATCCCTGTGTAACGCAATTTAAAATTGCCAGTTTGTTTACGTTACCTGTCAACACCGATCAAGCCCAAATTTCCCTCTGCAGCAGAAATTCGATATCAGTCTCTTCTGTCGCTAATCTGCTGCTTTGGGGTCAGATTCATTGCCTGCCCTGCCGTTTAACATTTCACACGGTCTAATTTAATAAATGGCATTTGTGAATGACTGCAACATTGCATTCTCCAAAAATTTGATTCAGCAATGGTCATTAATCATCACCTCTTGATTAGAGTAAAGTTTCATGCATGTGTTGTTTGTATATTTAGGAAACAATTTTTCATCTATGGGGAATTTTCATTATCAGAATTTGAACAAAGTCAAACATTTTGTGACCTTTGATGTTAGTTAGAATACACAAATATTGGCCTATTCCTTTATTTTTTTCTCAAACAAGTCGTTGATATAAGAAGAGTTACATTGATATTGTCCGATCCTGGCAGGGAAAAATTACATTCTTAAGTTCTTTAGAATTTAAAACAGACTGAATCAAAATCTAGTAACGATCACTCATACCTATAGTCATAAATATATATTGTTAGTACTATATTTTCAATTGTAACTATTATTTTCAATAGACTATCACTATATGACACTAAAACCACCAAGTGGGATATTTAATGTGTATTGAAAATAAATCGATAAAAAATCAATAAAATCATCAAATATGTAAAGAAAATATAAAAATAGATTTGATGCCAAACATTTTTGTAGAGGCCAAATTTGAGGCCAGGCCAATTTTTGAGGCCAGGCCAAAATTTGGGGCCAAGCCAATTTTGAGGCCAAAAGTGAGGCCAGGCCAACTTTGAGGCCAGGCCAGGCCAATGGGGCCAGGCCAGGCCATGCCAGGTTTTAGAGTATGCCCATATTATCCTTAAAATTACCCCAGCATCATGCAAATAAACGGTAACAGAAAGCAACCTACCGAATATTTGTCTTAACTACGAGATAACGTAACATCGCGGCCAAAATATTTGATACCAAAAAATTATTTTTCAACATTTCCTTTTGAATTATTTGACTATCCACCATGAATGGTTTTTTTTTTCCAAAGCATTTTTGTAACACACTAAACAACTCTGTATCATCACCCTCCCACCTCCACCCATTTATGGCATGCCAAATTCACACTAATAAGCTAAACATAGTTTCACAGTTGATAAACGAGGTTTATCGACTGTTAACTATAGTTTATGAACCGTAAACTATTATATAGCTAACCATTCGTTAAACATAGTTTTCATCTTTAAAATATGATATCCGGATAGGGCTCACTATCGCATCATCGCACCATCGAGGTTTGAAAGCAATGGTGCGATAGCGCGATGACGATAATGCGATGGCGCGACAATGTGATGACGATGGTGCGATGGCCCGACGAAGCGATAGCACGATGACGCGTACCATCGCGATAGCGAAGACGCGATGCTCTATCGGGTCATAGTTAGGTCTTTATCGCGCTATCGTCATCATTTCATCGCACCATCGCGCTATAGACTGTATTGCGCATGCGCAATTGGAAAGAGAAATGGCGCAAGGCAGTCAATGAATGAACGGATTATATATAAGAAATCTACTTTACTCGGTTAATAAACTTGACTCTCTAATAATAATTAGGTATTACAAATTAACCATGTCCTTCTTGCCAGACATATAAATATTTAGAAGAGCTAAATTAAAGTTTAATATATAAAGATAACAAAACAATAAAAGAAAATCGCATGATCAAGGCATGGTTTTTAAACGGGGAGGGCGATAATCAATCTTCATACATTTGAGCAAAGTAAGAGCTTATACTCGTAAAATGGTGAGCTATGTAAGATTTAATAAATAATGTGTCTACAGTGGTTGCACCCCCCCTTTTGAATGTGCATTATCCCCGAGTACCCAAACTCCGTCACCATAAGCAGAAAACATCCCGCGTTTCTCTGTAAATTATTTTTGCGGTTTTTATCATTTGCAATCACTAAATATAACCTGAAACATTATAATTTATAAAATTATTAACAAAAATATTTTTATTATTATTTAAATAAGCCCTCTGAATACGATGTTTATCACACGTGCTAATCATAACTTATGAACCTAACTCCGTCACCCACATGCTCTATGATATGCCAGGGAATGAAGACACATTAACAAATTAGTTTAAACTCAATTTGTATCTAGGCCAAGTTATAATAAGTAAAAATTGGTGTATACAATTTAAATGGTATTTAATTTCATCAAAATGAAATGATCGCCAGAATAAAAAATGGGTCCTTGTAACAACAATCACAATGAACTTTTCAGAATGTATGGATGCCGTTTGATTTCTGTCATTACATATTTCAAATATGTCATATCATTAATGAATATATTAATGATTATTTTATTTATTACTTTTTTAATAAATGTAGTATATTCTAAATAGCGACATATCGTATATTATCTATACCCTGTATAAAGCAAAATATACGGCATGGGCGATTTGACGTTATCATCAAGTGTAGTGCATAAACGCTATTGCGGACTGAAAAAAATGTATTAATAACCTTAAGGTATCTCACTCCTTCATTGCGCACATGATCACTACATTTAAAATGAATATTATTTTATTTATGTAATCATCAGAGAAAGATTATTATTTCATATATAACTACACAACATTCATAAAGAAAATCCATTTGAATTCGAAAAACAAACAAGTTTTGGGGGGAACTATTTTTTCGTGCGGAAGGTTTTTTTTGACGGAAATGACAGAAACAAGCAATTTTATGAATTTTCAATATACTTTTCTTTTTATTATGCTTTATTCATTACGCATATTTTTAACATTTGATAGGTTTGTAACATATTCTATAGGTTCTGTGTAACATGTACAAAATTAAATCGTGAGAGTGTGATAGACGTTTAGCATAAAATAACGCAAATATATAGAAAATGTCTGGGTTTTTTTAACCCAAATTTTGCGAGAATTTTACCTTTTAAGCTCTATATCTAAAATTTGACATCACCGACCCCCATGTTTTAAATTGTCAAAATAATACTGAATACATATCTAGGCAAACTGGGTTATTCTGCTAAAATTCTTGATATTCAAACAGCTTTTATTTCAAATCAAACTGTAACTATTATAGAAATTGTCTATTTTAAGTGCAAAAAGGTCATGAAAAAAATTATGCAGCTTTGTACATTTTTTTTCTCGAAATTCCTCTATTCAGTCTGACCATTGTGCATAATTGAATACAATATTTGATGAAATAAGTTTGCTTGAATAAAAATACTGGCAACAAATCCTAATCAGGCTGAAATTGCATTAGGTGCAAAAAGGTCAAATTAAATGGACCATAACTCAGAGGGATGAAAACTGACCCCCCTTTTTCTTTGTACTTTTTAAGTATGTTTTGTCTACATATTTTAATGATATACTTCTCAAGAAATTCTTGATACAACAACATTGAGGAGTGGGATACCTTAATAGAAAATATACTACATGTGAAATGTTTCATCTTGACCTATCTAAAAATGACCGACCACCGTAAATCATCGAATGGGCCCGCATGTCAGAAATATCGATATTTAAGTGCACTCGTGAAAGTGTTAACTGATTTCACGCAATTATTGGTGCATAAAATGAACGAGGTGTAATTTTTTTTATGTTTGAACACATTCTTAAATTTAACCGTTGTAAATTGTTGAGATTTTTGACATGCAAAAAATGACGTCATAACCGCACTTGATTTCAAACGGCGAGGAGTTTCCCAAAAGTGACGGAGTTAGGGTAGCGACGGAGTTAGGGGGCTATGCGATATAGGAAAAAAATGTATTTCTGAGAAATTGCAATTATTGATGCGATGACGTGACAGTGAACAACATGGCCTTATCTGGATTCCATAGTAAAACTATATTTAACGGCAGATAAACTATAGTTAACGAATGTTATTCTAAGTTTATCTGTCTGTAAATAACCGTTAACCATAGATTTTGCTGATAGATATATATTCACATCTGTAAACTATAATTAACATTCGTTAACAATAGTTAAGAGTTATTAACCATAGTTTTACAATCTTCATATTTATCAGATAAACTATGTTCCGCAATCACAAATTAAATGGTTGTTTTTCAGTGTTAATTATTGTTTACATAGATTATAGCTTTAACTATAATTTACAGATGTGATTTTACTACCACCCCACCATCCCCCCCCCCCACCTTTCAAAGAAAGAAAAAAGAAAAAAATGCTTATAATAAATACAATACTAGATAACTTTATTACCAATAAATCACAAAATACAAATGTAAATAAAGTACAGAATACTAGTAATCTTAAGGTAAGTGATTATTATTTTACCCTGGAAAAAAATAATTATAAACAGTTCCAAATGTGCTGTTGTTCAGAGCATTGGCAGATAAAAGAAAATTTTTAATATGAACAAAAATCATCATGTATAGATGTAAGTTACAGAAGTTTTCCTTTTGTATTTCTACCTATTCTCTGCATGCAATAATTTGTAAATCACAAAATCACGTCACTAAAATAAACAACTTATTAAAAATATATACATGTATAAAGAATTATTATTATTATTATGCATGTACAAATATATAACTGTAAATATTACTGAGGGTCATGGGCAACAAAAGATCTGGATTACCGGTATGTTATTTTTTATTGTTGATTATTTTTTAAAATGTATTTTGTTTTTTTTTTTGGGGGGGGGGTATTGTAGCACTACATTTAATTATAATTTGGCTCTGTACAACAGATCTCTCTGTAGCTGTTAAGCATTTTAGCATAACTGTGTTAAATTTGGTGCAATGCACCAAGACATGATTGGTCAATGATTCCTATTCACTGATTCAATTAAAAAGCAAGGCATGCTATTATACCAGCCATAGAAGAAAACATAATTTACTATTTAAAGGATGTCAAAAACCAGGAGAGAGCAATGCCGACTCTGGCTAAAGATTAATGATCACATATAAAATACAAAACAATAAAGTTTTGAAACAAGTTTGTTTACTTGGACAATATGATGTATATCATTTATCCATCAATATATAGTCATCTAAAATGAGCAAATTTTTAATGATATTTAAACATTAAGATTATTAATACCAACTATGTCTGATTGGCAACTATATTATCTTAATGGCTGTACATATTCTAATCAATAGTATATACTGCAACTAAATCCTAAAAATATTTATATGTACATGTACATGTAAATGCAAAGAATTCTTATCTTCCTCTGAACACAATTAAAAATTAATAACAAAAAGACAGGTGCAATCCTCTAGACATCATAATCTTTCAAAGAATGAAATGTATACATGTATCAGTCCTATAGAAAAAAATATTATAATATAAACAGAAACAATAAATGTCTATTTTATAATGTATAAAAAAGTGAATTGTAAATAACTTAGTGTTATGCGTATTGCAGAATGATTGCTATTCAATGAACATGTTTTGTTTAGAGACTTCACACAGAATGTCACAATTCAGTACGTACATGTAATTAACTAATGGGAAAAACATGTGGGACTTCACACAGAATATCACAATTCAGTACGTACATGTAATTAACTAATGGGAAAAACATGTGGGACTTCACACAGAATATCACAATTCGGAATATTTACATTTGCAAATATGCTTCCTTATATGAACCTACATGTATAGAATAGCGAAAACATTCAATTCTGTGTGAACTATTTAATGACGTCACAATGATTACTGCACGTGCTTATCGCTTGACTGTTGTATTATTGTAAACATTAAAAACACTGTTATTTTAATAATTCTGAACGATTCGCCTTTCTCAAACATTAATATAAGTAATAAACAGCAAATGTTAAAAAGTTCATCGAGATATGAACTTAGTTGGTACAAGATCAAATCTTCTGAGAAGCCCTTTGGGCTTCACAAGATTTGATCACGTGACCAACCAAGTTCATGAAGGGAAAAACATGGGAGATTCATATAGCATACTTAGTATCACAATTTGGAATGTACTGCACATGTTGAAAACTGAAGAAAACAAAACACATAAAAGGACTGCTTGGCAGCAATGCATACTTTAACCTTGAATGATCATCAATTTTCACAAAAATCCCCAAAAACAAACCATTTCTTGTTTTACAAAAAAGGGTTTATATATTACTGTCAATAATTTTTAAGGTTCTCCATTTTGATGACCCACGCCCACTGACAAGGCATCTTATTCACAGGTAAGATTGGTAGTTCGATGACCAAGATTTTGTTCCTGTAGAGGGACCATTTCAGAGGAGTTTCGACCCCTATCATGGAGATCCTGGTGTTAGTGGTTGGGACAGGGACCCCTAGGATGATCTGGTTGTTGTCCGGCCAAAACGTCAGGATGGCATAGACAGCCTTTTCTTGTGGCCTAATGGTGTACCTACAATATAAACATCAAATATATGGTTGTCATGAAAGCACAACAATATGTCACTTCCCTTACCAAAGTCAAATTATTGCTGCAATAATGCGGCAATATTGCGGCAATATTGCAGCAACACATTTTTGTTACCAGAAACCAGATTTTGAGACTAGTGAAATGTTGCAGCTAGCTGCAACAACTTCTGGTAACATTGTGGCAATACTGCTGAATGTTGCCGCTAGCGGCAATAACTTCTGGCAACATTCTGGCAATACTATTAGAGTTATTTCTGTAAAAAATTATATTAACATGCACCTAGAATATTGCCACTAGCTGCAACAACTTCTGGTAATATTCTGGCTATACTCAGTATCATACTGCCAGAAATACTTTTCTGGTAACATCTACATGTATTTGATCATAAAATTATGAACTAATTAATATACAAAATATATATAATTCTGGCAATACTGCTAAGCATCATATTTAATTTCTGTTTTAATTATAACAAGCTGCATTCCAGCTCGAAATAATTTGTGTCAAATCTTCTCTGATCAAAATGCAAACATGCATTAATTAAATCATGTACTTAATTGAAAAAAAAAATGCATAAGTAATACAATAAGAAAGTTCATTTTATTTATTCTTACAATAATAACCATTTTAATTTAAGGAGACTGGAGGGGGTTAATTAACAAATTGTCAATTATTTAGATATGATTTAGATTATATTACACGTACTCAAAATTTGCCAAAAGTTTACCACAAACTTTTCTTTTTTTTCTGATTGATTACTGAGTTTGCCAAAGCTTTAATATGCAGAATTTAGACTTAAAATTTTTTACACATTCACCACAAGTCTAAAACTGTCAATTATAATTGAATTGCTTTTGTATATTTTTCAAAAAAAAAAATAGTAAGTCGAAAAAGTTAAATCTAATAAATATTTTATGATTAAAGTCTTATTCTTAGAAAGTCTCAATTAAAAGTTCCAATGATAGGTGTTCAGATTTCCCTTCAATCGCATATAACTGTTACGCAATGGTTTCGATGTTTCACTATAATAAAAGACTGTTTGAATCAACCCCCCCCCCCCAACTCATTGTTTTACGTGAATACCAACCTGTCTGTTATTTTGTAACGGTATTTTCTTTTTTATTAAGTTTAAATATTAGTCTACTTAGATTTGAGTATCTAAACTGTTCGATGCATGTTGAATAAAGAATTTTCGTATGCTGTTTGTTTCCACTTTCACTTTCTTTCAATGTTAAGTTACGCGCGCGCTGATTGGTCGATCAAATCGCTAGCCGCCAATTTTCACATTCGATGCTGCCATGTTGTCTGCCATCGAGCCATCACTGGATATGGTGAAATGAATGAAATACGGAAATTATCTGTAAACAAGGTTAAAGAATACACTGTCAATGGAGTGTTTAACTGTGAAAAAATCAACGACTTAACTGAGGACGAGTCTGAGTGAATGAATCGAGTGTCAACACCCCCTGCACCATCTGTACGAGCACGTTTTTGAAAAAGTAAGTTTAGCAATAAAAATATATTCATTGAATGGCAGTCAAAACATGTTTGTTGTAAGAATATAAACCGAAAGACTGTGATCTACCTTTTTACTAATGGGTATAACACTGTTTTAGACCAATGCGCGGATCCAGAAATTTTTCCGGGGGGGGGGGGGGGGGCGGGTCCGACGGTTATTTGAGTTTGCCAGGGGAAGGGGGTCTGAGGCATATTTTTGGTAATTTTATAATGTAATTTAAAGAAATTTGAATTTTGCAGGGTGGAGGGGGGAAATTGTAGCTTTAATAATTAAGTTGTTTTTCTTAGAAACTGCTTAAAATATGAAAACAATTGCCAAGGTGCTTATATGAAATTCATTTATCTTCCCAATAGGTCTGCCCTGGGTTACACAGACCTGAAGAAAACCATGAAAAAAGCTGTCACCTCACTCATTAAATGAATGGTGCAACTGGCAACCAAAAAAGAGTGATGACGTAATTTGTTTAAGATTATGGAGAGGAACATATACACAACAGTGCTGAATTCCAATGTGGATATTGTTGTGATATTCTGATAGCTGTTTTTGTGATTGTTTATGTGTGAAATCAGAATGTTCATGAGACTGTCAAAAAAAAGGACATTTGGAATGCCTAGGACGAATGCCTCGATCAATCGTAATACAGCAAGTGGTCGTGCAGGACTTGTTAACTATATGGATTGAGCTTTTCTTACGGTGAACAATGAACTTTTGTCCATATCTGTCTGTGCGCGTTGTGTCGATCAAACTGCAATACATGTTTATCTGCCGCAACAAATCGTCACTGATCAGCTGAGTACTTATAGTCAAGTTTCATCATGATTTGTTCATCATATTTGTATTTATTGTATTTATAAAATGTGTTAAATTTAAAGATTATTAATTTTAACTGGTGTCCTTTATAAGCATGTTGAAATTCCAGTTTCAGATCTCTAATATTATACATTATATTTTTAATTCAATACTTATTTTGTGCATATTGTGTTGAATATAATAATTTTTTTACTTCTTTAATATTGTGTAATCACAAACTGTCTTTTTCATTTTAAAAAAGTCCAAATTTAATCCAAAATGTTTGTCTTGTAACATTTTTGCATCTGTTAAAAAATAAAACTGTATTAATGGCAATTAAAGAATTTTTTTTTATTTTGGTTGTAGATTAATATACATGATTGCTTTACTGTATACATTTATTATTTATAAATATTGCATATATTTTACCATTGATGCCAGAGCACAGAAAATGCATTGAACCAATATTTCTGCAATGTCATTTTTCTTATGCAAATGTATCTCCAGAAAGGTGTTGCAGCAAAATTTTTGCCGTAACACTTTTCTGGCAATATTGCTGCAATCTCAAGTATTGCCAGAAAGGTGTTGTCACAACAATGTGTTGCGGCAAAACTTTTGTGGCAACATCTTTCTGGCAATATTGCCGCAATCTCATTTGCATACGAAAAACGATACAGCAGCAATATTGCCGCAATGTATTGCCAGAAAGGCGTTGTCGCAACAATATGTTGCAGCAAAACTTTTGCGGCAACATCTTTCTGGCAATATTGCCGCAATCTCATTTGCATACGAAAAACGATACAGCAGCAACATTGCCGCAATGTATTGCCAGAATGTTGCTGCAATATTGCTGCAATAATGCCAGAATGTGTTGCCAGAAGGTCAATATTTTGGTAAGGGTTAATTTTTTTTTGGTCTATATGTAAGGTAAAATTTTCCATGAAAATAAATTAAGCTATGCATGACGTTGATACCTATTCTAGACAAGCACAATGTAATTCATTGCTTCAGTGCCTATAAAACCATGAAATCTCTACACTACATAGACATAATTTTTTTACCTGTATTTTTAAAGTTTATATTATTAATTTTATTTGCATCATCAAAGGTTTACACCTTTACTGTATCGGTCAGAGTCATTAAACATTTAATTCAATTTAAATCAGAATGGTGGAAAGTAAAACTTTTTTTTTCATGGAACATAATTACAGAATTACATAAAGACCTTGACTTGAAACCCTACTCTTACCATTATCAAGTCTTGAAATATTTTATATCTTATATGGAAGCATCATTACTTGATCATTTAAACACACCATACTCCTTGGAAAGTGATATTATCTGTGTGTTGGGACCAGGGCTGGGTCTCATAGATAGCCTCTCCGTTGACCTTGAGCCATTGACCCATTTGTTTGAGCCGCTCCTCAAAAACAGGGATGATAACTCCGTCAGCAGTGGGCCCCACATTGATCAGGATGTTACCTCCCTTACTTTGAACAAATGGAAAACATAACAGTGAGTAAATAATGTGATGTTTATACATACATGTATAGAAGTGGAAGAACTTGAAGAAAAATCAATTACAAACAATTAAGGGGAGACAGGACGTTGCAGTGTAAAATTATTTGTCAATAAAATTTTTTGCTTTTCTTAGCACGTTTACATTTAGATGTCCACTACAACATGCATCATTTTCATGACTACTTTCTTACTACTTTCTTACCTTGCAAGGGAGATATTTTGATAGGAATTATCCCCCTTGTCTGTCATTATGATTTTTTTTAATAATTTCAATTTTCTGCAATAAATATTTTATCTGATGGAATTTATTTGCAAATTATATTCATTAATTTTAAGAATGGAAACAAATTTCAAAATCAATTACAACATTGGCCTTTTTACATAGCAATATCATAATTTTATCAAAATATTGCTCAAATCAGCGCTTCAAATTTTGAAGTTTTTGATTCTAAATTTGAACAAAATGTGATGGCACAAAAAAACCTGTCAATTAATTTTTGAACAAAATTTCATATATCAACCTTAGCATGCGCTTTATTACTTATAAAATTTTCATGGCCACTTTCTTGCCATTCAAGAGAGATACTACAATAGAAATCACCCATACCCCTTATTCTGGAATTATGGCCTTTTGTGACAATTTCTGTTTTAAACTATCAAAAAAGTAATGCATTATTTAGATTTATCAATTAACATGAACGGATCATTATCAGAATATATACCTGGTTATATTAACCACTTATGATTTTATACATTTACATTTCTAAAGTTAAAATTTTAAATTTCCCCCATCTCATGTTGTGAAAATGACTACTTTAGAGCCGTTGAGTACGGGAAAAAGATCTATCAAATCCTGTATGACGTCATAATGGATAAATGACATAATAGAGTCATACAATCAAATCAATTATGACGTCTTAATAGAGTTAGCACATCGAAGTATCATTGCAATGAAAGTCACGTGATACGTGTCCTGTCTCCCCTTAACAAGTGGTTTGGCAACCATTCTCTGGTAAAAATGATAATTTTTTGTTAATTTTTTGTAAGTTTGGTTTTATATAATAAATCTTGTTTTGTAAAGCAATTTAAATTTTACATAGTTTATGAAGGTGTATGAACAGTTTATGCTAAAGGGAATAGGAATAAAAGATTTGAATTAAGGACATCACAAAATTAGAGTTAACAATACCAGTATTTGCAGTATACTGTAACGATTTTAATGTACATGTATTATTAACAATTAAAGAGCATTAAAAATGTGCAAATACAAATTTTACAAAGCTGAATAGTTTATAAATATATTAATAAAAATTAAAATAATTTAATATGTTAATTCTCTAACTAACAAAGATATAATACACAGGCACAGACAAAGCACTATACATACATGTACTACCTCACAGTTTCTGCTATTTTGGCCAGTAATTCCTCAATGGACATCACATCCTCGATCTGGATCCGTCTCCTGTGGGTCCACGCTCTCTTGTCCACCGTCATACAGTTCTCCCATTTATGTTTTATTATCTTTCCTGTATATATAAGCATCTTTAACCTTTTACAAGAATAACAGGGGAATACGTACTGCAGCATTGTTTGAACCATTTTAACAAAACCTTGGACTTTTAGTAGGATGTAACTATCTTTTTCTTGCTGCAAAACAAGTTTAAATGATGCTGGTTTCAAGTGAAATATACACAGATTTTAGAGTCTTAGGGAGCTCAAAAGCCATGCAGACAAATCTTGTTGATTTCAAAGAGCCATGACTGAGTGGCCAGTAATGATATAGACAGGCCTACGTCACATTGCTGTTTGACACAACTACCCAAAGTCCAAGCTCTTGTTAAAATGGTTCTACATGTATTTAACACAAAGAATTAGTTTCTGCATAAAATCCTGAGAAGCAACACTTGGTGATTTTAAAATCTCGCTTTTATTTCTCTGAGAGTTATGAACTCTATGAAATTACAACAAAAAGTCGGCTATAATGATTTTACATTCTCCCAATTTGCTATATTGACTAAATGGCAGAATGTCCAAATTAAAAACTCATGTAAAATAATGAATCTACAGTGAGAAATACATGTATCATTTTCTTTTGCGTTAGTAAATGATAAATTGTAAAGCGATAATTTAAAATTTACTTGTTTTGGGTTTTCTTGTCATTTCACACAAAATTTATATGTTTCTAGCAACCTACAGCTTGCACAAATGGCTGTCCATGACTACAAACAAGTTGTTGGCTTTACTTTATATGTAGGTGTAAACACTAAACAGGTATCAGTTGATGTACATACCTGGCATGTACCTGTCATCACAGTTCCAGAATCCTCCATGGTGACATCTGGCATCCTTACCCCACCGGTCATTCACAACCACTGTATCCTTCACTGGGCTGAAATGAAATGGTGACCAGACATCAGTTATCTTTAAAATCCTGACCCCAAAAATGTGCCACAGAAAAATTTAACACAATCCAACATGACAAATTAAACATGCATTATTCCAAAAGCTATTAAAATACATGTGATAATTTAGCCAACATAAATCATATAGGATTCCCGTGACATTTTACCTGTATATACAGTAAAACAGAGTTATAGAGAACACACTTATAATGAATTGACGCTTACAGCGAAGTGATTTTCATTCCCAGTGACTTTGACAGATATAACGAATTATGCATATAACAAAGCAAAATCACCTATCCCTGGCACTTCGTTATAAGCATGTTTTACTGTATATACAGGGTGTAAATAATTGTTTTACCTTTCATTGTACAGCCAGGCTAGAAACTCTGTGGCATTCCAGTAAGAGCTGTTTTCATTCCAGTCTCCGTCAGACCACACTACATCAGGCTTGTATCTGTTGACCAGCTCATACAGCTCTGGTAGAGCCTTGTTCTAATTTAATTAAGAATATGAGTTCAAATTAAACAAAAAATAATTTCCTTAATAATTTAAAAATTTTATACAAATTACAGTAGTTTCATAAATATTTGTGGGCATCCAGTGGATTTAATAAAAATCAGTTTCAATGATACTTAAATTTGTGGACGATGATATCCAATCAATACTATGTGTTATTAGATCAACAATAATCCATGAAAATTGGTAATTCAAAAAATACTGATAAAACCACAGTATACTGTACAATACAATCGCAACTTCTTGGGCCTTTCCAGCAGAGCTCTGAAAAAAACCTCGAATGTATTACATCGGTATCCATGACAACCCCCTTTTTTTATAAAACTTGAAATAAATACAACACATTTTATCATCTGTTGAGGTTTAAGCTAGACTTCATTAAATTCAATGATCTACCGGTACCCTAAAATATACCACAGAAGATATATGTGAGTCTTGCCAATACTTAAATTGATGGGAAGAGACTCCATTTTGTATAAAATTCTAACATCCAGTGATGTTAATTCATTCGAGGTGTTTTTCTAAGCTCTGCCAGAAAGGCCTGAGAAGGTGCAATTACTGTACAATGTTTATTACTTGATATGTTAATATTTATTGCTCTTTAATTTACAATTACCCTGGTATTTAATATCAAATAATAATCATGAAAAAAAAGAGGATTATTAACTGATTTTTTAAAAATTATTCAACAGAAACACAATGTCAAATTGAAATCCAAAGACTGTTTCATGATAACATGCAATCCTGCATTCTGTAGGGCAATTTTATACATGTACTAAGTTGAAATACAGTAAAACACGGTTATAACGAAGCGCCAGGGACGGGCAATTTTACTTCGCTATAAGCATAATTCGTTATATCTGTCAAATTTACAATATATGTAATAAAGTCACGGGGAATGAAAATTGCTTCGCTGTAAGCGTCAATTCATAATAAGCGTGTTCGCTATAACCGTGTTTTACTGTATAATGTAACAGCAATGTCCTATTAATGTATACAGGCCGTACACATAATGTACCATTTCTTATGACCCCATTCATGAGATCACTGCAGGACAACAAAATTCATGGAAATGAAAATATTTACAGTATATTCCATTAAATGCCATCTTTTTCCTTCATTTTATTCTTGCTCTCAAGTTTTTCAGATATCATGAAGGGACTTATTAATATGAATAACCTCTTTCCATGATATTTTTTGAAGAGAAATTCCTTTCAACTGTTGTCTTTTTCTTACCCATGATACAGTAAATTGATCAAAAGGTCTTCTGACTATAGACGCTTACCCTGACGTAGTCCTGTGTGGTGTAATTGTTGGCCACATCTTGGAGATACAGCGGGTTGTAGAACTCAAACAGAGAATGGTACACTCCAAAGTGGATGTCTTTCTTCTTTCTAATGGAATCAGCAAGGGGACCTGTTGTAAAAGATAATTAAAAAAACAAATGCCAACTGATGATGCTAGCTGAAAGAGGTTTTAGATATCCAGTGGCTGCATGAGTACCTTTAAAATATATGTCTCCCCAGCTGATAGTGATGATTCCCCCTTTTAAAAAACTTCCTTTAAATTATGCAATACTGAAGTTAAGCAGGTTAGCATTCTTTGAAAGAATAAGTCATTTTCTACTGTATACAGTTGTTTTGTCTCAGACTAAAATGTAGCTCTGCGAATGGATAAAATGGATCATGTGATTGCCCTCTAGATCCTGTAGATGACATGTCTACGAAAATTTGTCGGGTTGATAAAGTATCACTTCACCTGGCCTTTTATGGACTTTACCAACCCTTTAACAAATTTCCATAGAAAGTCATTAACAAACCTAATAAGGTTTTTGTTTGTGAAATTGAATCAAATATGCTTATAATAAAAGTATCTGGGACACACCGACAAGATCTCTGTGTGGTCCGACATCATAGGCGTTCCAGTTCCAGGAGGCAGCAGAGGGCCAGAGAGTGAAGCCCTCATGGTGCTTGGTCACCAATACTACATACCTACATATAAAATAACATAATAGTAAAATGTGCATAAACCACCTGCTAATTTGTAAGGATTAAATTATTGATTAACATTGGTCACTTGAGACAACTTACATTCAATACACTGTCAGTACAGGAGATATCTCCCTTTGAGTATTATGACTGAATTCATTTTAAGAGTACATGTATAATGATGTCAGTTCTCGTACCCTGTGCAAGATTGTTGATCGATTTAATTGTTGTACATCTTAAATAAACCTTTTATTTAAAAATTATTTGTTTTATTCAAATGTCATATCCAAACAAAGGCAGTTGGTAAGATATATTTGATATCTAGTTTGTAAAAATTGTATTTGACCTAATATGGTTTATACATGGTCAGGCCACACCAATTTGATTTCTTGGTCTTCGGATTCTAGGCAAAAAAATATTGGGGCGAGCGGGCGCTTCATTAATTTTAAAATTAAAAAACTGAAATTGAAAATTTTGGGGCGACATCAAAAAAATAGAGGCGAGCGATTACATTTTATTTTAAAATGTCATTTTTTCCTTCGAAATACATGTAAAAAGCATTAAAAAGTTGGTGACTGTATTCGCAATTGTATCAGACCCCTCCTGATTGCTAATTCTATCCACACATACAGGTATTATTTACATGTAAACCTTGCGGACAATCTACCGGAAAATTTTTGGTATGATCAATGTTAAAAAAAAAAGCGCAATCATGACTCATTAGAAATAAAAGAACCAAAACTTGAGCGGAAAACGGAACGAAAATTTCCGGGTGCGGGATTTATTTTTTAATATTATTTTTTGGAAAGCCCTTATTGGCACGTGCGCGCGGATCCGGCGACCAAGAAATCAATATGGTGTGGCCTCAGTAAATTTCCATATACATGTAGGATGAAAGCTTAGCTCATGCCTCACCCTATATTTGGAATTTAAATAGTGACCATATATTAAACACATTTAGGTATAATATTATTTTTAGAGTAAACAAGCATGAAGAACGTATGTACTCTGTCTGAGAGAGAGAGAGAGAGAGAGAGAGAGAGAGAGAGAGAGAGAGAGAGAGAGAGAGATGAAATCTTACTTAGCTCCTGACGCCTCAAAGACATCCGCCCATTTATCAGGATCATAGAAAGTGGCGTGGAATTGCGGAGCAAAATCTGCGTAAGTAAAACCAGGAGGATAATTATCTTTCATAAACTTCAGCACAGCCGGGTCTTTTGCAGTTTTCCATTCATACCAAAACCAAGCGTTTTCGAAGGCTGGTACAGAAAAAACACCCCAGTGAAGAAAGATTCCAATTTTGGACTTGTCATACCAGTCGGGCAGCGGTCTAGAATCTATTGATTTCCAGTTTGGTTCATATTTCACTGATAATGCTAAACAAATTGAAGCAAAAATGAATACCAGCTTAGTTGCTTCCCTCATTGTCACAAGATATGTACATTATAGAATAAGATAGGGAGTTACGGGACTTGTGGAAAAGTGAAAGTAAGCTAAATGTAAACAAACAAGCACTCTAGATAATAAAATATATTTTTTATCAATTAACGCTCAGTCTCGTGCATTTTCAATTTTTAAATGAAAATGTTTCTCAATAAATATGAAAAGGAAGCACATAGCAATCCGAGTGTGTGTGTGTGTGTGTGTGTGGGGGGGGGGGGGGGTGGGTGGGGTGGGGAGGCTGACCCATTCACTTTCTATTAAAAATGTTTATTTAGAAAATAATCGATCAAGCGAATTCATCTCCATTTTTGTTTGGCCCTCCGCACTTCGAAAACGGTACTATTGCCGCGGCTATATTATGAATTACGGAATTTATTTTGCATATTTGGCATATATAATTAAGTATCAAATAACCCTCTATTTTTGAGATTGGTTTCTTTTTGGCTGAAGCTAACAATCTACAGAGTCTGTAACTGCAGAAGTGAACTGTAGCTCTCCGTTCTAAACAAAAAAAATTCGGATGGGCGACCGTAGATCAGTCTAGCTGCATGCAGAACTGTAGCTCTCCGGTCACCCCCCCCCCCCACATTAGAATGAGCGACCGTAGACTGATATTTAGCAAAGTGTTCTAACAATCCAAAGTAAGATTTTTGCTTTGCAAAACTGCAAATGTTATATAGTGGAGCTATATTCATTTTGATGTTGACTTGTGATTGTCACGTACGCCATATTTTACAAATCATCGCGAGAGTCAGAAAATTATTTCAATACATATCCAAGAGTACAAATGACCACATTAATTAATCAATATGAATTTCTTCATAATACTACTAATAAAAAAAAGATGGCAAAACACCTTTGAAATATAAAGATTGTATTAAAAAGCCTACTTTTGGCATGTGAGTGCAAGGACATGCCGCTTGATCGACATCCTCACTATGTCTGGGGTCCCGAGTCCACTTGTGCATGGCCTCGGGACCCCTGACATAGTGAGGATGCTTGATCGATGCCGTGGTTCTGATTGCCAGCTCTACGTTCGTTTTGTTACATTGTTTGGAAAATCATAACTTGAGAATGTTAAATATTAAACTATTATATCATGGTAAACAAGACAACATGTATATCAATTTTATTTATCTTTAATTAAATTGTAAAAAAATAACATGTCTCGGACAGAAATAACTCTTCATTTACACAGGATGGGCATCGCATAAATTTGTAGCTCCAGGTTCGATATTACGTTTTTAAATTAACTAAAACATTAATTTTTTTTTAAAGTTCAAATTTTAAGAAACATATAAAAACAGAGGCCCATGGGTCACACCGCTCACCTGATCAACAACAGACATAATAAAATCAGCTTTATGGAGTCATGTATATACAAAATATCTGGACAATGTAGTATTATAATTAATTGTATTCTGTATGAAAAAAGTTCTATTTTACCCCCTGGATATATATTCTTATGTTTATCATTGAGCCCCTTTTGTAACAGGATGATTTTATAGTCATATCACATATTGAGCATTGCCCTTCTCAAGAAGATCTTAAACAACTGATTATATATGGGCTATTAATAAACCTACATCAAACTTTGAACACCTTGAGAGTCCCAAGAACTGTTCAGGGGCCAAAGTCTAAATAATTTTTAAGAATCAACAATATGTCAAAATGCTTGCATATAAGTAAAACCATATATTAACCATACATATGTAAAAATTCGACCCCCATGTTGGTCCCACCCTACCCCCGGGGAACATGATTTGAACAAACTTGAATCTGCCCTACCCAAGGATGCTTCCACACAAGTTTCAGCTTTCTGGTTTAATGTTTTTTTTAAAGAAGATTTTTGAAAAATACCAACAAATTTTCAATAATTTTTAACTATCTCCCCTTAAAAGAGAGCGTGTCCGTTCATTTTAACAAACTTGAATCCCTTTCACCCAATGATGCTTTTTGCCAAGTTTGGTTGAAACTGACCCAGTGGTTTTGGAGAAGAAGTTGAAAATGTAAAAAAAAGTTTACAGAAAGACGGACGGACGGACGCCGGACAAAAAGTAATCAGAAAAGCTCACTTGAGCTTTCAGCTCGGGTGAGCTAAAAAAACAGCTTTATCACAATCAATGTCTTTTAAGAGTCCACTCAAGTTTTGACTAGCACACACCTCTTCCTGATTTTACTCAAACTTACCAATAGAATAACATTATGAAGAAATTTGTAATTTTAAGAAAGATTTTCATAACACGGAACACAATGATAAAAATTCGTTATAGCCGTAAACTCGCTATATTCGCGTTTGTTATATTCGAGTTTTGCTGTACATTATAAAGAAATTTGTAATTCTAAGAAAGATTTTCATAACAATGAAGACAGGAGACTACATTTCTAACCAAACTTAAATAAACATACTTCTCAGCTTAATCTGCCTTAAATCTAAGAATTAAGAATAAAAACCACCTGAAATCTTTAGAATTTGGATCTCTAATAAGAACTAGCTCATCTAATTATTCGAACTTTACAAATCATATTGCTTCTTGGTTACTGAGAAATTTCTTGATACGTATCTCTGTAAAAATTGAATCTCCTTCTAAGGATGGAGATGGGTCCATTATTCAACCCAACCCCTACAAGATTTTTAAATGCAAAATTGACCCCCCCCCCCCCCCTAAATTGTGGCCTTTCTCCGACCTCAGAGTGGTTTTAAACGTGCGGTATAATCAACAGTGATAATAGGTACATGTGTATAATGAATAAATCTTAATATTCTTTATACAAGCTCATATTTAAAGGGTTTGATCGTTGTGGCTATTTTTAAACTGTATGGATCTCCTTTTTAAGAAGAGCTCTACATAAAAATATAAGAGAAGACCGAAATTTAAAAGGTAAAATGCATATACAGAGATTTGTTTTTTTTTTTACTAAATAATAGTGTATAGATAGATAACAAATCATACCTTAAAATTTAAGGTAGATATGATGGTTAATTTGTTCCAGCCTCCTTAACTTGCAAAATAATAAACTTTTATATTGGACCCCTGCCACATGCAATTTTGTTTATTTCAAAAGAAAGTACATATTCATTTTTTTTTTTTGCATATTAAATGTACATGTATATATCCCATTTGGAATATTATGTCCCAAACAAGCTGTTTTAACCCATTTGTACATTGGTAATTTGTTAAGGCTTTTCTGATAAGGTGGTTTATTTTGAAAATCTTCTCAAGAACCTGAAATAAAAAATTTACATAAACTTCCTTTACTGTATTAGATTTAAGATTGATCAAGCCATGACCCCTGTGGGTCCGGAAGGATCCTCAATGTTGTTTTACAGTTTGTTATGGATTTGAGCAGGAGAGGGGGGGGTTACAAAATTATTTTTACATAGCCATACATCTTAATATTAAAAAGAATCTTATGTTTTTTTTCAATTTCAAAGGTAAAATTGTTATAAAACAAAACACAATAGCTTAGTTAAAAAATATTGGAAAGTAGAGAATTATATTTTTTATTGACAGTAAATTTATCTGCACAAAAATTCATACTAATGCAAAAATTAATAAATCCCTCAAGGGAGTGGGATTTCTTCCAGCACGCATCTTGCACATCATGCAAAAATGAATTCCATATGTTAAATAAAACTATACATGAAATCTAACAGAGTTCTCAAGACAGCACAACTTTAACAGAAGTTAAACATGCTCAATATTTGAAAAATTGTATATCTGATTTATATCTATAAATAGCAACAGCTTTTAACATCACATAGAACTGACAATAGTTGCTGTGTCCATTTTTAAGAAACACAGCTTTCCTTAAAACACAAGTATAAACATTTTTTTTTCTAAAACAAAAGGCACTTTAACAACAAGCATAAACAAACCCAATAGTAATTAATGGCTTCACACAGTACACAGATCCAAACTGATTAAAATAACCCTTTTTAAATGTGTATAGCTATTACGTATGGTAGTTCTGAATGATAAACACTGTATTGTAAAAATAAAGCAATATTTACTGATTGGATTTTCTATTTTAGATGATATAAAACTTTCACCCAGCTAAAAAATCTTGCATTTGAAAATTCTTCACAACTTATACTACAAGGTACATGTATTTCAAAAAACTCATGCCATGTAAGGTAACAAATTTTCACATCTGAATATAATGTATGATCAGTTTTGCAGCTCTTTTAAACATATGTATGCATACAAAATATACATCGCTTGGTTCCAATAAGTACCGTAATGCACTAAGAAAAGATCTTATAAATAAGGAATGGATGTGCATTCATTATTAATTTAACAATTGAGCTTTTTATGGACATGTTGACAATACCTGATTGGGTTTTCCCTGATTTTCTGCATAGGGAAGAGAGCCCTGAGAGATGTTATGGAGCAAATGGGTGCTCAAAATACAAAAAATACAACATCTGTAACATACACACAACAGATCACCACTGTTAACACTGGGTAACATGCATGTACCAGGTTCTGGAATACTTTTCTTGCTGTTGAGAACCATTCCTTATGCAATAATACAGTAGCATCAAACTTGACTGTGGTTGCAAATATTCAGTTGTCATAAGAAAAAAAAAATCAACATCAAATTAATTGAGTTGCCCATATGAAGATTTACAGTAAATGTACATCACTTTACATGAATACATCACACAAAGGTTTTTTTAACTGCACAAATACATTGATTTGAAGCCTAGCTGGCAGAGATTTTTAAAACATGAACAGGGTATATTTGAATTTAATTTAAATATAAAATGACAATAACATCAACCAACTGATTTTCAATTTTTAAACAGACTGTCATTACAATTGGAGAAATAATTTTAATTTTATAAATTGCAACTTTGATATAATCTTCAAAATCAAAGAATTAAAGAACATTAAGATTTTATTTTTTGTAAATTGTATTCACATGTACATAATACATAATCACTGTGCTCAAAAACTTGTACTGAAACAAATTCAAAGAATAATTACATTTTCCATTCAGTTAACAATATGATTTAATAATATCATAAATGTACAAACATGATGTTTATAAATTCCAATTTAGAACATGTTCAAGGTCCAAATACCTCAGGTTTATACATTGCTTGTGGATTCATACAGTAAATTTCAACAAAGTAAACTTCTGTAAACCACAGCTAAATTGTAAAAAAAAAAAAAAACACGTTATATGTACCACATGTATCAAATAAATGTATTGATGTATTGTTAAAGCATATAATGATATACTATACATTGTATTCAAATGTAAGAAAATAGTAATGTATACAATACCATTTTTGAGTTTTGACTGTGAGTACATGTACCAGTACATTTAAGTCTAATTATAATTACATGTGAAAATTAAAGGGTGAGGGGGGGGGGGGGAGGGTGGCAGCAAAATAAAATGAAAAATAAAAACCTTGACATGTTCATTAAAGTACTAAGATACTTACTGAAAAATAATCATTAAATATAGAGTCTTAAAGACTGAACATCACAGAAAACCTAATTAAGCCTGTACACCAGAGGCGTGTTTAACAGAGCGAATGCTTGCCAAAATTCCCTATACCCGCAACACAAATTTTGGCGAGTGCTCTCTCTGCTGAACACGCCTCTGGGTATGGCACTTTTATCAATATAAATCTCTGAATATCAAACATTGGAATAGGGAACAGAACTTAATAGATTCTTAGATGCTTCAAAATTGAACATGCATGTTACATGTAGCATCAATTCCACTCTCTTTAAAATAATTCATGTAAATCAAACCATGCATGTCCATGACATGAGTACAGGGTGGAATGTTAACCGATGCATGTTTTCCAAACTGTTTGAATAAATAACACAACTTCTTTTAAAAATCAACCAAAATACATGTAAATAGAAAAAGTATCTATACATTTGTTCTTCTAAATGCCCACATGTAGTTTGATCCAATATGGCATAATAATCAACCTACAAAACTATGCTTTAATATGTACATATAGAAGTGTGTGGCCATTTGGTAAAAATGATAATTAAAAGATGTACTGCTTCTTGTGATTTTAGCGGACGGAAAAGTTATAACCATCTCAACATATGATGGAATTTGTTAATAAACAACTATTTGTGAGATGGATTTCAGATTCACAAACTGATTCATGACTGTTGATAAAAATCTTGCACATCTCAACCCACTTAGAACCTGTGGGTGCATGTTAATAATAAATACAAGTACACAAGTCAATATCTTTGGGAGACAATATTCATTTTAAAAATCTCAAGATCGTTGGATGCAGTCCTCCACTTCATCCAACATCCGCATCGTCTTGTGGACGACATCCGGTCGGATTAAGCTAAAGTCAAACAAATTAACCATGTGGATCAGGAAGTTTTTGGCCAGGTTTTTCTTGACCATTGCTTCTCCATGTTCACTGACAAAAGTGTAACAGGCCTCTGGGATCTGGCAATCCGCAATGAAACTACAAAGACAAGAGGATAATGAACAAACACCTGATAACACAGGTAACTTTCTGAGTATACTTATGCAAGGGTACTGTTAAAAAAAGCTGTTCATATATGAGTACTGTAATACTGTAAATGTATTATATTTGGCGTGTACGATATTTGGCGGAAATTAGTTTTTGAACAAGTTGGCGTGGATTTGAATTAGCGTATTCCTGAATGTGACTATTTTTATACATATGTGCATTGCATTTAGCGCTGTACTTGATTTGGCGGAAGCTGCATTCCGCCAAAAGCGCTAAATAGAATACACAGCCAAATGTAGTACATTTACAGTATGCAGATTAAAAATACCAAAGCTAATGATTCAAACACGAGTTTTGTTAATCCTTGAGCATTGTTGAAAAAAATGTACTTCATCTGTTACATTGTTTACAGAAAATATGGAAACACAGGAAATCTTATTTTATTTAAGCAGATCTTACTTGTATTTCATGACATGGAGATTCCATAGTTTCATCAACTCTTTCTCTCCCTCATTAACATCGGTAAACTCATCAATCATCTGTTCAAATAATGGTAAACCAAATATTAAACACATGCGATAAATACATGTATCTGCAAGATATCTATTATATTTGAAATATTGTAAAATGCAGGGAAATTGAGTAAAATGACTACTTGCTCAAGGAAATTAAGTTAGCAATTGGTCATTCAGCGATACAAGACCTTGGTTGGCTCACTCAATTTCATGATAGACTTTATAAAGTATTAATATGTAAATAATTGAATTGGTATCATTTACCAGTACATGTATACTGTACATCACTGGTTACAAGGAAATTCTTGCAGCCAATTTTCTTGGGGGGGGGGGGGGGGGGGGAAGAGATAATATGAAATACAGATCTACAGGTATCAAATCTACTACAATTGTGTGTATGTGTCTGACGTGGGGAGAGGTTGGTGAGCTGATTGTCTACTTGATTTATCCCCAACACAATGATAGTTTCCTTGCTTCTTTCTTACATTGACGGTTTTCTGCCTGAGCCACAATGGGTCCGTTTCTTCCTCACTATCCACGTCTATCTCCTGTGGTCTGATCACTTCTGAGGTCAAGGTGTGGTAGTATAACCTGAAATCAAATCACGATTCTCATCTTATATCAAGAAAAATTCAATGTTTATCTAACATGACTTGAAAAGTATCTTTAAAGAGATTAAGGACCAAAGGCCAAGCCAATGTATCTACTTGCTACCCTGTTAAGGCCCTCACATCCAACCAATAACTGTATTCTATTTCTGCTCAGTCAATCACCTGTTATGGCTCTTAAAACGGTAGATAGCACCTGTTACGGCCCTCACAACAGTCAATAACAATAAACTGTCCACACACTAACCTGCTTTGGCCCTCAAACCCAGTCAATAACTGTATATTTCTTTATTTCTTCTACTCACCTTCACTGTACATGTATTATCGCCCTCACATCCAGTCAATTACTGTATCATTCTTATCCTTTTTTTTCACCTCGCACACCTGTTATGACTCTCTGATCCAGTCAATATCTATATAATCTTCCACATCACTCAACTGTTATGGCCCTCACACCCAGTGAATTACTATATCCTTTTCTTTTTTTTCATCTCGCACACCTGTTATAGCTCTCTATCCCAGTTAATATCTTAATATTCTTCCACATCACTCGCTTGTTATGGCCCTCACACCAAGTCAATAACTGTATCCTATTTGTACTCACTAACCTGTTATGCCCTTCACAACTTGTCCATAAATGAATCCTTATTCTCCTTTTTATTTCATCCTGATCTCAATCATATGCTATTGCTTTCTGATCCATTTCTTTTACATCACTCACCTGTTATAGCCCTCACACCCAGGCAATAACTGTATCTCATTTCTACTCACCAACATGTTACAGCCTTCACACCTTGTCGATAACTGAATCCCTTCTATTCTTTTTATTTCATCTCAATCACATGCTATGGCTTCCCAACCCATTTAGAAACTATCCTATCTTTCACATCACTTGCCTGTTATACATGTATCCCTTTGACCCCATAACTAAACTATCCTTTCTTCAACATCACTCACCTGTTATGGCCCTGCATGAATTGTCTGTTGATCTGTATATCATTCTCTGCCTCCATAAACTCTGTGAAAGACTGTGCGGGTCTCTTTGGTCTACAATTCATACAAGAAACCTTATTATCGTTAAAATTTAAAACAAATATTAAAACTGTTAAGGTCAATGAACATTTGATAAAAGAAAAAAACTTTCATTGGGACCAGTGGACTACTATTTTCTTATGAAATTATAAAAGGGATTTCCTGTCAAATATATTGATCTTGCACTTCACATCTATAATTGAGTGTTCTTTTGTAACAATAATTTAACCATGGTAACTGAAGCAAAATTTCTTTACAAGTTTAGAGAATGTTAATTGATTAGAGGAATACTAAACAGCTGACAATCAAACTGCTTGTGATTTTACTATTTCTCAATCAGTTTTAGATTACCTGTAAACAAGCACTTGTGTGACTGGGGTTCTGCGGACTGGCCCATTGCGTCTAAATGCATAACCAATATCGACATTGCTGTAGAGATTCTGAGGGTTACCGGCGTAGGATCCATCATAACGTTCATTGATGGTGACGTCAATCCTAACACCTTTGGGATGTGGCTGAAAGAAAAGCCCCTTTATTGTACATGAAAAACACAAACTTTAAAAGAAATGTTCTTGCAGATTTCATTTTATGTTAATATCAGTACATGCTTCATGATGTGTATTTTCAAAACTTATAGATGACAAGCAATTTTCTCCATTATACAACAATGTGTTTTATTTTTATATACATGTATATACTTACAATGCGTTCAAATGCTGTTTCAGTATTTATGCACATGTACTTCGATAAAACACAATACTTCCTTTGCTTTTTTATTTTACAACAAGTTTTTCCAATTACTTACCACATAAATAAAATTAAATCGAGCATGACATAGTCTGAGATGCTTGAGTAGGCCGTACAAATGGACACAGTTGATAGCACACCAAGGACAATGAAGGTCATCCCTGGCCTCATTTTGATGTCTAGTACTGTTGTTGTAGAGAAACTGATAAAATACACGCTGCCTTTTTTTGGGAGTAGATTGTTCCTCCTCTTTTGAGATGGTCCCTGAGTTGAGGGGAACTTGCATGAGTTGCTTTTCTGTGAGATACTGGGTATGATTATCTGTGACCCCTGAGTTGGTTGAACCGTCCACCTTTCCATTGACAGTCCAGTCTATTGAACACTTCAGAGTGGGATGAAAGTTAAAAACCTCAAAGGCTTGGACATGCTACAACAATAGAAATAAAGAAAAAGTCATTTACATGGACTAAAGTGCCGAGTTATACAGCACAACAAATTGAACAGATGCAGCAAAATCCATTTCAAAAGTAGTTTAAACATACTTTACTAATTTGAAATCAAGATGGTCTGAGAATGGTTCAAGTCAATAAACCGGTATTGTAAAATTACAACTGTACTACAATAACTTTTCTTTAAAAGAAGATCTGGGGCTATACTGTACCTGTACAAACTTTAAAAGAAAATGTGTTTTCCCTGGCATAAAGAGTTTTGATCCTCTGGCTATACTACTTCATGTGCATTATTTATATTGTTTGTTATGCTCATATATTTTGACCCTGATTTGGCAATAAAGTTAAATTTCACACAGATAAGTTTTCATCTCTTTTTTTATTTTCACCCAATTTGCAACCATTATCAGAGGTCGACTGTACCTTGCCATTCATGACCGTCTCCCAGGAAGCGTTTTTAAAGTCCGCTCCTTGTTCATGGAGAACGAACTCGTAGTCTCCGCTCGATAGGTGACATTTCTTGTTCCTGTCCAATATCACAACTTCTGTGCTAAAAATAGGCCTCTCTATATCATCTGGTACATATTGCCCATTTCTCTTCTTTTTGCTTGGTTGTTCATCTGTAATAGGACACATTTTATATCTTAATAGCTTAGCAACTGTATTCAAGTACCGGTAGATATCTTTGATTTCATCTTTCATATATATTTTAAAAGAAAACAGATACTCTTATATATTTAATGAGTTAATATTCAATTACTTATAAATTTTCAGCTTATAGTTATAAATTTTATTAACTTTTTCAGAAGAAATTTAATGTTACACCTATATAAAGATCTATTATATTTATAGATAAATCTAGCAGTTTATAACTCCCGACACCTTAGACCAATCTACAGTAATTACCATCAGATGAGGATCTGCCATTGCACTGCCCATTAGCCGCCGCACCATTGATTGGAGATGTGTTCACACAGAGACATAGAATGAGGGGTTTGATTGGTAAAATGTGACCGTTATTAAAGCAATCGTGAGTAATGACCAGGGGCTCGTGGTTGCCCTCCCGCGCGGGGTTCACTGGAACGCTGACAGTCTTCAGCAAGGTCTTTGACACAGAGGTCATTGATCCCCCTCGCCGCTTGGAACATACTTGTAGAAGGAACACGTCCACATCAACCCTGTCATTACTTTCTGTAAAACAGAACAGAAATGTTTACATCAAATCTGTTATTGGTCTCTGTAATACAATAAGACATAGCTAATAAAGAAAGCTTCCTGACACAAAAAGATTACTCTTTGATAAATATCTTTTAATCAAGTTCCAATTTTACTCCACTTTTTCTGAATGGGCAAAGGCCATTAAAATTGGAAAAGTTAGCAAAAGTTTTATGTGCTTTCAATCAACACACATAATAATCTCATCAAAATTTTCAATATATTAGTTTAATAAAGGCATACTGTTTCTTGGATAATTACATACCTATTATTTTTCTGGCCATTTCATTTTCAATAAATTAACTATTCTTTAAAAGGTCATATCAACTAAAATATTTTATGAAATCAAAATTTGGGTTGTTGAAAAGGGATACCGTACTTATTTTGCACAGGGAACCGCGCCTTTCAGCAGCCCCAATTACTGGTTTATACAACCAAAAGCCCTTTTTCCTGGCCTTAGCTAAAAGTGTCCTTTAATCACTGTGACTCACCATTTTCACAAATGTATCCAGTAATTTTCAAATTTAGGGATTTTGATCTGTGGGAAAGGTAAAAAAAAAAAAAATTCAAGAAATACATACATATGTACAACTTTTTATTTTATCTTAAAACATCTGCAAAAACTAATTCATGAGAAGACAAGTAAAATATTGTGTATCAAGATCACAATATGATAATCAGATACATACTTCTCTGCTTTTGATGAAGACTTTTGCTTCTCTTGCTCTGTGACTGTCTTCAGTAATGAATTCACATCAAAGCTTTTCCTGTTAAAACAAAGTTTAAAATAGTGTATAAACAAGACAGAGGGGGAGAGAGACAAAATAATCTCATAATCTCAAAAACCCTAACCCTCCACCCCCCTCCCAAATTTTTTAAACTAAGAATTGTTAATTAAATTGTGTTAATTACTCAGTAGCCAACTGAAATAAGTACGCCTGGTAGAAGACGTCATGGAGGAACTTGAAGGTTCTGTTTTATAACATTGACATACCTTTCAGCATTGCTCACAGATCTTCTTTGTTTCATGTAAGTTAATGTTCTGTGAAGCATAATAGGCTGAAAAAGGCAAAATATATTTTGACTATATGTAGGCTTATTTGTTTGTGTATACCTATATACTCACCCATAATAATGCATGTTTCTCAGTGTGATAATGATTTTGATAGGAGCTTTTCAAAATTATAAAGAAACAAACAAAAATTATAAGTGAAACCATCCCTCCCTAGTAATGCACTCAATACTCACTGAAATCTGATGTCTTGTTCTTAAATAGCGATAAATCTGAGTTGGCTCTGAAAGTAAAGACGATAAATAATGAATTCAAATCTACAACATCTACATCTATCTACAACAAATTGTATAATAGAAGGGTTTATCTTCAACCCATATAAACTTCTCTGATTAGATGTGAGTTGTGTTATATTGATACACATTTCATGTCGTCAGCAAACGTATTTAAATAAACAAACATTAAGTACAATTTTGTTTTGTTTCTATTAGCAGGTCCAGCACAATCTCCTGATTTAGCTATATAGCTTAATAAAGCTATTCAGAATAGCTTGATTTAGCTATTTTGTTGTACAATATTCGTAAATGTGCATTTTTTTCCACATGTAAACAAAATCGCACTTTAGTGCAGTGATAGTTTTCAACTTTGAACAGTTCTGTAAACAATGCTTGTAAAGATTACTCATCAATTTGTGTCTCTTTCTGAGACTTTGCATTCGAAGTTCTAAAGGTTTGGGGCAATTAATTCATGACTTAACAGTTACTTCTTGAATGAAATATAAAGAAGGTCAGTTATGGTAAACAAGATAATTGATTGGTAATAATTCAGCACAATGTAAAGAAATCATACTTATCCATGCCTCAGTGCACACAAGGTGGTGGACAGTTACCCAAACAATGGAAATATAGTTTTTGCTTAAAAGTGTTCAAAAGCAGCAGTGTTAAAACTAAATATAATAAGGGTTGCTTTTTTAATGGTTTATGGTATAAATATGAGCGATAATTAACTTGCGATTTTTTTTATATTTCTGATAATTAACATTTGTGTGAAAAACTGAATATAAATAGCTTTATCAAGCTATTCTGAATAGCTTTATTAAGCTATATAGCTTTTTCAAGCTATATAGCTAAATCAAGAGATTGTGCTGGACCTGATTAGCGCCATCAAATAAGTGACAATTTAATTCATCAAATTAAAGAATAATTGGACATATCGTAGAATACCTTTATTACAAATCAAATCCGGTACAACACCCCCCTCCCCCCTCGTTCAATCTCGCCTCCCCTGGAGTAGTATGGGATTCCACAACGGATAAATAGTGACCAATGTAACTAGGGTTGGTGATCTGACTGTAGTATCTTATATGAGAGACTCATAAAGTGCTTTGATGTAAAATGACCAGTTTCAAAATGAAAGCAGCCAACATCATTTAAAACCCACATTTGGACCACACCAGTATGATAAAATAAAATTTACTTTCAAATGCCCTCAAGAACTGTTCCCGATCGACTGCTTCAGTCTGAGCGTCCACAACGGGAGTATTCTCTCTCGGTCGCTTTTTCGATTTCATCTTTGATCAGTGATCTTTCGTCCACTTCCCTTTCGCGGGAACAACACACACAAAGCCGAAACAGAGGCGCGTCGAGCATCGAATCAAATGTGACGTCACAAGTCTCACACATCGAAAAAGGGATGGTTTCCAAACTTGATTTACTTAACTTTTTTATTCTCACTAAATACTTTCGGTATACTAAAGTCTCATGAAGTTTCTATATGAAATCGATTATTTTCATTTTCTCTCAGTTTTTTTCTGCAGTTGTCGTTGTTTACCGAAATGAAAATTTTTCACATCTACTCATTTGTAGAACGAGTTAATTTTATGTCTTGTGATGTTATTGAAAGTCACATGATATATACACATGACCTGTGGTCTACTTTCACATTTTATAGCTACAGACTCGAACAGAAAAAAATGATTGAAAGAAGTTTTAGAATTCTGCTTTTATTACATTTTCTTATTTACTTTGCCACAGGTAAGAATTTACAAATGTATGTTTGGCAAGACTGAAGTAAAATGATACAGAAAAATATAAGTGAATTGATAAACTATATAGAGTTAAATAGGTTGTGACATAATCTCTCTTTGCAGGTGAATACATTTACGGATCCGTAACATGTAAAAATCAAGTTTGTCAATATAAACCTAATGTTCTGGACTTTAAGGCGACAGCGTGCGGCACATACAATGACACGCTGACACTGACAGGGTGGGGGATCCTAGACATTGTGGGTGGACAGGGAGAGGATGCTGACCTAGATATTATGTACGGAGCAGGCTACCTGGAAGGAGTCTTCACTGCAGAGTAATTCAACTTTTTCATGATTATTGATTTAATTTACCATTATATAAAGTAGAAATATTCCTGCAAATGTTATGTCAGGCCATAAAATTATTGTTTGTTTGGAATTGCCTCCCTCCTAATTGAAATACCCTCCACTGATAAAATTTTATTAGCAAAAAATCAGGAACTTTAAAAAAAAAATTTCGTTGTACAATGTTTACATAGTTACAAGTTTATTCAGGTTATTATTTTTTACCAATTTTAAATTAGTTGAACTTCCAGTTGAAAAAAAAATTCCCTCCCTCCTGGATCTGGATTTGGAACCCCCCAGGCGGCAATTCCAAACAAACATTTTCAGCTCCATTTAATTTTCCCCCATTTGCACCTATTATCAGTATTAATAAAATTTAAAATTGGAATTAAACTAAATTCGCAAATTCAACGTTCCCTGTTAGAGTTTAGTTATCATCTTGCAATTCCTACTAGCTTTGGATACTAGTGGGTTAATCCTTTAGCTCAATTGATAGAGTGCTGGATTTATATAATATGCCAGAGTATGCTGGTTAAAACTACAGGAGAGGAAATATGTGTATCTGTCTCTGTTACAATACAGTATGTTGAAAAAAATGGTGTCGGTGTGAATTTTGATTCAGGCAGAAGTAGTTTTACTAGTGTTATTCGTTAAAAATAACGCAGGGTAAAAAAATCCTTATATGTGTATATATACAATCTATATTATTCACAGAGACTGACAGTTTGATGATTTGTTGTAGGAGAATTTGGCAACATTACCACAATGTTCAGGACTTTTTCTTTAGTAAAAGGGATGCAGATGTATTGAAGAAACTTAAGAATTGGTTTGATCAACAGAACTCTTGGATGAGAAATATGATCATGAAAAATAAAAGTGATCCAATGTGGCGACACGTGGGACTTATCATGTCCCAGTTTGATGGTCTTGTAGCGGGCTATAAGTCAGTGGCAAAAATGGTACGGTCAAGAATAAAGAAATTTAACGTCATCTATTTTTAGTCACATAATTTTTTTTCTTGAATACAATAACAATACTAAAAAAAGAGATCAGTACACGTTGATTTAATTTTCTGGATCAGTCTGGATGTAATCTATAAATTTGTGGCAAAAATGGCAAGCATTGCTCACATGCATGATTGTACTTGTATGCTGGAAATACAATTACCATTTTTAGCTCATATGAGCTATTGTTGTTCAGTTGGGTGATATGGGCCTTTTGTTTTTTTATAATCTAGACTATAAAATTACAAGATGTGTATAAAGATATCAGTACATTTTAGTTTGATTTGCAGGATCTGGATGTGTTTGCTTTCCAAGTCCTGAATGGTGCAGGAGACCTGCTTGACTTGCTCAGTGTGATCGACCCAGCCTCGAGTGCGGACTGGACTCAAATGACTCACAGCCAAGTACTGTCCTATGTACAGGACAGAGGCATGTGCTCGGCACTCATCAAGGTCAGTTTCTTAAGGTAAAAAAAACTTCAGAAATCAGCAAAGCAGTTGTTTGCATGTGCTCGACGCTCATCTGATCAAGATAAGAGTTTTAAGGTGAAAAACCCCAGAAATCAGCAAACCAGTTGTCAGTCTTTAGATGTTTGTTGCCCATTAGGGTAGGTTTATATGCCCATCCAATTGTACAGACAATGTTCGATTTTTTTTAACATTGAAAAAAGAAACCATATTGCATCATTTAGCTGTCTTCTAATAAAGTTTATTAAAAATCTATTCAGCAGATCTGATGTCCACAAGCCCTCACAAATATTCTCAAATTCTAGGGAAAAGGATAATTGATGAGCACTTACAATAAGTTTCCATATGCTTGTACATAGACTGCAAACAATTTGAAGCTTAAAACTTAAAACTACCGGTAATACCCCTTTTCTGATTTTTTATTATGCAGGTGCTTGGTGCTTATGAAGATGTTTTCATGTCCCATTCAAGTTGGTTTGTGTATCAAGCCACTATGAGAATTTACAAGCATTACAACTTTAATGTCAGTGATCCTGCAACCTCAGCTAAACGAGTTTCATTCTCCAGCTACCCAGGTAAGAGCTGCTTCTGCATTGATATGCCTTTCCAAGAATGTAATTCTGTATGTATAATGTTTTGATCAATATGCCAAAAACATCAATCTGATTATTATGAGGATAATCATTTTAATTTCCTTTTCAATGATTATAAATTAGAAAAATTACATTTTATTAAAAACAAAAAGTTTCATAACTGTTAGAACTCTGTAAAATGTTTAAATTCTTTTGGTTTTAATTCATATAAAATGATATTAGCGAGCGCAGCTCGCCGGCGCGCAGCGCCGGCGCGAAGCGAGCTCTAACGGCAAGGCGTGTGTGAATAGAAAATTCGGACCAGTTGCACATTCATTCAACGGATTTTTTTGGCGTCAGTAAATCGGACCAGTAATGCATTGTTTTAATCGTCCCAGTAGTTCCCTGTAATCATGGCAATTTTTATCACTTCACACTCTCACGAGAATCAGCAAGACAATAAAAACAATAACGATGTATACGACATACAGTCAGTTACCTCTAAAGTTCACCTCAGTACACTCAATCAAAAAAAAAAAAATAAATAATCGAGTGACGTCACAAAGGTTTGCACATTGATCCGATAGATTTTTTCGGCGTCAGTAAATTTGGACCCACAATTCATAGTACCAATGGTTTCCAAGTCCTCACGTTCTCGCGAGAATCAAAGTAAAACTTTTGAGAAGCATAATTATAAGATGTGTAATTTTAAGAACATCATGCTTTTTAAGTAAATAAAACAGTATACTTCGCTTACTTTTATTTCTCAGGGGAGTTGTAAAGAGTCAGACGACACTTAAACGTGAACGTTGACGTCACAATAAGGGGAAATTACTCTAACTGAAGTTACTACCAAAATCCTCTCAAAATCTTGCAAAGCTAAAGAATGAGGACATTTCTTCAGATATAGGAAACAGTTGTTACTTGCACTCATTCGGATGAATGCTCACATTTATTTTATTCACTATAATTACGGTAATTTCCAGGAACGTACGCGTAGCATCGGTTTTTTTTTTTAAATGGGGGGGGGGGGGGGTGGATGACAGCCTTATCCAAAAAATCTTTACAAGCAAAAAGAAAAAAAAAGATAATTCTCAAAATTCTGAAAATTCTAATCCTTCAGCAGTTCAATGGTTTCTTTATTTTCACTTCCATTTATTACATGCTCCCAATTCCAAGTGGGGGGGGGGGGGGGGGGGCAACTCCATGTTCCTTTAATATGATAAGCAAATATTTTTAAGCGTAAATTAAAAAAAAAAATAATTAATAAGAAAAAATGTCGACTGCAAAAAAGGGGATAAACTGACGTTACAATTACTTTAAAAGAGGAGATACAGTGCAATTTATATTAAAATCTTAATTACTTAACAACATTGTTCTACTTATAAATAAATAAATAACAAATCTTACATGTATAACATATGAAATCTTATAAACTATGGATAATGGAAATTTACTGAAAAATAGGTATGTTTTATTTTATTTTGCAATCAAATTTATTTACGTTGTTAATTTTATTAATTTTTTATTGATTTATCATAATTCATTGTTTGATTACATGCTGCGCTCGCCCCAACGGTCGCACCGTAAAACATATTATATATGAATAGACAAGACCTTTGGGAAGATACATGTAAAAACACTTTCAATTTCATTGTGCGGAGGGTTGGACAATTTTTGCAAATATCATTGTCAAGCACAATGAGTATTCTTTCTGTCATTATTTTTCCCACCCAGGATTTTTGGAGTCTCTGGACGATTTTTATCACATGAGCAGCAGCATGGTCATGCTCCAGACTACAAACAACGTCTTCAACAAAGAGCTGTACAACTTTGTCAAGCCCGAGTCGCTGTTTGCCTGGCAGCGCATTCGTGTGGCCAACATGATGGCTAATGGAGGAGAGGAATGGTCCAAGGTCGTTGCTAAATATAACTCAGGTATTACCAAGAACAACACCTCGAAGAGTTTTCTCCTCATCTGTGATTATTTGTTTTCAGCATTAATTTCCATATTTTCCACATCAACTTTATTTCCCTAATAAAGATCATTGTTGCAAACCATGGACAATACATGTATTTAGGAACCTCTCCCGGTTGGCAATTTTGTAAATTACCAATATTTCTTTTTTGGAAAGCAGTTTTTTTCTTCATCATTGTTTATGAATAATTATCTGAATGACATGGGCCATTAGGCAATACTCAAAATTTATACTATCAGATTAATAAATGTTATTTGCAGGAACCTATAACAACCAGTATATGGTTATTGATCTGAAGAAAATTCATCTGAAATCAGCCATTGACGATGGTGCATTATGGGTAGTCGAACAGATTCCTTCCCTTGTAGAGGCTGGTGATATGACTCCCATTCTAAGAACAGGTAAATATGCAAATGAATATTTTGCTTTTACTTTGCAGTGTAAGTGAAATAACCTTGGGTGCACAATTTGATCTTCAACATTTTTGTGAAATTCCAAAGATTTAACTAAAATTAACATGTGTTTTTAAGTTCATGTTTTCCTAAACATATGAATTATATTTTGATATTTATGTCTTCAGCAAAAAAGATAATAAAGAGACAATCCTGCAAGAGTTGTGTCTCTTTTAGAACAGATAACAATATGGCACTTGAATGAAAGATAACCTAGTTCTTGCAAGAGCATTTAGATTGTACTCATTATTTTTGTAGGCTACTGGCCTTCATACAATGTCCCTTACTTTGAAAAAGTCTACAACATGAGTGGTTACCCTGAGGTAGTAGCCAAGATGGGGACAGATTTCTCCTACCAACTCGCCCCGAGGGCCAAGATCTTCCGACGTGACGAGGGCAAAGTCGTGGATCTTGACACCATGAAGCACATTATGAGATATAATGGTAAAACTCTGCTTAAAACATCTTTTGTAAATGTAACAGTGAAACACTTATTGGAATATTTGCATAATAATACAGCTTACAGGTCACTTAGACTTCAAATCCAGCACCATGATTGATTGATGTCCTTTGATGCATTCAACTTTAAGATTACATTATTCATATTATGTACATTGTATATGGAGTTATTTCTGATCACATGCTCTTACAAGATATTGAAGCACAATCTGTATATGATTAAAAGATTAGTTTATTCAAAAGTTTCATTTTGTAAGTACTTACTGTAAGTACTTAATTTGAGTATTAGTTTGGTGTGAAAAGGTTTGTTTCGTATGTAATCAATTTTGATAAGATGCAAACATGTACTGATAAGTTTACTGCGCCTGGATTGGATTGGATTGGAAGTCATATTTGAAGAATAGGTTTCTGTTATTTACAGTAATCTTTAGAAAAGGAGTTTCATCCAAAGGATTCCTCTTTAAAGACTTTTAAATGCAGTTGTATCTAAGAAATTGAAGAAAAAAAGTTAAAGTGGATTTTGAATGGAATAGTATCTATTGTTTCCATTACATTTTAAAAAATACCTTTAAGAAACTGAAATGCAAACATTTGTAGACAAAATGGCATTATGATTAAACTACATGAACTGGCATTTTCACATTATGGAATATGTCAGGAGAGCAATTGCAGTTAATGCTTTCTTTACTGCTTCATGCAAGTATTTATTAAATTCTTGCAGACTTTGCAGAAATAAATACATGTATATATATTTCACATCAACTAAGGTATTATGTTTAAGTTTTTTCCAATAAATTATAATCACAACCATAAAATCCCTAGGAAATAACAAAGTACATGTATTTGAAAGCTTTTTAGCCCACCTGAGCTGAGGGTTCAAATTTTACGTAGAAAATATAAGGAATTTTCTTTATAGTAAAAATGTAAAATGATTTTTCAAAGTAGTATATAGAAAATATAAGCATCAGCTACATGCGTAGTACTGAATTTTCAAACTTTGCCATATGTTACAGTAAATCCAAGGTGTGTTTGCATGTCACAGAATTTGTGAAAATGGGGCAATTGTTTAAATTTTGTTATTTTCGTTTGTAATTTTATGCAATTTTAAAAGTTTCTTACTGGATATAATTTCTGTATATTAAATATTTTGCGATGTAAAAGTGTTGTATAAAAAACAAAAATTAGATCATTGTGAAAAATATAGGGTGCTGGTGATTGGGGATTTGGGGGTTGGTTTGGGGTTAATACAATACCACTTTTGGTCACTACAATCTGAGTTGATGGTGTGGTATTTTTACATGAAAATGAATCCTTATTGGAACATGTAATATTATGAAAGCAAGCTACTACTTAAGATTTTCACTTTTGGCCATATCATTCCAATGAATCATACCATAATCACAGAGAGAGATCTCAATGAGGTGGCAGTCCAACTTCATTTAAAAAATATGTAGAGAAGAGTACCGGTAAAATGAAAATGGAGGCTATTTTTTAAACTTTAGTAAATTAAGATAGAAGCAAGCTATAACAAAGACTATTTATTTAAAACACAATTCCTAGATGCCAGAAAGGGGTTACAAAGGGGAAGGGTGGTCTTATTTTACAGTAAAACAATTGTAGCAAAAAGTTCTGAAGCAGTTAGAGGCTATAACTTTTTAATTGATATAAAAGCATTAGTTAGAAAATTGTAGAGTTTTATTCCATGACCATTTGACATGCTATTGTACTGTAATAACATGCAGCAATATTTCTTGAGTAAAAAAGATGATGCTGCTTGGTACCTGTAAAGTGCGAAACGAAATCAAAATGAAACTGAACGAAACGAAACGAATCAAAACGAAACGAAACCAATCAAAACGAAATGGAACCAAACCAAACCAAACCAAAACTCACAACAAAACCAAACCAAAAGAAACCAACAAAACGGAATTAAACAAAACTAAAAATCAATTATGACTACATAAAAGGGAAAATAAATTAATTGAAATAAAATTTTAAACCATAAATATATATAACATCCTGTATATTTCAGATTGCCGATGTAAATTCTTAAGCCGCTTACCCTGTATTTGCAAAAATTCAATAATAATGTAAATCTAATATCTTTGATGCTTCTAATTGGATTAAAAGGGAAGTCAGACGTTTTGAGAGAGAGAGAGGGAGATGATGATGATGATGATGATGATACTTATGGAGACATTTCAACCACAAGGTTTTTTTTATATCGATATGAAATATTGTACAAATGAATCAAATAAAATGTGCCTGTTTGTGTGTTAAAGAGAGAGAAAGAAGAGATTACCGGTATGTTTATGTTAAGGTGGAATAACACAGTCATCATCACAAAATGGCTGACCTCTGATCTATATACCAGTATATTGAAACAATTCTTAGTGTATGACCATTCAGTATGCTCTAAATTACATTGTATTCCATCGTTTTATTTTCATAATATTTCAAATTGATAGAAAATATTATACAGGTACATGTAGCCACATGTTCTTAAAAGTACACCTCTCTCTCTCTCTCTCTCTCTCTCTCTCTCAACGTCTGACTATCCCTTTCATGAAACCAATTGTTATCAGCTGATCAGGCCCCCGCAGAGGAAGAGTTCTCTGACAGACTTGCTGTGAGTTATCATTTTCTATGACATCAATAAGATATTAATAACAATTAGAAACTTAAAAGATATTAGAATGTACATCAGTTATTTACATTTACTAGTAATATTTATTATTTCTGCAAATACCGGGTAAATTTTCACTTTTATGTAGTCATAATTGAGTTTTATTTTTGTTTAATTCTGTTTCGTTTTGTTGGTTTCCTTTCAATTGGTTTCATTTCGTTTCAATTGGTTTCGTTTCGTTTCGATTTCGTTTTGCACTTTACAGGTACCTGATGCTGCTCAGTTGAACTTTGCAGCCTATGGGCCTCTTGCTATTGTTTTTCTTATCAGTCATATAAAGTAGGTGAATCTGTATAAGATATAATATTTTATAGACGGAAGGTCCAATATCAATTTGACTTTTGGCACATCTCCAAATTTGATTACTAGTATGTCATGCAGTTGGCTTAATAAACATTATTTAACTTGCTTATCCACTTCCAACCAATTTCAACTGGATCTTTCTAGTGCAACACACCTTCTTGTTTTCACAGTACTTTGAAGCAATGCCATGGATTTCCTATGAAGTAAATTGCAGAGACATGACAAGAGTTTATGCTTGAACATGTATAAGCTATATGAGGACAGAGAACATAATCTTTGCATTACTAAATAATGTTTTCAAAGTACAGATGACGTAAATTTTAGGTTAACTGAATTATATTTACATCTACTGAGTATGATTCCCTCTATTTCTTACGGAAACTTATAGTTAATTCATAGCTCTATAGAAACAGCCATACTGAAATCTACACGCCCCGTTTATCGATTGGTCGAAACCTACAGCGGCTGAAACTGACACGTCTAAAATTGACACGCCCTTTGTATCGATTGGTCAAAACCTACAGCGACCTAAGAAAAATCACGGACTGCACGAAATAATGATGATGTCAGACTCAAAGTCTCACAGGAGACGATTTGGCTGTTTCTTTTAGCTAGCGGACTTATGTACATTAACAGTATTTTAGTGATTTTTACTTTCTTTTTTTGCAATCAATTTTTTAATTAGTTAAAAGAAAGATGTAAATATAAACAATAAAATGCTTTCTTTGATGATTCATGCGGGTTATGAAGGTAGCGATCATTGCAGAAAAAATTACATAACCCGCTAACGCGGGTTGTCGCCACCTTCATATCCCGCATAAATCACCTAAGAAAGCATTTTATTGTTTAAATGTACTTCATTTAGGTACTCAACAGTATATAGATTATAGAGTAACTAAAAGTGTAAGTTCATATGTGTCACTAAAGTTTAAGGTACATGCACAGCAAGTGCAGTGTGTGTCAGCTACTTTGAAATATGGCTTTTGTTCTGTGAAGTTTGTTGTCTGTTATAAATTCATTTTTTGCACCATTAAAACCGAAAAGTATGTCAAAAATGATTAATTAAAAACAACAAATCTGTTTAAACATGCATGCATCTGCAGCAGGCAATTGGTGTTCCAACATTGGAATGCCAGTTAACCAAGTATATAACCAGATGTGGACTTGCATATTAAGGCATATTAAGAAAACTTATGTTTCTAAGATATATTAATGTCATAATAAGTAAAGTTTACCTGAGAACCCAACAAAAAGAAGCAACGACTTGGCAAGAAATTAACATCCGAGGCATATATTATACATGTATATTTGTTACTTAATATGTCTATGCTCATACCACCCCTTCCACCCCTTTGAAAAAAGATAAAGTAGCCCTTTTCACAAAACATCTTAAGTATTTGCTTAAGACTCAAACCAAAGTCTTTAAGAATCTCTTACTAGAAATTGTAAATGCTTTTCAAGAATGCACTTATAACAGATTTCACGTAAGATTTTACTTTGAGAAAATCCTTTCTTATATAGCAATGATCTCAGGAGTAGATTCTTAAGCACTAGTTTATTCTAATACATGTATTACGAAAAATAGATTTAAACTGATTATATCCTTGAAATGACCATTCTACAATTTATGATACATTTATGCAAAGCATTGTGAGTACATATATATCAATGTTGTTTTTTTTCTCTTGTAACAAGCCAGTGATGAATTTGTTTACATTTTGAATGATAAATGGTGCTTGTAGATTTCAAGAACGATCCGTATTCGGAGGGAAATTCCTGTAACACCATCTGTTGCCGTGGAGATCTGAGAGATGCCGACCCCAAACCAAGTGGTTGCTATGACACCAAGGTATGCAAAATGCTCTAAATGTGGACAAAATGTTTTGCATTTTAACCATATTCTCTCAAGTATGCAAATTTATTCAGTCGTTTGTAAAATGTCAAGTTTTAAGCCATCAAAGCTTTATCATAATGGAGATATATATATTTATCTATCTTTTCATTGTTTTTGACATGCTGATTATAAAGGTTACATAAAGGTTTTTGTTAATGTCACAGGTCTCTGACTACAAAATGGCATTAAACTTTCAAGCGGACATTATTAATGGCCCAACTCTTGGAACAGGATTACCTCCCTTCTCTTGGACATCTGAATTTAACCAAACCCACATGGGCTTACCAACAACTTATAATTTCGACTTTTTGAGAACATCGCCTAAATTCAAAACACCTTGAAAGGGACAGCACGTCACAAAGAGAAATTTAAAGCATTCCGCGTGAATATAATCAAATTAATTTCACAATGATGATTTTAAACAAGCACGTTTTGTTTAAAAGCATCCTTTTATTTAAGGAAATCAATGTCTTCAGTGTGGCCTTCAATCATTGGTGCATGTTTTTGAAATATAGTGTTTGTTAATTAACATTGATGTCCTTGTAAACTGCTTTGTTTTATTTGCTGTTGCTATAAGCAAAGTACACGTATACATGTACGGTTTACTTGTACATATGCAGATTCCAATAATTGTTGTGTGAACTACCGGCATTTTTCACCTTTCCGTGCTGCAGAACTGAAGTGACACTAATCAGGGGCTTATTACCACTCACAAAACTCAAAAATGCATGTATTATAACAAATGAAATAATTCGACTCGTCCGAATAATTAAATGATATGCCAGTTCGGTAAGTCGATTGAAATGACTTCTTAATTATGTATTTGCTGTTGCCACAAGCCAAACATATTTTTTGTAAACATACCCTGATATACAGTTAAGATGCATTTATAACAGAATTGGCTATACTCAATGATTTTGCAAAACAGAGACGTTTTCCTCAAGTGCGTGAGAGAGAGAAAATGGTCGACAATTATGTCTGTGATATATTTTTTGGAAATTAAAGCCTAATAATGAATTGTGTCTGCTGCTCTGTTATTACGAAAACCTATCATTCAAAACCTGCGACATTAATGACTGAGAAATCAATACAGGTGTCAGAAAATATATTAATCCTTGACAGAGAATGAAAAAAAAAAGAATCAAGTGTGCTGAATTTAGATTCCTGCACAACAGGTTTCACCAAATAGAGCAACGGGGACAGGTGACCTTAATCAATACCGCATTGTTTTTCCGCATACTTTTTTGTACTCGTGATATTTTTCTAAAACAATACATCATGCCGACAGACAGTACCAGTGAATTAACAGCGATTTGTTTAACTTTGTTCAATAACTTTTTGACTACGGGCAAGAAACAATTTAGGTTTCATCTTTAACATTTGGAAGAGTCGATTGCATATAATAAATCTGAAATATGCGCGACTTTTCAACTATTGAGGCACATGGATAATGTATGCTTTGCTATCTACTCTAAAAAGCTCAATTAATGACAAAATGTGAAATGAATTACTCTATAGATCTTTAATTGATCTTCACAGGAACAAGTGAATTTTAAGCATATCGCTTGGTTTACCACAAATATTTGGAAAAACCTAATCAAACAAAAAGGTTACATCCTAAAGCAAATAATTTGACATGTATTGCCTTAAAACGTCAATATACAGAGAATTGCAATTCTCATGGCCTCTCGTTATTAATGGATTTATGGACTTAGGGTAATTGTGATATTCTACATATCGACAGAAATGTTAATGTGAAATTTTCCCCCAATTCATTATGCATGGTTTACTGTTCACATCTAATTGGAGATATTAATTTGTATGTCCATTTCCGTCTCAGTGGTGATAAATCACCAATGCTCCGTCCGTTAAGGAAATGCCGGTATTCTCTGCGCACGCTACATTATTATCGCCTGTTACACCCCCCAACCCCCCCGTACCTAACGACAAATACCACGGTGGCGGACCACGTGATACGCGTATGATCAATTCCACGAAAAAATGGCGATTTTGAGTTGCGCCTGAGGGAAAATTTAAACGGTAAGTAACACTTTCCTGTACGTTTTTAATCATTTTACCTTCACCAAAGTGTAATAATTTCAGCATTAGATACCTTGATATTCTCAAAATACCGTAGTTTTGCGCGTACTGCTAGAACATTCGTGCACAATCTCCGGCTCGATCATCATTTCACGGGATAGTATCCACGATCATAACTTGGTTGACAATTTATTTCGAATTCAATCACATTCAAGGTGTTTAATAACGTGAAAAGTACAAATACTTTACCCTTTTTGTAGTTGAGATGCTCAATATATTTAGATTTTGAATGCATGATATGGAAAACACGTACAAAGTTAGTTTGTTCAATATGATCAATAACCACGATACGAAATAGTAACGATCAGTTCCACGGTCGATTTTTAATATATTTGTTAAGAATTGTGCGTATAAGCACGACAGAGTAAGTTTTGCATTTATATATTTTGAAGCTTACAATGGATAATAGACTCTGCAAGTTTTGTGGGAAAGAGTTTTTAGAGTAGATCAGCGGTGTATGATCACGAAAAGGGACACGAAGGGAAGGCACCGTATATGTGTTGCTCCAAGAGGTTCTACAGCAAATCTTAAAAGACATAGGTAAGAATACCCCCGGTATACTGTGCCAATATTTGACTCAAACATTGAAATCTTAATGTGCACAACTATATAAATCTAATTTTTATAATGAAGTAAGTGCGTTTTGTCAGAGAGTCATCAGTTTGTTCTCTTATTTATGAGAGAGAGAGAGAGAGAGAGAGAGAGAGAGAGAGAGAGAGAGAGAGAGGAGAGAGTTAATTAGTTCTAGCGAGAGGTTATGTGAGGGTACAGTGCTGGCGTTGCTATCTCAGTAAATGTCATTTAAGGCATTTCATAATAATTTATGGATGAATATTAAACGTTTATATCTATCATTTTCTATAGTAGTATGTGTTTTCTTTTAAACTTCACAGATGTGCAGTGCATGATGAAGAGAAAACATTTGCATGTGATCACTGTGGAAAAAAGTTTGCAATAAAAGCAGATTTGAATCGACACATGAAAAGCCATGGAGACCCCCAGTTTAAATGTGATTTTTGTGGGGTATCGTCGAGAAAAAAACAGGAGCATAAGGATCATATAACAACCCATACTGGCAAAAAAACTCACAGATGCCCTTGTGGTAAATCGTTTAGGCATCAAACAAACCTATGTCGACACAAACGAACGTGCAAATCAATCTGAATCTCATATTCTGTTCATTAATGCTCCGGAATATAAACTCTTCATTAAAGTAAATGGAGATGTAAACTTTCGTTATTACTTGCAATTAGTTTTGTTTATTTACATACAGATTTTACATGTTCTGTTAGAAATTTTCAATGATATTCTATAATAAAGTTGGTATCAATTTATGATAGACTCATATTTTAGTGAATTTACATGAACTTGTGCTATTTTATACATCCAACATGAAATTACAATAATCCTATTTTGACAGTCGGTAAGATTTTTGATTGATCACAACGTGCTTTTTCCCAGCAAACACCCAGAGATCCCTTCTGTAACGAATTTCGCTCTGTCAGGACTGTTCCCTCCTTACGTTTTTCACAAACGCGTTTCCGAAGTTGTGTATCAAAATGATGATCTCTGAAATTAAAGTGAAACTATCTTGAAGAAAATGGCCTCAATATCAAATTTATTTATTGCAATGAAACTATGACTTTAAGAATATGGGATAATTGAGAGACCTACCTGAATGTGATATCTGTTGGCATTTCATGAAAATTGTTTCTTCTGGGGTCTTAAATGTTTTCCATCTGATCTACAGAGTCAGTATCGTCAACCAAATTGTAGACTGTAGCCCGCTTATTACGATAAGAAAATGTCCTGAAAGGTATGTTAGATAAATTATTTAAGGAATAAGGAATCATTCTTTGAGTATTATGAGGTGATAATTTTGGTTGGGGCGTGATCAAATCCAATAAAGCTCGAAGGGCTTTATGATAGATTTGATCACGCCCCGACCGAAATTATCACCTCATAATATTCAAAGAATGATTCCTTATTACTTATATTTATATAATTTTAAGCCATCGTACGATTAAATATTTAAATACAAATAAGCAAATCCCGGTGGCGCCTCAATTTGGCGTCATTTGAAGTTATGGGTTATATAGTACAAAATCGATACGTAGTGTAATCACAGGCAAAGACACTGGAAAATGTAAATATTCAAAAAGATAAAACACAAGAGTGTAATGTGTGACCAAGAAATAAATTGTTACTCTAATAGATAATCGATATTTCAAGCTTACCTTTCTGGGTCTAATCGTATCTGAGCTTGTTCTATTGTATTTCCGATGAATTGGCCAAACTCTTGACAAGAAACTGTTCCCTGTCCTCTCCTATCATTCATGGTCAGTTCAGAGAAAAATGTCTCCCCAATCATACTGCTAAATACTCTAACATTGTAAGTACCTCCATGACAAAAATAGTACAGCCATGCCTTTGCATCTATACTGGAAATTATTGCTTCCCACAACTGACATGGCCACCCCCAAATGTACATAGTGGGTGGAGGAAATTCGTTGAATTTTACATGGTTTAAGAGCCGCCTTCTCAAGTCCACTCTCATATTGTGGTCTATATAATGATAGGTTAGACTTTTTTCTCATTTTGTGATCTGAAAAAAACCCCGTTCATTCTTTTATTAATCGACAGTGGAACTGATCGTTACTATTTCGTATCGTGGTTACTGATCATATTGAACAAACTAACTTTGTACGTGTTTTCCATATCATGCATTCAAAATCTAAATAGAACCATTTTAACAAGAGCTTGGACTTTGGGTAGTTGTGTCAAACAGCAATGTGACGTAGGCCTGTCTATTTCATTGCTGGCCACTCAGATATGGCTCTTTGAAATCAACAAGATTTGTCTGGCTTTTGAGCTAAGACTACGCGATCGGTGTATATTTCGCTTGAAACCAGCGTCACTTTAACTTGTTTTGACGCAAGAAATAGATAATTATATCCTACTGAAAGTCCAAGCCCTTGTTAAAATGGTTCTATATTGAGCATCTCAACTACAAAAAGGGTAAAGTATTTGTACTTTTCACGTTATTAAACACCTTGAATATGATTGAATTCGAAATAAATTGTCAACCAAGTTATGATCGTGGATACTATCCCGTGAAATGATGATCGAGCCGGAGATTGTGCACGAATGTTCTAGCAGTACGCGCAAAACTACGGTATTTTGAGAATATCAAAGTATCTAATGCTAAAATTGTTACACTTTGGTGAAGGTAAAATGATTAAAAACGTACAGGAAAGTGTTACTTACCGTTTAAATTTTCCTCAGGCGCAACTCAAAATCGCCATTTTTTCGTGGAATTGATCATACGCGTATCACGTGGTCCGCCACCGTGAATACACCGACTATTTTCTAGCGAAAATGGAATGGTAGTTGACATTTACTTACATTTTGCAAAATTGTGCCCCATTTGCAATTTCTGGGTTATTCATTTGGATATATTTGTACAAGATATAGACGTGAATCAATTTGGTAAGTTTTTGAAACTCAGCTGGACTTGGTAAAAAAAAATTGAAGCAACGTGCATTTTCCCCCTTTATTTAGTTATGGCAGGCTACATTGATGTGCAAATATTACGACCTTCTAATCTCGTATGCATACATGACTTGTGGATTAATAATGCGCTTGCGACAAAAAACAGAGAGAGAGAGAGAGAGAGAGAGAGAGAGAGAGAGAGAGAGAGAGAGTAAAATGCATGTAAACACAGAGAACACTCAATATTAAATGCCTGTTCTTTCAACCAATAAAGGCTTTCATACCTTATAGTTTATTGTTTAGTTCAACTATCTTGTCACTTTCGGGAACACCAGGTGTTGTTATGTAAAAAGTTAAATATTCAACTAATTTGAAGCGACCCAGTTTTTTTGCATTATATACGATTGTGTTCGTTTACTGTATTCCACAACCAAAATATTACATCACTGAAACTGCAGGGGATTTTTAGTTTGCGGTTATGTTGGCTTAACTTGATGAACTGTGTGTTTACTGTCAAATAGTAGAGCGTTGAAAGATGAAAAAGTGCTTAAAATTATAAATATTTAAATATTGTCTTTTAATAATGTTTGTTGCATTGAATAAAAAAATTGCTCTTAAAAGTTATCCTCTGTTAAAGAAAAGACATAAGCGCTTCTAGAAATTGAGAAACATCACGCACTAGAAAACAAGAAATGCTTAGGCTTTCAAAGCATCAATCTAATACACTAGTATAATTATACACATAAATAAATCTAAAATTTTGTAATACCAGAAAACGAGAGGACTTTAAAGGCTGATCAAATAATTTAATTCAAAATATTTACATGTAAGCTATACATGTAAGGCACATGATAAGACTAGAGGCACATTAGAGTTGTAAAAAAGAAGAAAATAATAATAAAATCACAATTCAAGTGTCCAAGCCTCGAGTTGACGCTCGAACAAAGCATGTCAGTTTGACCTGTGTTATATATAGTGAGACAAGAAAGAAAAATAAAGGGGACAAACGTCAACTTAACAACAGAGGTAGAACATGCAAGTAGTCCGCCATATTGTGTACAAAGTTAAAGCATGAAAAATATGTAATCTACAGAGATCCTCCGGCTTTAAACCAACACAGATGAAGCACCTTAACCGGAATTTCACGATCCTTTTGTGTCTTCCATAGCGTTTGTATGCAGTCCATATTTGCTGCTCAATCGAACACTTCCTTCTCTTGATCATGTATCATTCGAACACTTCCTGTTTTAAAATCATGAAGAATGAAGGGAAGAAAAAACTTCGTATTGGTCATAAAACGTGAATTTAATACTATAAAAAGAATATGTACGAAGAGTTTGTATAAACTCGATATATAAAATGGCTTTAGTAATCGAAATCATTTGTTTTCATGATTTGTTTTGCATTTTATTGAGTTCTGTTTGATTTAATCGATTAGACCACGTGGTTACGATGGTCTACTAGCCATGTTGGGAGAATGTTGTTGTCCGAGAACTCCCGAATAGTTTTGGTGATCCAGTCAACGTAGAAGGAAACCTTGCTGTATATTCCGGGAAAGTTGACGTCACCACAGTCTAAGCCAATAGAAACGATTCCTACTTGTGTCCAATGATCGCCTCGACGACAGACGAGAGGCCCCCCGGAATCTCCCTGAGTAAATAGAAAAAAAAACCAATAATTCGCATAACATGGACGTACTTGTATATTAACGTACGTACTACATAACCATATAAGATCATTATCATGTTCATCAAACAACCTTAGCCTTTTACCTGACGTTTATCTACCACTTAATAACAAAGGTAAAAGCTAAAACATGGAGAAGGGCTAACAAATACAAATACTTACATGTAATACACTGGTTTATCATGACTTTATATTTAAGGACAAAAATACTATTAACAATGATATAAACTCAACTTCTTTATAAAATGTCTAATTAAAAAACACTGTTAATCAAAACGAAACATTGCTGGGCAAAATTTAGAAAGATATCATGTTTAATTTTGATAGTGGAGATCCCATGGAGAGTTATCTCTCTTATAAGTAGGACGATGGTACCTACCCAGCAGGAATCTTTGCCGCCTTGCTCTGTGGCGGCACAGAGAACCGAATCCTGTATCGACACCGAGGCCTTGGCGAAGTGGTCCGCCGGAAGGCGTCTGTAACGGTCGTCACAGTCCTGCGGGGGAATTATGGGTATCTCTGCGTGTAAAGGAAGCTTTACGCCTGTTCCAACTGAAAAAAGAAGTTAAATTATTGAGAAATTGTAAAATAAAGCAAAACCTCTGAAAGTTATTACCCATAATGATTTGTCTCCATGACTTAGATGTATGCTTGGGGATTGTATTTGAAAAATATATCATATACAATGTAAGACGCGATATCTCTACCTCGCATGGTAACAAACAGCTTCTAAATCTATCTTCAGTTTTCATTATTCTATCGACTTGTAGCCTAAAAGCTGATAAACATTTTTCATTGAAGGACAAAAGTCTCACGTAGAAAAGGATATGAGAGATAGAGAGCACCGTATTGAAAAAAAAATAATTTATTATTGGCATGCAAAATTCCCTTGAAATAATTCTAAATTTAAGAGTGTAATAACATGATTAATTCATTGTAAGCAGAACATGATCATACATTATTTGCAAAATATTGCCCATATTCCATCATTTATGAAGCGAGCGACAGATAATAATTGTGCGTGTTTGAATTATTTTCTGGTGCAGTAATATTGCGCATGATTGAACGGAATATGCCGATAAACAACATTTGTTCAACATTTTATGACAAATTAAATACCTGCAGTTGCCATATCAAAAATAGAAGTCGTAAAACTGTTGTATTATATTTCATAACTTGGATAAAGAACATTTACGCTCTTTCCGCCAAATCAAAGGAACATTAAGATAACGCAATGTGTTGGTCATAATTATATGTCATTAATTCTAGTCAAAATAAAAGCAGTGTGCCATAAAATACACATTAGTGAAATATCTTCATGCTATGTTAATTTCTTGATAAATTCGGAATTCAATCTCCGTTTTTATCCGGTTGTATTTCTCTCTAGATCCGTGGTCCTTGAACCCATAGAGATTGTTTTACACAATGTTTGATGAAGTGCTTTGACAATCGGTACACCTACAGCGCTGCAGCAAATGTGTGGCCAAGGCATTTATAGGCGGACACACGAGCAAAGAAATAAAACCAAGTCGTGATCTAGCTTCAAAGAACAGCAAATATGGCACTAGTTTACATTTGTTGCCCGCGCAAAGTTGACAGGTAGACAGTGCAAAAACCATGTTTAAGAGAACAGACAAAAGACATTTGATTTATTCGAATGAATGACACATTTTCTTGTACTTTAAATCTATTCGATAAAATCGTTTACATTTCCTCTTCCGAAAAATGTTCGAATGTAAAATTCTGATTGACTTGGACTGGTTTGCTTGTTTTTTGATGAACTAATGTCTGTTTCTGTGGTCTTACTCTCAGCCAATGGAGCGGACGTATGTAAAACTGGTGATTTTATTAGTAACATTTAAACATTGATTCACTGTATATACGTGTTCCACAAACAACCATATTACCTCTGATAGCTGCGTCTGTTAAAATATGAAAGGATGTTTTGAAAAGTATAAACAAAAGAGGGTTTCATAAGGTTCCTTCCTTTTTACGCTTCGGTGACATTGCTTCAGTTATAATTCGTAAGATATGAAATCATTCTCGTTGATTTTGCTGAATTCATTTGCATTAATTTGAAATATTATAAATCAACATCGCAAATCTGTTTTAAACTTTTAATGATGACTAAAAATAACCAATTTCTAGGAATTTTTAATTGAAAATAAAATAAGGTTTTACTTGTCATACTTCAAACGTGTGTAACACTAGGCCCCCTATATATAATGTTCAACCAAATTTCATGTAAGCGCAACGTATTTAATATCGTACAGAACAGTTAATACTATCGCATTTGAATTGGCGATATTTTCAATAAGTCTTTTGAACATTTCTTTTCAATTAAAGCCAGAAACAAATTACTTGAAGACTTGGTATTTTATGTGACTCATTAGTACTAAACTTGCATGCACGTGCACACACGCGGTAAAACGATATTAATAATTTTGAAAGTCACAGAGCTAAAAGAAGAACAGACTTTGTGCTACTTAGGGATAAACCATGCATTGCACTGAGCCAGCCAACGACGCTTTTTTCAGCTTGTAATTAAACAAGCAACAAGTTGCGCTTACCAATCATTCCTTCTGTTTAATCAATAAGACAGTAGATCATGCTTACCAAGTTTGTTTTGACCCCACCCCGCCGCCACACACGGGGTCCCGGGGGGAAAGGAGTTGTCCACGTCCAGGCATATGACGTTGACGTAGTCAGACAATACAGCAGGTCGCTCCAGCTTCAGCAAGGCAATATCCTGGAGTATGGGGTAGTCCGCTGTAACGCAAAGCGAAGAATGCGAGGACGCTGTTAATCATTTCTATTTTGCAGTTAGGTGATAGATTAAAAGTTTAAAATAAAATTTATTGATTAAATTTTTAAGTTTAATGAAATTTGTAAATTTAAAAACGTTTAATTTACATATAGACAACAATCTTTTTCTTGTAATGAGTTTCTTCTTTCCGTACAAACTGTCTGGCCGAAAATAATTTTATTCGCGAAAATCAAAACATGCATTATGCAGTGCCTTTTAACATTAATCCATGTAGGAATCATAATCACATACTATACTTTACACTTTTATAATATTCCGACCAAAATGTTACAGGCATAAACAGTGTATTTCAACTTACAAAGTGTTCTTTTATCAAATAGGTGGATTCTGTGTCAACGTAAAATTGTAAGATTGTAACATTCATATGTTCGATCAATTGATCGTATTGGGGTACTTACCTTTGATAAAGAACTGGCGGTGTTTGTGAATGCTGACCACGTTTAACACCTGCTCTGTTCCGTCCATCCCCAGCTGATTGTGCTCACCGACCACGGCCTTCCAGTTCCGGGCTAGGGACAAGCCTTCGCCAACCTCCTCGCTAGACCCGTAAAAGAAATCAAAAAGGAGTTTCAAAGTTTCAAAGTTGAATTTGCGTTGTATACCGGTAATAGCAAATTGGTTTTTGCGTAGGTATTGGATTTTGTAACGGATAGTGATGTCTGTTTAATCCGAATAAGAAATGTCGGGTTATAAAGGTTCGAAAGGTGGAGATGTAAAATACCTGAAACAGTGGGCAGCAGACAGTACCCACTGAGGATGTATAAGTGTAGCCCCACAAAGGTGATGTAAGCGAGAGAGGTTTGTGAATATGTTGTACGGCATGAAGTGGAGAGATACAAGCCAAGGCCACTCTCCGGGGGAGGCGTGATAGCCTCCGATCACACGCTTTTCTCTTCGAACGCTCTGATAGCGATTTCTACCACAGCTTTCTAATGGGGCCTCATATTCATAAAATCCTGATGAAAAATAATAAAGATTATGAATACAAAATTTGATAAAAAATTAAAATCATTGCAAGTAGTGGTTATTGTTTATTCTTACCGCATCCATTAACTTGGACTTCAACGTCAGTGACGTCACGAATATTAGCGTCGAGAGCAGTAATACGTAAGCAAGAGGCACGAAGGGGCTTTTCAGACAGATCAATAAAAATGGCGTCATTACTGATAGACGTAAACTCCTGAAAAGTAAGAACAATTCAAGTGTATTATGAATAGCTAATATTTCAGGAAAATTCTTTTATGGAACATTATCAAAACACACAGAAACAGATAGCGGTACTGTGTGTAGAATACAATTTCCTAAGAGTACCGTTAAAGATTCAAGTTACCTTGGTAACACCCTGTTCCTGGACATGGTGATAATCAGCGCATGAGCGACTGTAGGACACAGCAAACTTGCTATCGGAGGGGAAATTGGGCTGAATAGTGAGGGCTGTGATGATTTTCTCGGACGGGAACCTGACCTCCATGTTGTCTTTGACGGGGTCCACGTTCCAGTCCACCGGATGTGTGCCTATGCAAGTGTTGGCCACTACAATAGAAAATGGGGAATTTTAGATGGTGTTGGCAGAAATACATCTAGATTGGGATTAATTCTTAAGTTTTTGCTCATAATATTTTTTTATAGAAAGACGTACAACATCCAATGACTTCCATTCTTAGCGCCGATGCATTTCGATGGCGTTCGGTCGGAATTACTCGCATGCATCTTGCAACAAAAATGTTAGGGAACTCTATCACAGCCACTGAGTAAGGGTCCAGGTTTCCGGCAAAATTCTATAAATAGAACAGCAATTGTAAACAGACCATGAAGTGTGCAGTGAAAACGTGAATTCTAATAGATGTGCGATGAACTTTAAAATTACATAAAACATGTTAATTCCAAGTTTATTTTGAATTGCATTCTGTCTTGAAGATGGATCGCCTAGGTTCTTGTTGTGTCGACGAAGACGCCTCCGTGAAGCACCTTTACATGTTCTACTACAGTTCCAAACAACACTTTTGACAGAGTAGTTTTGTACGCATTTGAAGGTCAGATATTTTTTAAAGATCCATCTTAAAAGTTTTAAACAAACAAAATTATTCGATTCTCTCCTTTCATTTTATTTTTACATAATTTTGTGGTACGATTTCAAGTTTTGAAAGTGTACGTTAAAGACATGAAAAGAAAAAAAGTTTCATATTCAGTTCGTCGATTGCAGCATACACGCACAATTTTGTTGTTATTAATTTGCATGTCTTCACATAAACAATTAACAATATAGTAGCATATGATTCACACGCAACATCAATGCACTCTCTGAATTGCTCTCTCCATTAAAGGTCGTGTCAGTAATTAATTAATAAAGTTGGTCTTACTTGGTTTATGCCGACGTCAAACACTGGATAATAAGTTATGCAATCAACGCTGTACGTCACGTGTAATGACGACACCCACTGATCAGTTTCAGGATCTCCTTGAATAAACATTCCTGTGACCATGACGGGGTTCGCCATATTTATCTGTAGATATATAAAAATAAAACAATGGTAACGTCGTGTTGAGACTACTGATATCACTCAGATTACAAGAAAGGGGGGGGGGGGGTTGACTGCTTTTGTTTATTGCATAAGTATCTATACCGTCAGATAGAGATTGCAAAATTAGGAAAATACCCAATGTTATAAAAATATTTTGTACGAAATACGTCCTCTTTATATTAACACGAATTTTAAAAAAGATTTTGAACTTTTCTTCTTTTTAGACCCAATGATAAAAACAGTCTTAATGATAAATTCTTTACAAATTAGCATTGTCTGTTTGGTTTCATATGGGCAAATCAGAATTCATTTTTTGATTTGTAGGTTTGTAGAGGGTTTTGATTTCCATATTCTTTTAAACTCGAGAGATAAAACCGTAAAAGCTTTGTAAACCAAATGCCAATGTAAGTAGTTCCAATTCATGCCATTAGAGCAATTATTAAAATCAAATGGATTACCCACTTTCATAACGGGCTGATACCGGTATTACATTAAGAATAAGTGCGGGGGATACACGTTGTTTTCTTTACGTCAGCAATGACCAAATCAGCTATCGACAAACATAGTTTAAACTAAATAAAATAACAATTAATCAGAGTTTGAACCGAATAAATCTGTCTGACTTTTTGACTGCAACTCTCTAAGATAAAAAGCAATATAGCAAATAAACGGAGTTACAATTCGTGCAACGAAGGCAGTAAATTAGTCTGAGTGGATTTCCATAGTTCTGAGCACGCCGAATAGGTTATTTGAATTTTTCACGTACGAATGAGGTCAATTAGAGAACTATTATTTTAATTAAGTCAACGAGATGAAAGGGTCTTTTGTTTGGAAGTCGGTTATTATGACTTAATTTACTTATAAATAATCCAGTTCTATTCACAGGTCGGATCATTAGACCACTAGCTCATGGACAAAATTAATAAATCATGAGAAAATATTGTGTCTTTGGCATCGATCTAAGAATCTTAAATTTTCAATTACCTGATTAACGGTCGGAGGATGGAGTTAGATTTAAACATGCTAACCGACCTCGAAAAATGAAGTATATTAATTTAGGCCATTCCAAGTTTTTTCTATGTTTAGTGTCCGCGGACGGATTGGTTTTGAGATGTAAAAATAAAAAAAAAAACACAATCATTTTTCATAAAATTAGATCGCTTTTTCATATGTCGGGCTTTGGATCGCATTTTTAAATCGAATCGAAGATCAAATATTCATGATAACAACATTCAAAATGGAAACCATAGTGGTTATTTGTTATTTTTGTTACAAAATGAAGAAATGGCTTCAAAATATATTATAAATTTTATTTTGTTGAACCTTTAAAGTTGTGTGTTTTTTCTAAGGTTTGTGTTTTTTTCCTGATAGAAAGATAGGTTTTTGAGTTTTGGGTGGACGCTAAACAAAGAAAAAACTTGCAATAACGTTACGTCGAGATCGAGAGTCGCCATATAAACAAACTGCACCACTTCACTTTACGGGGCTGGTGATGGTGTTTAAAAGAATATCAGAGGCAAGTAAAGTGACAATATCAGTAGTAGATTTCCTGAAAAATTTAATGGTACTAATTGTTAATTTGTGTGGAAATAAGGTTAATCAGTCCAAAACTAGCGCCGTTTTCTGTGCGCGGTATATCGTAGGTTTTTACTACGGGAGGAACTGTAGCTCCCAGGTCGTCCATCCGATTTTTTTCAGACTGGGAGCTACAGACCTGCAGCTAGGTATCACCAAAACTTTATTTGCATTCTTTTTCTTATCGTTTGTTAAAAGCTGAAAATAGGTAGAAAGGTTCATTTAGCAAATGTATTATAAAATTATCAAATAGCTTTAAAAATTAAATTTGAACTTGTATTTTACTACTTAACCAAATAGGCATCTGCGCTATCTTACCCCCCCCCCCATCTTCTTAAATTATTTAGTTTATTTTAATCAATATTTTAATATGCATAACACATAAACGGATTGGATAGCAGGCATAAATGCCTATATAAATCCTCTCCGACATACAAGGTCATTATTATTTATTTGCATTTGTATTAGGGGGTAACGAACAAATAGAGGTAATTAAATAATAGTAAATATTAGTATATATTCATTAAAGAAAGCGGCGAAATATTCCAGAAAATTGCGTTAAAATATATATGCACGCGGATACGATAGTATAATGATGCACTAGTATTAAATCGGACTGAAATCCAAGATGCGGTCTAATTATCATACCAAAGTTTTACATTTTAACAAATGTACCTAATTTGTTAATGCAATTTTGTGATGTCACCTACTTCTTATTTTTAGTTACAGTTCACCTTAAAAGACCTTTCCAGCGCTCATACAATGCAATCTTCACGGAAAATTTAATCAAGATATATTTTAGCTAGAAAAAGATTTGCAGAAGAAATTGGGGGTCAAGCAGCTGATTATGACGTCACGTCTGATTTGTGTCCTATATGTGACGATAACGACACCTGCCGCCTCGTTATGAATGGAGATGTCGAGACTTTACAACTTGGGGCTGCTGGTCGGGATTTATGTTGGCTAATTTATTAAAGCGTCCCGTCATACGTGGGTGTTAAACGTGGCCCGCACGTCTATTACAGTACCCACATCTCGGTTAAATTCGTGCAAGTTAACTAGACCCACCTAATATGTGATATTTCATATATAGACCAGAGAAGGTGCTAGTGTAATTATTGCTTAATTTGCACTTTGGTTTTTAAATCATTTGTGCAACAAAATTTGTGAGTTTCGTGAAAAAGGGAAGCTAGTGTACCTTTTTGAGTAATAATTTCATTAATTAGATTTCCACGAATCAAACTCGACCATTTTGGCCCGACACTTACTTGAACGTAAGTGTGGTCTCCAATCTTTGAGGCCGCCCAGGTGTTGGGGCCGTAGAGTCGGGCGTCAGACGCGTTACCCTCTGTCGACGTGAGCGTGAAATTCACAAAGGTCGCGTTCAGATCGTAGGTCATTCCCAATGGTTGGCGACACATCACGTGGTCTGTTAGAATTGGCTGTTGTCCTACCTGTTGCGGTATAAAAGATAAACAAATGTTCAATATCCCATATTTGTGATATAAGTATATTGTTATATTTAATGGGTGCATACATATGTCTTCTAGATGATGAACACATACACCTTTTCTTAATGATTTCATGCACATTCAAGTTGGGAAAAGTAATAGCAAATCTCGGCCAGTGACCATCAAACGTTTTTCTTAAATTATGCAACACTAAATAACTTTTAATTACTCACAGAAAAATTATGTTACTTGTGTACAAGCCACAAAACCATAAAAAGTTAAATAAAACAAAACCAAATCCTGAAATTTCAGGTAATTATCTGTTAAAATAGTATCCAGAATTAACTTTTTATTGAAAGAGAGAGCGACAAGGAACAAACTTTTAAACAGGATCCTAAGCATATTGAAAGATCCTTTCGTAGTACATAAATAATCATTAAATGGCATAGTTTTATGTTATCTTTGATCTTGATATGCTAATGACCCCTGGTATATACCTGTAGTGTCAATGTTTTTGCTTCCATTGACGTCATATCTTCTGAGGTTTTGACTTAAAGAGTTTGATCATTAGCATATTGTTATGGGAATCTAAAGAATGTACAAGTTCCATCAAAATAATTCAGATGACAGAATGACACTGACAGGGCTAATCATGCTGGTAAAAGGGTTAACCAAAAATAAGAACCACTGGATCAAGTGTATCCGCATTGGATACCATTGTCCTTCAAAGTGATTTACAGGAAAACCAGTTTCCTCCTGCTGAACCAATATATTACTTTTATTTTTAAAACACAGCTATAAAAATTGCAGCGAAGAATTTTCAAGTTCGTTATAGCCCATAGTTTGTAGAATTTACATATTTGAGAAGGTATTGGTCAAGACAGGTTACTTTCATTTTACCAATAGAAATTTAAAGAAAGAAAGGCAATTACCATTTGTCATTAATTAACACAAATTAACCATCGTGTCTGTTATATATATGAGAATGTACAATTCAATTTCTTCTCTAGTGGGTGTACACGTGCAGCTCTTTAGTTACAGTCCATTATGAAGTACTAAAGTACATAGTACTTTAATTGGTATATGATTTATTAGATAAGTGGTTAAAAATAAATGACTTTAATAATTTATTGAAACTATTGGTTGGTAAGATTTAAAACGTTTATCATTTTCTGTATTATTTGTGCAATTAACATATATAATTAATAATAACTTCTACTTTAATAAATGAAATTAAATATGCACATGTTTAGCTTATAAATAACAGATCCAGTCTTAAAGGGGCATGGTCATGACTTTGGTCAAAAAGTATTTTTCTGATTTCAATGTTTATAATGCTTTAGTAAGGCATTTTTAATAAGCAACCAAAATTTTATTGTCATTCGTTGGGTTATAAGCAAGTTACAGAGCTTACAATTCTTTGCTACATGTATGTAAACAAAGCTTTTGTTTACATTTTGAATGTTGTTTTAGACCTAAATGCATGCGCAAGATTGTAAAATCAAAAAAATCCAGATGATTTCCGGATTTTTAAAAGGAATTTTCATTGATTATTAATTAGTGAAGCTTGATTGAGAAAAAATAAAAACACATTGGTAATCTTCAAGTACCAATGATGTTTAAAATATATAAAACAAAAGACAGCACTCTTCCGATTTCTCGGTATTAAAGCCCAAAAATTCGAGTCTATTATTTTAGTATAGTAGTATATAGATTAGTAAAAAAAAAAATGACAACTGAAAATCACTTTGTTGTTTCTTGCTATACATGCAATATTTACAGAGCACGTGACCAGGTAACTATAAATTAAAGTAACTATTTCAGATAGCGTTCACTATGAACACGTTAGGTTATTCATTGCATACGGTATCGACTCGAACTACAACATCCAAACTCTCACACAGAAAAATAAATGCTAAATTAATATATATTTTCTTCACCTCAAAATGCATGGACTGAATGCGTGTGAAGTTCACAGAATGCATTATACAATGTAAACTGTAGCTATACGATATTATTATACTTTCATGTTAAATACTGAAATCTGATTGGTTTAGACGCTGTTAAGGTTTCTCCACCCTCGATGTTTTTATGGATTAATCCGTGTAATTTTTGTTTAATTTTGAAGATTAATATGTAAACATTCAAATTGAACTTAAATATTGGTATGTTGCAAATATTTTGTTCATGCTGTAGGAGATAACACAGGTACACTATCATGGCAATTATAGCGACAACTGCTCTCCATTCCAACATCACATTTTGTTTTACTGATTTCTATATAATAAAGCAATTTTTTTAAAGAAATTAATCACAATCCTTTATTTTATGTATTTTAACATTTTAAGGCCATTTAAACTTCCCAGTATGAAAGCTGTCACATTTACAGTACATTTTAATACAATTTTCCAACCATGAATAAGTACAGTTTAGCAACATAAACAGTCTATAACTTTTGAAATAATGGTTCAAACTCACTGAAAATTGGTACATTTGTATTTCATTATATATCCTATCGAAATCTGCAAAGAAATGTTTACCTTGCCAGGTAAAAAACTATGAATTATAGTCTCTGTCAAGTTTGCCTATGTACGGTTTTATCAGTTTTTCATTGAATTCAGCGATTTCAACTCATACTACTCTCTATAAATTGTTAAACATTAGTGTCATATCACTTTACATAGCTTAAAAAGTGTTAAACACTAGTATAAATCAAGAAATATTGGCAAAATCATGCATCACATAACACTAATATTATAACCGAACACGGTAAAATATTCCGGAATGCTCACAATGACGTCATGCGACAATCGAAAGACCTTAATAATCCGTTCCCTTTCCCTAAGCGTTAGCAACACACTTGGCAACGGGCCGATGGAACGAATTGTTATATGCGCGTAAATTATGCGCGTAGAACTCAAGTCTTTTCTATATAAAAGCAGTAAAATTTTCTCTAGAATTAAGACATTCAGTATAATAAAATAAATAGTGCCTGTTTGGGAGGGTACCAGTTGAAATTGACACCCCGAGAAAACCATTGTCAACTTCGCGTCGGTTGACAATGGTTTTCTCGGGGTGTCAATTTCAACTGGTACACTCCCAAGCAGGCACTATTTATATAATGGCAAAACTATATTTGTAAATGTTATTGAAATAAAGGTTATATATCCTAGCGATTAGCATGCCTATTGTTCATCTACATACAATACTCATTCATCAAATATAAATCTATTCTATTTTATGTAATAACTTACTACATGCTTGGCGTCTACTTTTATTTGATGGAAAAATACAATTTGTAACTATTGTGAGTTTAGCCAAAATTAGCAACTTTTCATTAATTGTCCTTTTGCGTCATCGATGATATTGCACATGACGGAAACGTATGCAGAAAAAAAAATGAAATTAACATCCCAATTTGTCAGATTCTCGACAAAAATAAATTCCATCTCGTCTGTACACAATTTGTCATGTGTCAAATTTAAAAGAATCAACATTTGCTTCGCAAATTTATAGACAAAGTTAATTCTCCGAATCCAAATTGTAGAAATGAATTTCAAGTAGTCATAAAAGCCGTGTATTGCAACGGTTTTATATGCGATAAATGTTTATTATGACATTGGAGATAATGAAAATGTCGCACATTTCACCAACAAACCAATTTCACTAACAAACATCGTCTACATAAACGTTAGCTTTCTGTCCTAGTCACGAGTTACCCCTCACTAAAAATCCCCCTTTGAAACGGTTCAATGTCGCACAGATCGTAATGATTCTAAGAAAAATAAATAGGCGGTCGATTAATTTGTTAACCACATTTTGTAGTCGAGTGCAAAGTAAAGTATCTCATCTCATGCAGGGGTCTATCCCAAGTAAACAAGTAAAGGGTGCTGACGTCAGATTCCTATAAAAATGCAACATTAGCAGACGCCACAACATACGCAGGCCAATTAAGGCTGATTATTATACTTTCATGTTAAATACTGAAATCTGATTGGTTAAGACGCAGTTGAAAATCCGTTCTCTTTCCCTCGGCGTTAGCAACACGCTAAGCAACGGGCCGACAGAACGAATTGTTACATGCCCGTAAATTATGCGCGTACGGTTCGCCGTAAAACTCACGTCTTTTCTATATAAAAGCAGTAAAATTTGCTATAAAATTAAGACATTCAGTATAATAAAATAAATAGTGCCTGTTTGGGAGGGTACCAGTTGAAATTGACACCCCTCGAAAACCATTGTCAACCTCCGCTTCGCGTCGGTTGACAATGGTTTTCTCGGGGTGTCAATTTCAACTGGTACCCTCCCAAACAGGCACTATTTATATAATGTAACACTTTCTTAGGAAACAACAAACAAACAACAACAACAAACAAAAACAACAACAAACAATCGCAACCATTCAACCCTTGGTCATGATGTTGCCATACGAAGCTGATTTTTATATATATCATGGCGATATAGTTAACCCACAAGACATGAATATTCATTTCTCCTTTGAAGTGCTGACCAACAAACATTGTTCTGCTGCGTAAAATATGTTTAAACTGTATGATCTCCTCCTCACAAGTTTCCAATTCGTGTGAGAAGAAAAACCTTTGCGACAACCACAAAGCATGGACAGGTTTTTAATCATTCTTAATGAGGCAATTAATAGCTAATTAAGATACACGGAGAACCCCTAAACTTATTCAACTAAAAAGTTTCTTAACGCCAAAACAAATGTTTATAATAAAGCTCATCTCCACGCTGGCTTGAGGTTGGTTTTTTCTGCTCAGCCTCTGTAAATCAATCTTTATCAGAACGACATCAAAAAATGCGTTCATACTAGTACAAGGCTACAGCCAACACCCACTCAACCTCATCTTTGCAAGCCAAGGAGCGGTCCCGATCAGAAACCCTTGGCTTGCAGAGAAGCCTTAGCCTCGAAAAACACAATGAATTTTTTTTAAAACATGGGGTCTCTGGTAGTTTAATTATTTTTTTTCTGTTTCATCCGTTCTTTTAGAAATGAAACATCAAATTTTCATCAATAATCTGTGGCTTTAAATGTCACTAAGAGAAATCAAATCATTGTCCATGAATAGAAAAAGTTTAAACGAAAAGTTATCCACTTTAGTATAAACTTCTATTATAGAAGTGCCTGTAACACGTGCGGTATAGTTATGCCCGTGCCAAGGTTATATTTCTGTACTCGTTCAGGAGCAGTTTCAAAAACATAATTTTTCATGTGAGAGACCATTTCTTTAAAGAGGTTATGACCACTTAGTTATTTATTATTTACGTATCTCACCTGTCATATGAGATACATGTATTTATAGAAATAAAATATGGAATATAATAAATAGAACTTTGTATTGGAATTAAATGACTTCATACGGAAAATTTAATTCTAATAAGATTTGAACCAAAAATCTTATATCATTTTGAAATACGGCAGAAAAAGATATTCTGTTGTAAGAAAACAAGGTATTAGTCTAAATTTCTTGTAAAAAATAGCTTTAATCCTATGGAAATTAAACTATTGAGGATCTATAAGACTTTCGATTTCGAATTCGCGTATATATAGTAATTTCCCATGCAGAAACTGTTATTTTACCATGGGATATATAAATATAAAGATAAATATTTCACATTTCAGGTGCTACCCCCCCCCCTCAAAAAAAATAATAACGATGCAAAGGAATATCAAATGATATTTATGGGTTTTTGGAAAAGGGCACCTGGTACAGTTGCAAAAGATCTAGCAAAATAGTTAGTAGTAGTTTATTGGCGTACATACATTACATACATTGCCGTAGCATAACTTTAGCAGTAATTTACAATAGTTGTTGTGGTTACAATTGGGAGACAGGTTATATAAATATAAAGTATAAAGTGAAGGAACAAAATCAAACAGACAAACAAAATAGTAGTTTTATAAACTTAATTTACTCTTATTCCGTAAATAGTCTGGCTTTGTGTTGTTGGTTTGAGCTTCACTGGTGAAAAGTAACGCATCCTTCACCTTTTAGTCTTGCCTGAACCCTTCCGAAGAGGGCGCTGTACCACTTATGAAATGGATGACCACGTAGTGAAAGGACATTACCCTGGGATAAATATCGGCTTCTTTTGTTTGTATATATCTACATCTATATCATTTGTCATCGATAAGCTTTCACCTGAGTAAAAGGAGGAATGCATTTCTGGATCTATTACTCAGTAGTACTGTCATGTTGTAAATTTAAATTTTGAACTAATCGGGTGGCAGTAAATACAAAATTTGCAACATGCAACTTAATGTATTTGTTGTTACCCGGTAAGTTCAAAATTTACAACATGACAGTATCAATAATTCGTTAAACCCACCAATATACTTTATTTGTAAAGTCTACCTGAACAGACTGCATGGTACGAGTAATTCGTCTTTTAATTAAACCACAGGAAATCATTTAATTGCCTTTGTAATGCTCGTTTTATTATATAAAATGACATTATCATAATCTTTTATTTTTAAGATACATATAAGACATTAGCGTTGTTTTGAATATTGCTATTTAACGATGCGGGAACAAGAGCTGTTGTCACATTTTGGGCAGGTGTTTGGCATGATTCTCATCTTACTACCTGCATTTCTGCATTCGTCCACGAAATTTGAAATGGTTTACAATATTTCTTATTCTTGATGCCATTGGCCATGGTTAATTTAGAAAATCCGGGGAAAAGTTAAAACATGTACAAGGTTTTATTATTTTTCAAAGTTCAGCGACCTGACGATGCGAGCAGTAGTACGTCTAACGGTCAGATGTACAAGTTGTTATTATCTTAATATAAAATTAAATCAGTTTAAGTTGTTTGCCTTAAAAAATTTATATAATGCTTAATTTCTTAGTCCTTGACTTCAGTGAAAAAAAACCCCAAACCACCAGCCAAGCAAATACAGTGAATACACTATGCGTTCAACTCTCTCCTTCTTTATACCGAAACCATTTGGTTTTTTAGCTAGTTATTAGTGAATCCCTGTACACATATTTTTAAAATACATTTCGCATTATCTTTCTTAAAAAGGCAAATAACGCTATATAGTTTTGGGCTTTTCATTAAATAATAAATTTCATTCGTTTGCGTTACACGTGACCGCAGATACTGTTGTTCAAGAACTGTCGAGACAAATTTTGCCTCAGAACTGGTCCGAATAAGGTCATATGCAAAATAACAAATCGACCCAGAGCTTCAATTTTAGGAACATGTTGAAATTTAGACTATAAGTGAAATGTAATATGTTTCCTACATAATATTGTTATGATTACATAGTTTTTAAAATGGCATAGAATGGAACTCTTTCTGAATTGTTATCTACTTTGTTCTGTTATGTTCTGTGCTGTATACCTGGACCTCATTTTCTTATAGAGCTTTTTTTTAGTTCAAAAGACGATAGGGCCCTTTTTAACTACTAAGAATATTTTAAGAAACAGTGACATTTTAGTGCACATATAGAATGGGCTGTGTTGCGCAGATTGCAAATATTTATGCAAAGCATGTTTTGTGATTATTTGGTATTCTTTAAGGACTTCAAACGTACAATGCGACCTCGGAAAGAACACGTGACTTTCGTCGAACCCTTTGGACGGTGATTTGATATTTACTGGTATCCGTTTGCATTATTCAGTTTCTTTAATAAATTCAATTATTTTTTGTTGTTTAGTTTGAAGAAAAAGGCCTCGTGTATTCCGATTATGATCAAAAGATGCCAAGTACTTTTAATTTTTGCAAAGAGCTTGGCCTATTGGATAATTATGTATTCTGATATATTCACAGTGGCTTAAAAAATAACAACGGTCCCTTTCATGACATTTGTATTAATGTCAAACAAATGTATAATCCCAAAGTATGGACAATCACTGATAATACGACAAATACATTAATTTAGAACTGAAACAAAGAAAAAATAAAACAAAAAGACCTAAGCTTTCGTGGTGATTAAAGATTACCTTAAAGATGGGTAACAAAATGAAAAAAAACTTAAATTTTAAAATTGTTACAATTGGTTTTTTTGTGTTTTTTTTTGGGGGGGGTGTCTATATAGAAGCATGATCTGAAGAACAGCAATGTGTTCTGGTGGAGACAGTCACAAATGATGGTCAGGTTACTACGTCGGACTCATGCGTCTCTGACGGTCAAGAACTCAGTGTAGCCGACCTATGTTCACTGGCAGTAATGGCTGGGATAAAGCATTCCCGCGCCACGACAAATGACCATTTGGTATTACAGGGCAAAAAAACATTGTTTATATCTATCTACTAAAAGCATATTAATGACAGATATCATTCATCACGAGGAACTTTTAGGGTTATTCTATTATAACGCAAAAACAATGTACGAACTAAACCTCTCCAAGGGCCAAAGTCAATGTCTGAAATAGAATATACGTATACTTGTAGAATAAATATTTTTTTTTCATAAAGCTTTCTAAAATACTCACATTATTCGACGGAAAACAAAAGGAAAAGTCACAGAGTGCCATTAAAATCCAAAAAATGGTTGACAAAACATTCCAACAATAGATAAAAAGTCTTGTGGCCATGTTGGCCTATCAGAAGTAAGTGATCAAAGCGCAGTGAAATTTCTTCTTTTATTCCCCGCGCTGTAATCCATCTGAAGTGCTTTCGGTTTAGGTGTTTATCATGTAATATTTATCACACAGTGTCAGTCGCTGTTTCACGGGCACAGTAGCAGGTTCTCTCTCGGTTGCTGCAGCAGGGCTACCACAAGTTCCTCTTAACCCTTTGAGCGGAACTGTCAAAGACTGATAGCGCCTCCTATGGGACGAGCAATGATTCGGTACATTTTTTTTCTACACTGTTTATAGCCAATTAACTACCTCTCCTAACTAGCACGTAAATGCGGAAGACTTTGGAGAAAATAAGAACAAAACATGTTCCGGATTACCCTCAAAACATTAGGAAAAAGAGTCGAAGTTTCTGAATAAACAAGATTCTTCCCTGTCGTCCGATTTTATAAGGTTCGCAAAGAAAGCCCAATTAAAATTTGTAGCACGCGCATAGTGTTAATGAATACACTGATCTAATGAAAGTTTAAACAATTCTGCAGCAGACGAACGTCGTCGGTTCGTATAAAATGACCCCCAGGCAAAGACGAACAACCGTAATATACAATGTGCTCTGACAGTAATAGGGACTTTATGTCTTGAATGTAAATTACAGAAAACATGTCAACTAGTTTGTATGCTGTAGATTTAAAGATCATCGGAAAGTATTTAAAAAACAATTGCAGTCGTTGCGTAATTACAAATTACTCATTTGATTTATTCTTAGAACTTATTAATTGGAAAAGAAACTTAACGGAGCATCAACATGTGACTGTGTGCAAAACGCGTTCTCCTAAACATGAATGACGACTGAAAGGTCTTGTGTTGCAAAAAAACAAAGAAACAAACAAAAGTGGATTGTCCGGTTTTTCCTTGGGTACAGGCATCAAATGACTTCATCAAAAACAATGAACTAGAAACCCCAAATAAATCACGCTAACAACCACGTCTTAAATGGGTGTTTATAAAACGCCTTTTTCTTTCAAATTGTTAGCATTAACAATAATGAAATTAATAAACTATACTGCCAAGACAGGTTCAGCCCAAAACATGGGATGCTCCCGGTCCGTGAACTGAACGCACCCTTACGCCTTATGCATGAAAGGGATTTTAACAAAATAATTAAAATAAATTAGTGTTTTATCATGACAACATTAATGTTGGCTCTGTGAAACGCCCAGAACAAGGCAACTGGCGTCCTGATCCCTGTGGTATCACCATGACGACCCGCTGCTATTTACTGTTGCGGATTTCCCATTCCTGACATCCGTTAATTAAATATTTATTTTATTTAGGGCAGGGGTCGGTTTATTAATATGTTCAGGTTATATTAAAACAGTTGTGAATAAAACTGCACAAAGAGGTAACTAGTGCATGTTAAGGTGTTAATGAGAGGTGGCTAGAAACTAAGCATCTGCATTATTCATTATATATGACTGACTGTAGAAGTTTGAAATCGTAATGAACACACAAAAAAAACCATTATTCATCAATTGGTTCATTTGATGTGTAAATCCCTTTTAACTGCAAACATATATCCGAATGTCCCCGCGAAAAAGAGCAAACGTTAATGCAGGGGCGGATCTAGGATTTTAACGGGGCAGTCGATTAATCAGGAGGTCTGCATCTTCGCTAGCTCTAGAGGAGCAGAGTAGATCGTAAACCCTTGGCTAGCAAAGATGGGAGGTCTGGGGACATCGTCTTTAGCCAATCGAAGCCCTGAAGGGTCCATTTGGACGAATAGGGAAGCCCTCGTAACATTTGGAATCTAGAGATTTTGTAGGTCGATCAAAAAGGAATACTTAAAAAAAAAAAGTCCATGGTGTTCCTTGGGGTTAAACGCCGTGCCGCAGAAATAAACAAAATTTGGTCGTTTATATGACTTATCTTTTGTTTTATATTTTGTTTTGTTTTACAATCATAGATTTTATAAACTGGTGAAATTATAAATGATTTTAGAAAGACTGTCCGTCTGAGACCGGTCCGTTCAGGCATCATTTAGTGTTGCATTGCATGCGCGAATGCAGAAAATTTTCCCAGGTGGGTCCGAGGGATAATTGTGTCTGCTAGGGGGTGTCTGATGCATATTTTTGGCAACTTTATTATGTGAAATAAAGAAGCATTGATTTTCGGGGGGAGGGGTGTCGTGTCCGGATCCCCTCCCCTATATCCGCTCATGCATGAACGATTTAACGGCGTTTTCTTCCAACAGTAAACTTATATGAATGGTAATCTGTACTATAAAATACCGCAAAAATCATGCACCAATTTGATTTTTTCCTATCTTTTGTTTTCTGACTAAAATAAGGAGAGAAACCCACAATCTACTGTATTATTAAGTATACAATCATGGGTCTTTGAACTAATGCTAAGAAAGACTGACAAATAAGATCAACTTGTAAGCCAACTCAAAATTACTGGGATTGTTCGTGGTAAAAATGTAGACTCTTTCTTAATTTAAATTCCGAACTTTGGTGATTGACATCTTACATTACAAGGTTTTACAGTTTGGAATAAAATCTATTCTTAATTTTATTAAACATTTGAAAAACTGTAACCATTCACTTAAGGTGGTATAGGACACCTGTCGAGATGTGGATAAAAGAATATTCTAATCAATATATTATCACCGTTTTGGAATTTTCAAATTTGACAAAAAAAAAAAAGTTTTAAAAATATTTGGAAAGGTTAAATTTATAAAAGCCCCAGCAAGATTTAAACTCATGATTTACAGATTCGTAGTTAATGTTCTAACCCATTGCTCTACGCTGTTAGGTATCAATTATGTGAAAGAAAAAATTTATAAAATTATATTTGATTTTATGGTTATTTCGATAGGAAGTACGTCATAAAATGGCGGTATCTCATACCACCTTATACACAATAAATAGATAGTCTAATATTTCACATGTGTATTTTATTTCTCTCCATACTTTTGGTTATACATTGACATGTAAAGAGACACAACTCTTACAGTATAACACAGATTACACACAACACACATATACTCCAATACTAAAAATATCTCACACAATCCTTTTTTAAATGCAGCATCATTTACACAGACTGTGATTCACTATCTTTGAGTGAATTAAAATACAAACCCCTCTTTGTCTCATCCTTACACTTAAAGTCATAAAATCCTTCTAAATTTGGGGTGCCCTCGAAGGCCACATTTCTTTGCTTCAAGTTCCTTTTCAGCACAATTTCCATCAAGGGAGGTAATCGGGTATCAATTTTCTCTGGGGTAAAGTTTGGTTTGTAGACTTTGTCAATTTTACAGAATTCTTCTTCTTCCTCCTTTGGAATCAAATGCCAATCTCTTTTTCCTCCAGCATCAATTCTTTTAACTCCAGGAAATGTGTACCCTCGAAACACTCTTGTGCCCCACGCATAGCCAGTCAGATTCTACAAACAAAAATAGCATAATAGGTTTACAATGAATCTATACAAGTGCAATTGAAATGACTTTGTTTAAGGTTACCAAAGAGAAAAATATATTTTCCATTTTTTCACACTTTGTCTAGCACACCATGTTTTTATCAGCTATATTCTACAAGCAAAAATATGACTATAAGTACCAAGTGTCAACCGATTCACTACATTCAATATTTCAAATATTACAAAAATAACAGTGATTCTGCTTACTCCTTTATGATATCCATGCTCAACATGGGACAAAATGTAGTAGCTTTTTTCTGGGTATCTTTCAAAAGCTAACCGTGTGACAACCCTGCCTTTTGGATTCTTCAGTTGAGCTGTTAGTTCCATCAGAGATTTCCCATGGAAAAAGCTGGGCCTTCCAAACAACTTCATTATGGAAAGCTGAAACTAATATGATTTAAAAAAAATTCTTAAAATGAAAAGGTTAAAATCATAAGTGCTTCTGTTTATATCATCTATGGTAGGAACCATCAGTGTATTATCATTACATACACTTACACTTTGTATATAACTTAAGATGGCATAGTATCAACACATAAATATGCAAAAGGTATCTGACATATTCACATATGTATAATATTTTTTAGATAAAAAATTATCAAACTTCTAAATAAACTGATCAGAATTTCCATAAGGTGAGATTCAAAATTATGATCAGGGGATACACTTCAAGTGCAGTTTACAAGATAATGATATTAATTTAATTGTATCTTTTAGGTACTACCAGTACAATGTAATCATAAATATGGGTACAAATTATAAATTTGATCGTTTTCTCTTAATTGAATTTTAGTAAACCTGAATAACAAACCAATATTACCTTGAAATTTTTGTCACATTTAAATGCTTAATGAGGAAATGGACCTTTTAAAAGTTCAAACTTCTAAGAGTTCTGTCATTACTTTCATGACTTTGGTACTGAAACTATACTCTGTCCCAAGTTTTTGCTCTCACCACTTTTCGCTTAATATTTCCAGAATCATAAATACCCGGTACCTTTGTGCTCAAACTACGTTCATCCACTAATATGAAAAATGTCCAGATTATCTTTTTTGAAACGCCCCCTCTACCACTTCAGGTTTCAATACACAACCCAAAATAGAAAGTCTACAGAGATTTTGCATTGCATCAGCCATGAAATAGCCCAGGTGATAATGTTAAAAAATTGTGCAGGGTATTCCGAGTGAGTAACCAATGGTAAAAAGATGTAAACATTTTCCATTATAAAACTCCATAAGAAATTTGTATTCATTCCTGTGAGTGAAAAATGATAATGTGTCAATGAAGATATCTTGGATGTTTTCCCTTTTATAAATTTCAACTGTATTTCTTTCACAGGTATGTGTATTTTAATTAAAAATCATCAGAAAGTGATGGTAACAAAACCTTAAACAGATTATATTGTATAAATTTAATAACTTGTATAATCTTACATTCATCTTCACTAGCCAAGGGTTTCTGATCCGCACCGCTCCTCATGAACCCTTGGCATATCGTGCTATCAAAAGTCGGGATTTTTTTTGTCATGTGATCTCCCAGCTTATTTATAAATCAGCTAAATGATGAAAGATACTGTACTTTAACTTACCTGGTACAGTAATGGCAGCTTCTATAGACATTGATATTCACAAGTTGGAAGAACGTTTTGATGCACAGTGTATTCAATAAAAAGGAGTAACATATAGATCAAATTCATTCGAAGGGTGTAAGACTGGGGGTGGTAAATTCTAAATCTATGAGTGCATGCCTCTGTTGATACACAATCAGGTGTACTTGTTATTGCACTGTGGCAACGCACTTTGAAAAATTTTTTCAAAGTGCGTTAAATTTGGGACCAAATCAACGCACTTTGAAAAAAATTTTCAAAGTGCGTTAAATTTGGGACCAAGTTAACCCACTTTGAAAAAATTTTTCAAAGTGCGTTATAAAGGTACATCAACATTTTTTAGTATCGAGACACTTAACGCACTTTGAAAAAATATGTATAAATCACAAATTCTGGAATTGAATTTCAAATTTGTTTATGGTATGATGATTTGCTAACACCAGTAAATCGAATTTACCGTATTTTAGAACGGGGATGGGGACTGGGATGGGGGTTAACCAAAGATACAGGTCAATTACCAGTACTTCATTTAATTGATTACAGGAAGAAGGTCCACTACCCCTAATTTTTTCCTTCCAAAACCTGTTATTAAGCAACTTAGAGTAAACGTTTAAAATTGGAAAAAGAAATATGCTTTGTTGAAAATTAAGTACAGTGATATTGAAAAAAACGAACTGGCCAAACAGTAATTTCTCCAATGGTATGCTAAAGAATCTGTAAGAGTTTCAACATAAACCCTCTTTTCAAATTCTAATCGCTCAAATAAATCACTTCATTATGAAAAAAAAAAATACATTGACAAACATTGAATTATTATAAACTTAAAAATAGGCATTAGGGTTTGTGGTTTTTTTTCTCGCACTGAACTTCTAAAAGATCATATTGTTTTTGATAAACATAACTAACGTATCCTTTTTTCACATTATGTTTGTTTACAAGCACATGCAATTGAAGCCAGTTGAAATATATTATATATTGATCTCCATTATCAATATATATAAATCATTATCAATATATATAAATCATTTTCGTTTCTGGCATAGCCCAATGTACCAGATAAGAAGTAAATGTTGACGTAAACTACATTGCTTAGAAATTGCCTTTTCATTTTTTGTGCATGCATTGGATAATTCAAATCTCCCGAGCTGTACTTTATGTGTAAATTGTCAAACTACGTAAGCTTAAGAGAAAAGATAAATATTATAATCGAGAAACTGTTTATCAAGTTAGCTTATAATGCATTGGGTTCTTTTTTTTAAATATATCCCATTGAGCTAAACAAGGTTAAAACGATCATTTATTGTTTATAAAAGTATCAATTATTTCGACTAAACCCTGAACAATTTTTTTTTCAAAGTGCGTTGATATCGACGATATCAACGCACTTTGAAAAAAAAATATTTTTTTTCAAAGTGCGTTGACTTGGTCCCAAATTTACGCACTTTGAAAAATTTTTTCAAAGTGCGTAATTTTTCAAAGTGCGTTGTAACATTGCACCATTGAATGATACATTACATGCATCATGAAGGCTCAAACAGAAAGACATGAAAAATAAGGGTTTTAAGCTTTTAGTGTTTATAGATATAGAGACACTGGTGAATAAACAGTACGAAAACAATGTCGATTAAATCAGATATGTTTTGCCCCTTTTTGATTAATCAAAGAGTTTCAGTAACCCTAATCAAAATCTAGGAAAAAAAACCCCGACTTTTAATAGCACAATATGCTAAGGGTTCGTGAGAAGCGGTGCGGATCAGAAACCTTTGGCTAGCGAAGATATCTTACATTAAGCAGAGATATAAATAACAGACATTGGCAACTGATCGAAATCTCGCGAAATCTCACGGTCCCTATTGTAAAGTATTCCCAGTTTAAATCAGTATATCTTTCTAATAAACAAATAGAACCGTTTTAACAAGAGCTTGGACTTTGGGTAGTAAGTGACAAACTCCGATTTGATGAAGGCGGGGTTTACTCGTGGTTAACGGTCCAGTCATTGGCTAATAGATATGAATACATTGAACGCAATGACACTCGTCCGACCTTATCCAGGGATGTATATTTCGCTAAAACAGCGTCAATTTCACACAGCATAGCAGATCTTGGCAAACAGCTTTCCGGTTTTGACAGTCTATGAATATTAATGAGCTTCTCTTAGCGAATTAGAAGAAAGTTCAATATTTGAAAGCTTGTTTTGATGAGCAAACTAGATAGTAACATCCCACCGAAAGTCTAAGTTCTTGTTAAAACGGTTCTATATCGAAATATTAACAGCTAAATCCTATTACCAAAACATTCAAATTATTATATTTTCATGAGTTTATGTCTTATAAATAAAATTAAAAGAGGAGTTTTAGGTGGCAGTTGGCTACCTGTCATCCGAGATTTCCCCAAAGTTTCATAGCTGGCCTATGTTTTTTTTATATTAATCTTATTTTTCAATTTTTTGTTCCAAAAATGTCTAAATCCTATGCACATTTTTCATAAAAACAATATACTATTGGTTTAAGATCAATATATCAATTTACTAATATGAAAGTATGGTTTGTCCCGTAACATTTTTCAACAACAAAACACGCTAATGGCGGAGTTGCAAATCTCTGTTGTTTATGTCTCTGCTTCATGCCCCAGTCACAAATTAAGAGATCAACTCCATGGTCAACTCCATGGTTCTACTACAAAATATTTTCCACGGTTGACACCGGAAAATCTAATTATCATTAATGTCCCAGTCACACATTCACGGATCAACTCCATGGTTCTACTACGGAATATTTTTCACTGATGACACCGGAAAATCTAATGATCGTTAATTGATACGGAGTTAGTACGGATGCACTACGGGAATGGATACAAATTGATACATAATAATGAATTACTACAGATTTATACGGAGTTAAAATGGACTTCTACGTTCTAAAACGGTTTAGTAGTTTTACTAAGGAAGTACTACGGTGGTTTCATCCGTAGTGGAATTTTGAACATGTTCAAAAATTGTTGCAGTTATACAAGTATTGCTACGTTTGGATACGATAACAGACGGAAAAGCCACGGGTCAATACATATCGCCACGAATGATGCCGGATCGCTTCCGTAGCTAATCCGGCATTTAATCAGTGAATGTGTGACTGGGGCATAAAGTAAATGTATTTGTTTTACAGTATGCCTTACACAAACATTTTACATGTCACAGACGCATATTTCGCCCCATGATTTTCTTCAAATCACACTTGCAGAAGAGAAATTCTTTCACATATTTAGGTCTTTCCACCTTTCAGGTGAAAGACCTCTTGATTTCTTTATGTTTTTTATTCTTCTTCTTTTTTTCTATTTAGCTCGGGGTGACTTTTTTGTTCTTAGAGTTATCCAAACAATTTAAACTTTATGTAATTGGTCATTAAAAGTTATGGTAACAATTGACCCTGTGTCAAAAAACTCCCAGAACTTACAGAGTTATTGCCCTTTGAGAAGGAAATGCTTGTTATCGCTACTCCTCTGAAACCATAAGAGATAGAGATTTGGAACTTTTACCAATGTCTTCATTACACTTAGAGGGTTCTTCAATCTATTCATACCAAAAGGATTTGAGGCCACCTTGTAGTAGTTATTGCCCCTTAAAGTATTTAAATTTCCACAAAATCACTTCCAACTTTTTTATTATTTATCATAGAGACTTCGGACTACTTGGGATGGAAGCGTCTACCTTGGCCGAACAAAATGACATAAAGGTCAAAGGTCAAGGTCATTTGAGAAGCTCTTAATTAATGAGTTTTTATATCTCTTTTGTTTAGGGTGGTAGAGAAAAACTTTTTCATGGATGTAGTAGGACATCTTAAGACAATTTAAAATATAGCCCCTTGGCTCATACCTTTGAATAGTTACAGAGTTATTGCCCCTATTGTATGAAATGCTTGTTATCGCTACTCCTCTGAAACAATAAGAGATAGAGACTTGGAAATTTTACCAATGCCTTCAGTACATTTAGAGGGTTCTTCAATCTATTCATACCAAAAGGATCTGAGGCCCCCTTCTAGCAGTTATTGCCCCTGAAAGTATTGAAATTTCGATAAAATCGCTTCCAACTCTTTTTCTATCTATCATAGAGACTTCAAACTACTTGGGATGGGAGCGTCTGCCTTGGCCGAACAAAATGATATAAAGGTCAAAGGTCAAGGTCATTTGGAAATCTGTTAATTAATGAATTTTCATATCTTTTGAAATACAGAATTATAGTAAGGGTTTCAATAGCTTGTTGGATTGCGCAATAAGGTATTCAATTAGGTCAGCCAGGTATCACATCAAGTCCTGTGGTTACTCAAGTGGAAATTGTTTTTACGGTGAACCCATTCATATTGTACAACGATAGCTAGCCTCTAGAACACGCTCTTCTATTGTTAGGTTCTCTCTTTATATGCTTGACAATGTGTAAAGAATATTCACTTGGCGAGCACATCAGTTTTGTTCAGAGTAAGTGGGAAAAATTCTAGTACAATATATATCACAATTTTAATATTTTTTTGTATATCTTATCGGGCAATCTAGCAATTTATTAAAAATACTAAGGTGGAAAGACCTCTAATTGTTCGAGAACAATTAGTCTACTAGTTCAATCTGAATTTGCTATAAACATCCACTTTTAAAGACTAAAAGAGAGATAACCATTTTAAGAATTTTCCCATTAATATGAGAGCAAATGGGAGGAAATTAATGAAACTGATTTGCTTTATGAGTTTAGGGAATTCCATATATAAATTTTTTATATTTAAAAAAAAAAAAACATAATTCAGTATTCTGAATTTGTTGATATCACAGTCGACTGCAGGATATCTTTGCAAAAAAAATCTAAGGGCTGTCAAGTATGTAAAAGGAAAAAAAATCATTAATACTCTCTTGGAATTTCTTACGGACTAGCATGTATAATAATTTTTAAAAAACATACCAATGGCTAACAAATCATGAAATCCTATGTCTTTCAAACTTTTCAATATTTTTGATAAACTCGTGTTTGGGTTTTGTAATTCCTGATTTCCGATCCCGATCTGTGACAGCAAATACAACAATAACAACACGTCATATTGTAAATTTTGTATTTTCTGCCACCCGGTAAATTCAAACGTTACAACATGACACAATGCTTCATGTATATGACCTTTATTCTTTTTGTTTCAGCTGACTGGAAAAAATTACCAACATTTTTATTTTTTATTTTCAAATTAGGTAGTGGGTGTATAGTGCGTCGTATCTATTTTCTAAAGGATGACTGCACTTAAGGGCATGCGATATTTGCGAGAAAATAAACTTATAAAAGAAGAATTTTTCTTTCAATTGCAGAAATTGTCAACATCTAAACTGCAACTTTATGAAGTTGCGTTAAATAAAAGTATGTTGTTACCAAGCATAGGCGGGGGTCATCACGGGTGTAGCTGAAACGCGGAACGGAAAACGAAACGAAACGGAAAACGAAAAAAATACTATGATGTTTATCGCTTAAATATTGTATAGATTGGACACAAAGTTGAAACTAGTTTATTTGTATCATGTATTTATATTCTATGAATGAATATTATCAAAAGGTTGCTTAATTCTTACGAATGTCTATCAACTACTTGTAAATTATTGCATTCAATTTGCTTAATAAAGTACAAAACGGAACTAAATGAAATCTACACACATTGTGATTAAATAAGCTATTATAATAACTTTTAAATCATTTCCCTTTTGTAATGTTGTTGGAATAATAGTGTAGGGCAGTTGGTTGAAGCGTTTGGTTCTGTTTTTCATGACTTCGAAACTTGCTTGGGATTTTAAACTTATTTTTAAAAAATTCAAACATAATGTACTCTCATCCACATTGAAATTTAAGTGATCCCTACTATTTCAAAGATTTATTAATAGCATTATTGATATAAAAAAATGACACACGAACAACATACACTATCATTGTTACAAGGTTTTGTGGCAACATCTGTTTGCTAACCTTTTCGTCTCGCTATTTTAAAGATCATTTAATCAAAAACAGAATCATTTTATTTTATTGGATCACTAACGCTCTAGATGTCCTGCAAAGTCTGCTCTCTTTTTTCGGCGTACGTTGTCTACATCTTCTACTGTTTTAGCTAACTTATGCCTAGTATTTTAGGTATGACCTACGTGATTATATACATTCCTGCAACTTAATTCGAATGTTGTTTAGTTCGGTTAAAGGTATATGTGGCGTATTTGGAGTAAAATTTTTGACATGAGTTTGAGTAAAAATATACATTATGCTTCTTATAATTAGACGTTTCACAAACTCTAGGCCCATAAAACATGTTCTGTCTTTAGTTATTTGTTTCTAAACTTTGCTATACGTCTGATGAATATTAATGTTATTCGCCATTTATAACGCCACTGTGCATGAGTGCGGGAAAACCTAGCATTGAAAACTCGATGGAAGAAGAGTTTGTTTACAAATTAGAATCACGTTTTTCATGTCTTAAATTGGATAATTCTTATATCAGATGATACTCGAAGCATGATTATTCCGATATTCATTAATGTAGAACGATATAAATTGTTAATTACGTGTAATAAAGACGAAACACGATTTTGGCATCATCGACACGGTAAACGGAGTAAATACATGTACCTCTAGCCTCTCCCTGAGAGGGATGCATGTAGTGATGTACTGAGAGTGTTTATTTATTCTTTATTCAAAAATTCCTCTAAACGAAAATCCACTTGTGGTTTAAAACTTATAAAGTAAAGACACGGAACACATGGAGCACGAACCTGACTTTAGCAAAACCCCTACAACTTCATCATGGAAACTTAAGTTTAATTTGGCGTTAATTCCTGTTCCATCAATCTACATGGTCTCCGATGACAATCTTCCCTCTGTTCCTATCCTTGTCAGTCTGTCTCTTTTTGCTTTCATTGCCAAATCTGTCAAACTTAACGGTATACCTATCATTCTCGTCGTCGCCATTCTTGTTGATAGACCAAGATGGATGTCACGTGACCCATTTAAGGCGGGGTTATTCAAATCTTTTGTATTTTTTACCATGCCGGTAAAAAATAAAAAATATGTTTTTGATTTCTTGTATCTTTGTTATGCGATTGACTTATAAAGCGTAATTTGTGTGAAAGTCCTATCTTTAAGTAAAGAAATGAAGCAAATAATCAGATCTTATTATTGTTATTACCAAAAATACGCCACATATACCTTTAACTGTTACTAGTGGTCAAAGTACATTGTATGTAATGTTAATTTTGAGAAAATCATACATTTTCTAAATAAATAATTTAAAATAAACTTGAATATGGATAACAGTTTTAACAATATTTTAAAAAACCCATAAATATTTCGTTTTCTACGGAAGCGTATTAGTGCCACATTGTAATTTTTTTTTCTTTAAAATTCCAACTTTAAAGTTGGAATTTCCAACTTAAAAGATGATTTTTCTAACTTAAAAGTTGGAATTTCCAACTTTTATGTTGGAATTTCCAATCTTTAAGTTGATTTTCCAACTTTAAAAGTTGGAATTTCCAACTTTAAAGTTGATTTTTCCAACTTTTATCTTGGAATTTCCAACTTTAAACTTGGAATTTCCAACTTTAATCTTGGAATTTCCAACTTTAAAGTTGGAATTTCCCACTTTTATCTTGGAATTTCCAACTTTAATCTTGGAATTTCCAACTTAAAAGTTGATTTTTTCAACTTTAAAGTTGATTCATGTTGAATTCTAGTATTATAATTCATCACGTGATTTCTAACCTCAGGTAACTGTGTGAATAGAAAATTCTATCACGTGACGTGTAAGATAGCATGTTATGTGCTAACTTTGACAATGTGTTCGAAGCATTGATTTAAGCCTTCTGTACTTACATGGGCGTGTTCTAATTGTTGAAACCATAATAAATAGTATACTTGTACCATATATAATAGATAGGGTTATGGTGAAAGACCTATCACATAAATTTTTATACATGGCATTGTTATTCATGCTGGTCTAATTTTAGTACCATTCTGATAATTTCAGCTCCACCTCTCATGCATATTAATATCAATCTTATGTTTGATCAATGGCAGATAAACGAAAATGCTATTTTTCGAAAGTTGTAAAGAGAAAACCATAGAATGAGCTTATTATATCACAGTCTAAAATCTCAATTCATGTTGGAAATTGACTAGACTTTTTAAACAATTTAACAAAAGTGATATTAGGTTAAGAAAGCAACCGAAAGGGGCCCTAAACCCGGCGCTAAGTGCAGGCATCCTTTTGTTCTTTAGGTCAAATCTCAATATAACTTTTATTAAAGTTCCAAATAAGAATTTTAGTAAAAATACTGTCATCATCCCCTCCCCTACCAGTTCAGCTTCCCCGTTTTATGCATACATTATCTATTCATACCGACGTAGAATTGTTGACTCTATCTGTTCCAGCTGGTTCACAAATTAATGTGTATAAGTTTTACTACCAAACTGTAGTGGTACCAAATTGTATAAATGTATTTTAAAAGCGCTAGACTAAGTATATACATTATTTTTACAAATATTAAACCAAAGTTGTCGGATCAAGGTAACTGCCCCGGTGAGTAACTCGCCCTACATTTTCTGTCATGACATTAGTCAACCCGCGTTTTTGGTTACGGTCCCGTTCTGGAGGTATATCCATCAAAACTAAAATCGCGCATTTAAGACATTTGTCATATCTTAATTTCTATGTATACTCTAAATAAGTTCCAAGTAAATATATTCACATTACATTTGTCATATCTTAATTTCTATGTATACTCTAAATAAGTTCCAAGTAAATATATTCACTCTTTGCGTAATCATTCAATATTATTTCATCGCAAGCATATTCTTTGATGCAAATTCCCACTGACTTGGATCCGCCAAAGCGTGACCACCACCTTACTCTCATTTTTGCTCTTTCGGGCTAGCCGTTTATCGAAAATGAAAGTAGCTAGGTTTTTAATTTATTTTTCAATAATTTCTTATCAGGTAAAATTCAATTATAGCTTACGGACATCCACTCACACGTGATGAAATACAAATGTGTAAGCTGTTACTCTGGTGCAGACATTTTGTAGTTTATTGGCAAAATGTCTTAATTTATTAGTATTATTATAGATGTCGTAATTATAATATTTCAGTGATATATAGGTGCATATTAGAACCAAAGTAGAAGAAAAAATTCTGACACAATTTAAACTCTAACTTACTTAGAACATAACACTCCTTTTCATTGGCTGATCAAAAGTTATGTGCCAATAAAATTTAGAACATAACACACTTTATCATCCAATCAGCAGTCGCTAAATATTCTATTAAGTGATGTTTTAATCATTAAGAATTTCTCTTAGTTCACAGCGACGTCACATCTCGATTGACAGCTTAGAGAGCCGAAAACAAAAGAGAGATGATATTTTATTGGCACAGAACTTTTGATCAGCCAATGAAAAGGTGTGTTATGTTCTAAGTAAGTTAGATCATATTAAGTAAAATTTACGCGATTAAGAAGGGGCTCGGTCGCTTCGCTCCCTCCGCCCCCTTCTTAATCGCGTAAATTTTACTTAATATGATCTAACTATTACATCATCTCTCTTTTGTTTTCGGCTCTCTAAGCTGTCAATCGAAATGTGACGTCGCCGTGAACTAAGAGAAATTCTTAATGATTAAAACATCACTTAATAAAATATTTAGGGACTGCTGATTGGATGATAAAGTGTGTTATGTTCTAATAGCGAGCGCAGCTCGCCGGCGCGCAGCGCCGGTGCGAAGCGAGCTCTAACGGCAAGGCGTGTGTGAATAGAAAATTCGGACCAGTTGCACATTCATTCAACGGATTTTTTTGGCGTCAGTAAATCGGACCAGTAATGCATTGTTTTAATTGTCCCAGTAGTTCCCTGTAATCATGGCAATTTTTATCACGTCACACTCTCACGAGAATCAGCAAGACAATAAAAACAATAAACGATGTATACGACATACAGTCAATGTTACCTCTAAAGTTCACCTCAGTACACTCTCAATAAAAAAAAAAAAAAATAATCGAGTGACGTCACAAAGGTTTGCACATTGATTACCGTCTTCCTTGGAAGACGGTATAAAGAGTTGAAATAATTTACAGTCTCCGGGTTGTGCACTTCCTCTCCTTTGTGATTGGTAGAAAATACATGATGTGAAAATTAACATTTATTTCATTGGTTGAAAAACTGTTCGGCGCAAGGGAGATAATTTTCTGATGATTTTTTTACGTACGACTTAACAATTTTCGTAGATTTTAAATCTTAAAAAGTGAGAAAACGAAAAAAGCAATGAAATTAGCTATCAATGAAATTCAGGCTTTTATTTTTCAGTACAAGTAGTTGAAAGCAATGTTCTATAATATCTATTGACATTTTTTGTTCTTTTCTTTTTGGATTGTTAATGCAAATACAAAAATGTGAAAATATGATGTGGTGTGTCTAATATCAGTAAAAAAAGTTAGCATATTAGATACAGTATCGGGTAAAACTAGAACCATTTTAACAGGAGTTTGGACTTTGGGTAGTTGTGTCAAACAGCATTGTGACGTAGGCCTGTCTATTTTATTGCTGGTCATACAATCATGGCTCTTTGAAATCAAAAAGATTTGTCTGGCTTTTGAGCTCTGACTACGCGATCGGTGTATATTTCGCTTCAAACCAGCGTTATTTTTAACTTGTTTGACGCAAGAATAGATAGTTACGACCTACTTAAAGTCCAAGATCTTGTTAAAATGGTTCTAATGTCAGTAAAACAAGTGATGAATGCTGTGGAATTAAGTTTGATTTTATTAAAATAATACGGCCCTTTCTAAGATCTCCTTTTCCCTACTATAGTCGATCTCAGCTCACAAGCATGTGGTACGCATTTCTCAAAGTTAGGCACGCACGCTTAAGGTCCATGTAAAAAAGTTTCAAAAGCCATTGCATGTAGAGGAAGGCGACCTTTATATAAAAAAAAATCTTTGATAACCTAATGTTGTTTAAAGTTTGCTCCAAAGACGGTAAGCTTTTTTAAAAAGCTAAACTTGTCCGATAGATTTTTTCGGCGTCAGTAAATTTGGACCCACAATTCATAGTACCAATGGTTTCCAAGTCCTCACGTTCTCGCGAGAATCAAAGTAAAACTTTTGAGAAGCATATAAGATGTGTAATTTTAAGAACATCATGCTTTTTAAGTAAATAAAACAGTATACTTCGCTTACTTTTATTTTTCAGGGGAGTTTTAAAGAGTCACACGACACATAAACGTGAACTTTGACGTCACAATAAGGGGAAATTACTCTAACTGAAGTTATTGTAAATCTGCTGAAATTACCAAAATCCTTTCAAAATCTTGCAAAGCTAAAGAATGAGGACATTTCTTCAGATATAGGAAACAGTTGTAACTTGCACTCATTTGGATGAATGCTCACATTTATTTTATTCACTATAATTACGGTAATTTCCAGGAACGTACACGTAGCATCGGGTTTTTTTAAAAGGGGTTGGGGGGGGGGGTGGATGACAGCCTCATCCAAAAAATCTTTACAAGCAAAAAGAAAAAAAAGATAATTCTGAAAATTCTAATCCTTCAGCTTTAGCAGTTCAATGGTTTCTTGTTTTTCACTTCCATTTATTACATGCTTGCAATCCCAAGGTGGGGGGGGGGGGAGGGGGCAACTTCATTTTCTTTTAATATGATAAGCAAATATAAGCTTAAATTAAACAAAATTAAAAATTAATAAGAAAAAATGCCGACTGCAAAAAAGGGGATGAACTGACGTTACAATTACTTTAAAAGAGGAGATACAGTGCAATGAACATTTATATTAAAATCTTTATTATTCAACAACATTGTATCTGAGATTAAACTATTGTTCTACTTATAAATAAATGAATAACAAATCTTATAACATATGAAATATTATAAACTATGGATAATGGAAATTTACTGAAAAATAGGTATGTTTTATTTTATTTTGCAATCAAGTTTATTTACGTTGTTAATTTTATTTTTATTGGTTTATCATAATTCATTGTTTGATCACATGCTGCGCTCGCCCCAACGGTCGCACCGTAAAACATATTACATTTAAGAAAATGTATTTGATATTTTGTTAAATAAATTTACTTAAAATGTATTCAAAGTGTAAATGGTATCAGATAAACCGGAACACCCTGTTTTAATATCAACTCTCAGAAACTGAAGTAAAGTGTTGGAAAATAGTCTATTAAACACGCATGCACTACTTAGAAATTCTATAGATAAATCTTTAATTCTAGGTAGAGATGTTTTCAAAAAACGTTATTTAATAAGGGGTGTCTTTCTAAGTATTCTTTGAAAATTTAGTTTTCATTGAGTGAAAAAAAAATGACATACCTGTGGCATCTCAGCGGTCATTGTATAAACGTACCGGTATGTGGTATGTGGTATTGAAATGAAGAAAAATATCTTGGCAGCGGTGGGATTCGAACCCACGCCTCCGAAGAGACTGGTGCCTTAAACCAGCGCCTTAGACCGCTCGGCCACGCTACCTCATTGAGAAACTTTAATCAAAAGTTGTTCAAATGATTGTAGTCTAAAAATAAATACGCCAGGTAAATATATAGATGGCAGCACTGCAATGTGAACCGGAAATGGATACCTTGAAGCGTACGAAATATTTTCAGTGCACTTTTCTTTTGTTTTGTAGCAAAAATCTGCATCTTTTGGGATTATTTACCGATTTTTGATAAGTGTCAGCGAGCATTACTTGACAACTTGATCTTTACTCGGCAGTTTGATCTTTAATCCGTCCACCCCGTATAGGTGTGAAAATTGGACAGGTGTCAAAAACTTAGTCATTCAGGATGGACTTGGGATGTGTTTATTTACGACCGGCGATTACTATAAGAATGGGGTAATTACCGGCTCCGCGTGTTAAAATTGATTATGTGTACCCTAAGTCAACAGCCTGGGCGAGATGGACCGTGATCTGTGTGTGTGGCTTGTTTTTTGAGGAATGGGGAGTTCCTCATCTGTGCAACTAACAATGCTGGGTCTGGATTCCTCCGGTAAAACTACTATCTTGTATCACATGAAATTCGAGCAATACACAAATGCCACCCCGACCATTAGTTACAACTGTGAGACAATCAAGGCAAAGGAGGGTAGTGCGAAGGGAATAACTTTTAAGATATGGGATATAGGAGGACAAGACAACAAAAGACCATTGTGGAATCAATACACACGTTCTTCTGATGGAATTATATTCGTAGTGGACAGTGAAGATAAAGAAAGGCTTGAGGAAGCCAAGTTGGAACTCATCCGCTTACTCAAAACCCCCGACAATCAGAAACTTCCTTTATTAGTGATAGCTAACAAACAGGATTTACAACACTCTCTGCCTCTCCATGAGATAGAGACATTACTAGGACTGAGGGATCTCCACCCAGGACAAATGTGGTCTATAATAGGGGCTTGTGCTATAACCGGGGAGGGACTGACAGAGGCAATAGACGCTATGTATAATCTTATAGTGAAAAGGAAAAGTCATAAAAGAAAAAAATGATTTAACGCCACTGTGGAATTTTTTTCTGTGTGCTGTGAGAGTCAATAACTTATATAACAGAGAATATTTTAATGATTCTTTTCTGTCCACTTTTTTAAAGTAAGACAATTTTGCATTAAAAAGGGTTGTATTTACATATTCTTTTGAGATATATTTTATTTGTGTTACAACTTGATGTTTATTTTGCCGTTTTATTTTTACTAATATCAATATTAAGTCTACCCATGCATGAAGATACCAAAGTATAAGAATTGTTATCTATTAGTATATTATTATATTTATATATATTCTATTAGTATAAACACTGTTATTTTGTTTTCACATTTATATATATGTATAAGGGAAAAAACACAAATGGCTTCAACTATATCAGTATATGTATATGTATGAAAGTGCTTTGATATTTATGAGATTTATATATACATTTAGGAAGCATTGATCAATCACAATTTAGTTAATTCCTGTATTAAAAAAATTCATTAGAGTCCTTTTCTGAGACAAGTTGATTACCACTGACCAGAAATGACTGCCAAATTGTCACCAGCTTTGAGCAGGTGCTTGTTAGTGTAGTAAACATCACCAGCGTCATAATCTGACAAGTGGCCCCATAATCATGACTGCCTTGTATCAGTAAGGGTGACTGTCTTGTATCAATCTGTTCCACTTATGCCTTCAGGGATAAGCAGCCTACATATGGTGTTCAGTCACTGTTTGTACAACATGGCCATATTTTTAATTTCATGTATTGACCCCAAGGTTCTACCTCTAAATCATGTTTTGTTTTCCTTTTGAATTTGTTGTTTTGATTTTTTTCCACATTCCAAAAAATCCTTTCATCAGTACATGAGTTAAATGTCTGTAGTGTGAATTTTCTACATTGAATTTTATTATTTATCTATTGTTCCAGTCATTTATGTTTCAATTTATTTCCGAATTTAGAGCGTTTTCTTAATGATTTTTTTTAAAGAAAATAAGTTTTAACCTGGAAATAAACTAGGATGTTTCTTTATTGTTAAATAAAAGTATTTTTCATATACATATAAACATTATATGTGAAAAATGTTGAAAACAAAGTTTGATATCCTGTAACTGATTGCAAAAAATAATTGTCATTCTATTATGAATTTTTTTATGATAATAGAAATAAATCCTGCACCAATATTTGAGAGGGTTTGGGTATTTTAATTCTGACTGTCAACAATGACCAATGACAATTCCATTGGTAAGAATGGAGGGTTACACATAATTTACATAGTTTGTGGGCATTTAATAATAGGCTTAGCACAGACATTCTGGGTTAAACAGGGAAAATTGTTTGCTTTTGTATAACAGGATTGGTGAGTTCATGTAGTCAAAATTAAGGCAAGAATTTAAATTCACATGATTGTAGGTAAATGGGGAAAATCACAAAAGGTGAAAAAAATATTATAAACTTTAGTATTCAAAGCTTTGATTGTAGACAATTATTATATATCTTTTTGCATGCATTTTAATTTTCATTTTTCCATTGATTTATTGGCAGAATCTAAATTTACCCAAGGATTGGATTTTTTTTTAATTCTGAGACTTCACTTGCCTGGTGATAAAATACATTATAAAGTAATTAGACATTGTAGAAGACAGTTACCATTAGAACACATTGTATAACTATTATTGTATGCTAAAATTGTGTATAGAATTACAGCAAGAAGGACCTTATAGTTCTGTTTGTAAATGGACTTTCTGTATGTTAAGAATCTTACTACTTTAAAATTCAACTCATGTTCATTTTTCAATTTGTCAGTATAATAAGTGGGCATACACATTCCCATATACATGTGTTGTAGTTCTAATAACCAAACAATTTTACATGTAGGTATACACTACTGTTAAGAAATACATTTGTTTTCTGAAGACAAACTGTATGTATCATATATACATGTATGTTCATGATGTTATCTGCAAGATGACAATGGATAGATAGCAATATATTGCTTGTTCTGAACTTATTAAACAAGTTAATTTATTGAACTGTTCTCTTGTCTGTTTTATAATTTTATTGCATGGAATCGACACACTATGCAGTCATTCCAGTTGGATGTTAAAAAATGTGCTGCAACTTCTGCACTCCTGTTTTGAGTGTATCTTAAGGTGGTATGGGACACATCCATGTTGTGACTTCTTGTTTATCGAAATAAACAATAAAATGAAGTGAAATTATATATGTAGTTTCTTTCCCAATATTGTCGTCTAACAGCGTAGCGCAGTGGGTTAGAGGGTTTATTACAAATCTGTAAGTAAATCATTTGAATCTACATTTTTTACCTCTCCAAATATTTTCAAAAGCTATTTTTTGGTTAAATATTGTAAAATTTAAAAATTCTAAACCGGTGAAAGTTTTCAAATCATAATGTACTTTAATCCACATTAATATCGACAGATGTCCCATACCACCTTAATACAGCCAAGGACGTATACATGTACCAGTCTGCATGTCCTTAAACATCACAGCTTGGTGATGATTTGAAAATTAAGTTTGAAAAATTTCCTGTTCATGTTGTGTTTTATTCTAAATAGACCACAGGGTCAGTAACATCTTTATATAATGATTTAAAAAACAAGTGGCATCATCCCAATGAGCATGGTGTGTTACCACCTTATTGATTTTATATTAGATACTGATTGTCCAATCTGTTAAGGATTTATTAAGTTCAAGGAGTTTTTATGCAGTTAGATTGATCTTTCATATGACCATTTAAGATTGAAAAATCTTCAATATACAGTATATGACATAATTTATAATTGATCCAAGTAATTTAAATAAGACACAGTAATTTAAAACTATTTGCATGAATTTTCTCTTCATTCTTTAGAAGCAAAAGCAATTTTAGTTATCAGTGCTTTGCTGAAATCGTTGCATTTGAATATTTTTCTTCGTAAAAATGGCACGTATGTGTAACTTGACAAACTCTTTATAATACACCCTTTAATATGCAATATATAATTGTCTTAAAGTCCAAAATCATTTTTCATATGTGTATGGAGGTTCCTTATTTTTTGTTTTAATGAGACAACACGAGTGTAGAAGACGGAACTTTTTTACCACCCTCCATCAATAGCCTCCAGGAACTGGTCTCCACGCTCTAGAACGCCAGCCATGAGACAAGGATCAGTCCTTTAGAACCCAGAACAGACAAATATGTGATTGCAACAAGGATCTTGCGCGGTTTGACCCCTGAAAATTTCAGACTTATCCGGAGTCCGCATAGCTCTCTCCTATCAGTGGCTGCTTGAACACATAAAGTATAGCGTAAAGTTGAATAAAAAAACTGAACATGTATATCATTTTTATTCACATTGTAAATCATCGAAAGAAGATGGCGGAATATTAAAAGGCGGTTAAAATGCATATAAAACCATTTTAACAAGACCTTGGACTTTCAGTAGGACGTAGCTAAATCCATTTTTTGCTTCAAAACACGTTAAAAATGACGCGCTTTTAATATGCATCGATTGCGTAGTCTTAGTGCTTTGGACTTTCAGTAGGACGTAACTAGAACCATTTTAACAAGAGCTTGGACTTTGGGTAGTTGTGCCAAACATCGATCAATGTGACGTAGGCCTGTCTATTTCATTGTTGGCCACTCAGGCAAGGCTCTGTGAAATCAACAAGATTTGTCTGGCTTTTGAGCTAAGACTTTGCAATCTGTGTATTGAAACCAGCGTCATTTTAACTTGTTTTGACGCAAGAAATGGATAGTTACGTTCTATTGAAAGTCCAAGGTCTTGTTAAAATGGTTCTATCTATTTTTTGCGTCAAAACGAGTTAAAAATGATGCTGGTTTCAAGCGAAATATACATCGATTGCGTATAGTCCAGACAAATCTTGTTGATTTCAAAGAGGCATGGCTGAATGGCCAGCAATGAAATAGACCTACGTCACAATGCTGTTTGACACAACTACCCAAAGTCCAAGATCTTGTTAAAATGGTTCTAGCTCAAAAGCCAGATAGATCTTGTTGATTTCAAAGCGCCATGGCTGAGTGGCCAGTAATGAAATAGAGAGCCCTACGTCGACGTCACAATGCTGTTTGACCCAACTACCCAAAGTCCACTGACCAAGCTTTTGTTAAAATGGTTCTATTAGGATGGATATAAAGATACCAAAGAATAAAAATATCAAAGCTGTTTTTTAAACTTCAAAGCATTTATTTTATAAAGTGGGCCTGTCCTCCATATTTTTGCCATAGTCTAATTAAGGTCCAATAGTAAACGAACTGATTTTATAAAGTAAAACTTGTAGTGATTGGCTACTATACATTAAAAATATCATATTGTCTCCCAACAATTGAACGTTTTTTTGATGAAAATAATAAAAATTCGTTAAAATCGTGGTCAAAGTAGCATGTAGCATTTTAATAAACTTATTTGTTGTGACTGAAATGTTCAGTGGTTAGAACACCAGACCTCGGAGAACCTAATAAAATTAGGCTTTTCAGGATGAGGGTTCGATACCACCCAAACTTATGGAATTCCATATACGAAAGCTAGCTGTCAGTTGCCAACTGCTGACTGCAAACTGCTTACTGTCAGCTGTTTATTGCTTACTGTCCGCTGCTTACTGCCTAAATGCCTTTGCGCATATGCTTAAGATGTGTAATAAGCATTGGCATCGAATATATAGTAAACATGCCTTGGTTTAAGATCTGGACAGCTGAAACTTAAAAGAAGCCATGTGGCTGGAAACAGCTTAAAAGATACTAGACTTTGAAACGTGCGTGCACGGGTTGACATTGTATGTTATATCACTGACAGACATTTAATTACGAAATAGATACATCCGGTCGACACACCGTATTGTTGACATTTACATAACCAAGCTTTAAGTCCACAATAATGCTATTAATTTCACTACATTCTGCTTAGTTAGATAATCTAACTGTGTCTCGGGACAGGCCTTCACCACAGTTAAAATGCCGCTCATAAACCCGTAAAGTAGCAAAAAAAAAAAAAAAAAAAAAAAAAAAAAAAAAATGCAGAATTGCTCCGAAACGATTTTGGAGAAAATTAATGTAGCTGCATTGAAAATAACAGTCAAATTAATCATAACAAACCATTTGGAGACTGTAAATACCTTTCATCTAAAAATTTAATTCATATTAATGAAGAACTCAACACTTTTTCACCATCGTTTTTTACTCGCTTCAAATTTACACACCATGTTGACATTCGGAACTCTCGGTATTAATATATTTTTCATATTAAATGCACTGAGTTAGAGTTATCTCCGGGTGTATCGAATAACCGAAATCCGCGGTAATCACCGAAATCGTCCAAACATCTAGCAAAATCTAACAAATGTGGGCATTTACTTTAAATAATTTTTCATATTTTAAAAGAATACAATTATATTCAGAATTTGTAGTAATTTGAATACTTTTCAAGCATTTTCCAACATATTAATCGTAATTTCTGATCATAAGCGGAGAAAATCGGCAGCCATTACTAGGATTTAAGATAAAGAGACTCCCGCGCCCGATCATTATTGTACCTTCAGAATAGCGAAATCAACAAATATTATTACAAGAAATTCTGATCGTAGATCTTGTTTCGTTTGTTTGCTTTCTTCTTCTGAATCTGTCTAGTAAGATATTCATATAAGTATAGAGGGTTCAAACGGATTTAATTCAATGATTGAATCGGTAATTTTGTGCAATGAATGTATAAATTAGATTAGAAATATGTCAAAAAAGGATAATTTAAAGTAAAAAAAATAAGAGTAAAGTATCGGGGGTCTATACTTGGATGGATGGGTGTGGAAGGAGGGGGGGGGGGGTGGTCGATCCTATTCTCAAGCACATGTGGTCCGCAACTACCTTTTTGGAGTTGATTTTTTTTTAAAGTTTTTAAGTTAATATATTCATTGACAAATGAAATAATAAAATATTCTTTGAGACCATAATACATGTAGGTATATGCGGTTTTTTATGTAAACTGTTCATTAACTTAAGATCAATTTTAAAATATGCATGGTGAAACTTTCTGCATGTTATGCATGATAATAATTATGTCGTCATTCTCGTGTAAAAGTCATGTATATGCCAAAAGTTTTTAAAATTGTTCTATATATGAAAGATTTATTATTTATTGTTGACCATCTTATACTGTATTCGACTATTTATATGGATTATAATCATATCTATCCAACAGGTGCTTGAGGACAGGACCGACCACCCCCCCCCCCCCACCCCCATCCCCAAGTATCTTGAACCCCGGGACTTTACTCCTTATTTTCATTAAACTATCCTTTTATGACATATGTCTAATCTAATTTACACATTCATTGCACAAAATTACTTAAAAATTAAAATCCCCTCTATAAGATAATTTTATTTGCAATTTTGGGTCCAGAGGGCATACAAGTTTACAATTATTAGGGAGAAATTCCTAAATGAGAGATTACACATACAAAATTGTCCATACATTTACATGAATATGACCGTGCAGCAGTTTGGTAAATATATACCAGTACGCCATTAACATATTAACAATATACATATCTATGTACTCAGGAAAGTAGCTAATACAAATATGTGATGATATCATGATATGTATAAGTATTTCACTAGTTCACTTAGATCTCAATGTGTTCAGAATCTCTATTTTTTTAAAAGCTTTAATTAGAAATTGGACAATAACCAAATAAATTTCTTAATCTTACTTCATAAGATTGAATAAACATTTATGTTTCCATTGAAATATTTTTAAAGTTTTTAAAGTTTTAAAGTTATCATATAAATGTTTGTCTTTTTCCTGTATGCGTGATGTAAGGGTTCCCCAAATTTCTCTATATATAATAGATGGATGTTAACTTCGTCCGCAAGCCGAGAGGCACTGCCGGTGAATATTGGTTGAAATGTACTATCAAACTACATGTACCAGTATTAAAAACGATGACCTCATGCCGTAGCCCGATAATTCCCTCCACTGAATATCTGCATGTCATTCCCATGTAAATACAATTATTGGGTAAATTGGGAAATTTTTTAAAATTTAAGTGCATATTTATGATCTTAAGTCAAACTCAAGATTTAATACAGTTTCATGATCCCGAAGCCTGATCCTCCACTTACCCAAGTTTGTTGCCTGAAGCTAAGATTTAGCTAAGATTTAGTACCGGATCAGCCGTGAGAAAAGAAAATTCATGCAATTTAAAAAAAAGGAAAGTATATTGTTCATTTACATTCTTGATATAATTTCTTGAACTTTCGAACTATTGCATTGAAATCTTTTTTCTACATATGCACGTAAATATACACACAGAGAGACTACATGGGAGTCAGCCCTTACGACCAAATTCACTTTGAAGAATATACATGTAAATAAATGCATAGTCAGAAGTTTCCATATTGAATTATTTTAATAGCGTAGAACACAGCGTGGCAATTTTATTTGTTTGTAGTTTCATTTTATATAGTTTGAATAGAAAAAGTGCATTTAGAATATATTAAATTTGTGTTAAGTGTGAAGAAGAATACAAACACTGCAATAGTATATTTTGAAACTGGGAGGCTACCTATGAAAACTATACGAATGTTTAGAATATTCAAATTTTGGTTCAAATTGTTACAAAGTCAGAATTGTATTTTGCAGTCCTGTTACAAAATGCTGTATAATGAATGTGAATCGTCTTTGGCACCTCCTGAAAATTGGGTTAGTGTAATTAAAAATAAACTTTTTGAAATAGGTCTAGGACATATATGGTATGAACAGGAGTATATACATTGTGCAACCTATTTTCCTTTAATTAAGCAAAGAATCATTGATCACTTTACTCAACAACTTGTAGAACAGATTAATTCCTCATCTCAATGTTATTTTTACAAGCATATTATTGACCAGTTTTCACTACAATATTATTTAACAAAATCAATACCTTCTACATATAAGAAACAAATTACAAGAATTAGATTGTCATCTCATAGACTTGCAATTGAAAGTGGACGACACACTAATGTACCAAAAGAAAGACGCTTATGTAAATTTTGTTCAGATATTGAAGATGAATTCCATTTTGTTTTGAACTGTCAGCAGTATAGAGAAATCCGAGTAAAATATATTAAGAAATATTATTGGAAAAAACCTTCTGTATACAAATTTATACAATTATTAAGTGTTAAAAATTTTAAAGAACTGTGTAATTTGGGGAAGTATCTCCATCTAGCTTTCAATATTTATGATAATTAAGAAAAATTCTCTGGGGTTTTTTTTTTCGTCTGTTAGTAAAAATTTTATTTTATACACATTGTCAATGTACTTTACATGTACATGTACCATACCATTATTCAATATTGCTATTAATTATATGTAATAACCTATGCCATAAGATGTATGTCTTGTGCAAATAAAGAATGTAATTGCAATGGGTTAAATAGTATCACAAATGGTTTAGAAGAAGAGTTGCTTGTTTACAGTAAACTTTTTATTTTATTTTATGCTGACGACACTGTCATACTAACAGAGTCAGCCCAAGATTTACAACATGCGCTTGACGAATTTTGTATATATTGTAAAAACTGGAAACTTACAGTTAATGTGAAAAAACCAAAGTTATGATATTCTCCAACGGACCTGCTCTTAAGTGCTCATTTATGTACAATAGTGACAAATTAGAAGTAGTTAAAGAGTATAACTACTTAGGAATAATTTTTTCCCGATCTGGCTCTTTTTGTAAAGCCAAGAAACACTTGTGTACTCAATCTCAGAAAGCTATGTATGGAATTATTAGAAAAATTATATTTTTTGACATGTCTTTTGATATTCAATTAGACTTATTTGACAAGGTTGTTTTACCAGTTTTATTATTCTCTTGTGAAATCTGGGGTTACGAAAATATTGATGTTATCGAGCGTGTATATTTAAGATTTCTTAAACACATACTTAACTTGAAAAGAAGTACCCCTAGCTTTATGGTTTATGGGGAGACAGGTCGTTTTCCATTATATATAATAATTTATACGAGAATGATTGGATTTTGGGCAAAGATGATTTTATGACAGGAGAATAAGTTATGTAAAGAATGGACAGTTTGAGGCTTATATCCGACTTAAAACATTCTCCTCTTTTGTTTTAAGAATAGACTGCAACAGGTACACCAGTAGACAATGAAAATAAAGAGAGCTATTTTTAACCACCCCTAACAAAAAAGCAGTCCTGAGTAGAATTCTGTTTCTATTGTCTACTTAGTGGACAGGTACATGTGACTTTTTAGGTATAACTTGAACTGCATGATTTTTTATTCATTCACACTACTTGTGTCTTAGTACCTAGATGTCTTCCTCTGATGGAGAAAGCATTTTCTTAACTCAGTCAAAATTCAAGGATGATAATGAAAATCATCCAAACACGGATGGTATTTTAAGTGACATTTTAGATATGGAGGCTGGGCCAGATTTTGATTTAATTCAGAACTGTGTATTTTCTGATATCTCTGATGAAGATATGATTAGCGCAAGTCAAGAGGTAGAGAGCATTGATAGGTTTTTAAAACCTCTGAATCAGCAGGATTTGGATGACTTAATACGGAGTGGTTTGTCTAAGAAAACGGAGTCAAAGTCAAAATGGGCCTTAAATCTGTTTGTGGATAACCGGTGAAATCTGGATTTGAATACTATTTTCCTGATTCCACAGAAATATAAAACTGCATTTGGATTATTTTCCACTCGCGTATAAGTGCATTTGAATTATTTTTCAGAGATGTATCAGTTCATTTGGATTATCATATTTCAGAGCATGCTTAATTAAATTTCATTTTGTTTTCAGATGTATGGCTTTGCATGGTATTTGTTTTATTACACGTCACCTGTACCTGTCCACTAAGTTTAAAATTACTATCCATTATTTTTTACTGGGCAGTTTTCACTGTCCATTCTTTAAAATAATGGACAGTTTTTTAAAACTTATTGGACACTTACAGGTAACTTATTGAATTTGTTTTCAAATTTACAAGTTCTTTATGCTATATAATAGCTTAAAATAACAAAGGATTGCATAACGAAAATGTTTTAAGTAAAACTATGTATATGTATCTTTACAATTGTTACACTAGAGGTGAAATCAATAATAGGTGGCTAGTTTGTATAAAAAACATTCTTAATAACTGTGGCTTATCCTATGTATGGCACCAGCAAAATCCTATTAACGTAAAATGGTTAGAAAATATTGTTTAAAAAAAATCTTAAAGATCAATTTGTCCAAAAATGGAATAGTGATATAGATAATTCTTCAAAAGGTGCTATATATCGTATATTTAAATCTAATTTTTGTTGTGAAGACTATTTACTAGTGTACTACTTCCACGAAAATCAAGAATTTTATTTGTTAAATATAGAACAACAAACCAACACCTCCCTATAGAAATTGGTAGTTAGTAAAATATTTGATTTGGTCGGTCATCCTACGTAACAACTTTAAAAAATAAATTGTTTACTTTTTTCTGTTTCTCTTTGTAAATCCTGCTTTTCTGATATTTTTGTATATAATTCTTCTGCACCTCATGTAACATTATATGTTTTGAGTGAAATAAATGAACTTGCACTTTCATTAAGTCTGCGTGTACTCAAAGTTTAGGCCAATTGACAGTGGATACATGATATACAAAAGGTGTGAATGAAACAGTCATGTAGACAATAGGCTGTAATTGACGATGTCTAACGCCAAATCTTGTGTATATACACAAGAGGGATGTGGGTGTCTGGGGTGTGTGCAGATCAAAAGGACGTATATACTTCCATGGTGTAAACAGATTTTGTCGAAATGTATTGTCAATTTCCTCAGGCTTATTATTGTCGATTTTCATAAAAAATCAAAATAAAACATTCTTAGTAGAGATAATGAAGACACCATCATTTTTGTTCATCTCATATATGTATATACGGTACATGTAAACTTGGGCAATAAAATGCTTTTTAAAAAATGAATATGCCAGCAATTTAGCTACCGAGAAAAATCTCTAAAATGAAAATGCTACGAAGCTATAGACCTTAATTTAATTACCATCACAAATAGCGGTTGACAAGTACATGTACTATAAGTGTCTGCATGTATTATGTGTTTTGTGAGTTGTTTTTGTAAAAATAAAATCATATAAGTTATGACATTTTATGATAAGTAACATCATTTAGAGCCATTTTTCTCTTATTTAAAGTAACCACATAATAAGTATCACGTAAAATCGAAAGTTTTAAAATTGACTGGTTCGCTACATGTATTTCAAATTTTAAAAAAAGTTAAAAAAATAAAATCAGATTGCTATAAATTCCCACTGGCATAAAAAAAAGCATCGGAGATCAATCATCGCGTGTATTTGATGAAGTTTGTAGATCACGGAATCTATGATGTTGTTAACATGAATATTGAGTTCTTCACACAGAATAAAATTCACTTACTATAGCAATAAAGAAGATCCACATCCTTCAAATACACTGTAGTTTTAATTATAAAAAACAACAAATAAACCTTGAATTAATTATATATAAACACCATTTCAATTCAGACTTTTAAAAAATGTCTGATTGTCTTAAAATTGTCTTTAAGCAACATAAGCTGCAATTTTCATGTAGCAATTTTTTACTTTGAAATTGAAAAGTTCTACTTAAATGACAAAAAAAAAATGATTTATACACTTTTGTCTGTCATAATTTTGTAGAAAAAGATATTAAGATGCCCCGATTGAAGCAAGACTACATTTATTAATCTGCTGATATACAACTTAAAATGACACTTTGAATTAGAGTCAATATAGCAATATAGAGATTATAGAAGATGTTATATTGATAAGAATAAAATTGTAAAAGATTTACATTATGTTAAAGAATATTTTATTATTTACGTTGAGAATTTAACAACTTTTTTATAAAACCGCCGATACATTTATAAAACGATCGGGCGCGGTAGTCGCTATATTTTCAATCCTAGTGATGGCCGCCTATTTTCTCCGCTTAGATCAGAAATCATGAATAAGTGTGGGAAAGACTGCACAAAATGTATTCAAATTAATGCAAATTAAGAATAATAGTGTGTTCTTTCTAAATATGAAAAAAAATCTAAAGTAAATGCCCACGTCTGTTAGATTTTGCTAGATTTTGGTAGGATTTCGGTGATTACCGCGGATTTCGGTTATTCGATACACCGGTTATCTCCCGTATTTTCTTTGATGAACAGAATATAAAGCAAATTTTCAATGAATCTATTATCGTTCCTGAGTTTATCCATGCAAATGTGATATTGTGGAAACATAAACTAAAGATCCTCCCGTGATTTAGCGTGAATGTAATGCGCATGCGCAAGATTGTAAAATCCAAAAAATCCAGATGATTTCCGGATTTTTTAAATGAATTTTCGTTGATTATTAATTAGCGAAGCTTGATTGAGAAAAAATAAAAACAAATTGGTAATCTTCAAGTACCAATGATGTTTTAAATATATAAAACAAAAGACAGTACTCTTCCGATTTCTCGGTATTAAAGCCCAAAAATTCGAGTCTATTATTTTAATATAGTAGTATAGATAATTCACAACGTATATACAAAGATGCATCAACTGATTAATATATCAAATAAAATCACATATGTATTTTATTGTTACATATTTATGACCAAATGTACGATGTAAATTCACAACAGACACTACTTTTGGACGAAAATTGAAACCTTTCGTGTTATTGTTAATAATTGTATTTAAAATAATAAATATAAATAAATTACAGAGCTTTTTATCAATATTCACCTGTGTATATGAAAAATAAACAATTTTAGGGTCTCAGACAATGTTGGCTACACAACCCCCTTGATAATCCTTCAGGAGCAATGTCAAAGTGATTCCATCTTCTGTAGTTAAACTCTTATATATGTGCACCCCATCTTTAGCGTACCGTTTTTGATACATAATGTCAAAAAAGTCTCAAAGTACATATATTAATGTCCATACATTTTTTGCAAACGCCCGACGGTGTTTGATCACCTCATAATATTCAAAGAATCATTCCTTATTTCTTATATTCATTTAAATTTCAGCAGATGTTCAACAATTACTAAATTATTGACATTTACGTTATTTTCAATTCGTATAATTATTTAAATCTCGCTAACTGCGCCCCACAAGTACGTCATTTGCGTCATTGATAAAATGTATTTTAAAACTAATGTACAAGTTACGAATTGGATTTATAGTGTTATCACAGAGAAAGACACTGGAAAATATAAATATAACCGTATTAAAGGGACTTGGACACGATTTGAGCTCAATTTTTTCAAAATTTATTTTTTCATTTTTAATATCTAGAATGGTCAATATGGATGTTTTCAATGCTCTGTCAAAATTTGAAAGTAAAATATCGAGTTACAAGCGAGTTACAGACGTTAAAATTCTTTGTTTTGTAAACAAAGCTCGAGTCCTGTTATTGTTTACATATGTCTTGAATTGGTAAAAGTTTCAATCTAATGTTGCATTTTGTTGTTAATAAACTTATTCATGAACACATTTAATAAGTTTATCTTGTTTCCACAAGTTATTTTGTCAAAGAAATGGTAATTACTTAACTTTACATTATTTGTAAACAAATATAAGACTCGAGCTTTGTTTACATAACAACGACTTCTTTCCTCTGTATCTCGCTTGTAACACGACTTCTAACATTTAAATTTTGGTAAATCATTCAAAATACACAAGTAAGCTATTTAATACATAAAAATCAAAAATAAAATTTTCAGCTGAAATCGTGTCCAGGTCCCTTTAAATTATCCCTCACCTCGTTTGTTCGAATATAAAACAATAAAGAGCTAAATGAATTAACAACTAGATAACGTAGGAACGCTGCTCGCCAGCCGGTTTTATATGTATACACAGCATTTACTACCAGCCTTCTTCGAGATTCAAGTAATTTTTCTTTCTTTAAATGTGTATATCAGTACATGTATATATTTTAATTTTATATAGATGCATGACAGCTATTGGAGAAGATCCAGTAAGTTGCAAGAACTTCTATCTAATTCTTTTGAGTTTGTCTTGATAACTATAGTAAAATATGTTCAAAACTACCAGCCCAAATTCGGTGTAGTCCACATTCGTTCACCATTATATATTATACAAAATCTTCTTTAGCGAGCTGAGTTGGGCAAATTTTCCCGAATCACTTTGTGGGCACAGATCTGATATTCCGAGGAGACGTTAGTCAAAAATTTTCAGTCAATTTTCGGTGAAGCAATAATTTACCAGTACCAGATAAAATCTAAAGTTTTTGCACCAAACCAAATTTGGAGTCCAAATCACTTTCTGCTCAGTGTTCCCAAATCTGTGATAAATGAGACCAAAACCACCAAAAAAGTTTTAATTTTGGATTAAACACTTAAAGAACTTCAACAATAAAATGAATCGAGAGACGAGAGAAGAAATCCAATGGCATATTAAAGAGTTTCACTTAAGATCATTTTGGTTTCATTTGGGTCTATTCGGGTAAATTGACGCATCTAAAAGGACTACCTTTTTTATTTCCTTCTACAAGAGAGTTAACGAAAAATATGGCACTGCGACGGTTCAGGTCATGTCTAACAAAATTGCAAGTAGCAGCTAATTACCACAATTTTGTCCGCCTTTGTTCATCTACATTCAAAAGCAAATATTCAATAGAAAATATTTATCCGAACAGTGATCCAAATTTTCTACGGAAAGTCGAGTTTAAGGTAAATTAACTGAGTAAATTCGGAAAGGCATTAGACCCTTTCACGATAACTACTGTACTGCTCTCTTGCAGGGCAAATTGATATATTTTAAATGAAATATGTAATCATGGCACCCCTGAAAATTAATTGTCCCTCCGCTGAAATAGGTTTGCCCATTGCCACTTATCACACATAAAACTTATCTGCTTATCAAATTACTTGTCATTACGTTTTCTCTCTCTCTTTCTTTCAGCATACATATAATAATGACACAGAAGAAGAATTTACAGGATATATACCTTTAGGTAATTGATATGTGGTTATTCAACATACATTGAATATTGAAGATATTAAAACATTCTTATACCATGTCACATCAGGGAGATATCCTCGGAGGTCAATGAGTCGTTATGCTATGAATTAGAAAGAATAATCTTACCGTGACCAGGCTACGCTCAGGTCACAGTAAGAATTCGTCCCATTTACTTGCAATGTAGCAGCCGCGAAGCGGATCTGCTTCGTGTCGATTTTAAGTCTGTTAAAAATAATCAGCAGGAGAAAAACACATTTTATACAGTACAAACCTTTTTGAACATGCATATGTAGTTAAATCCACAAAATATCCATTTAATTAGTCGTACTAAGGCATTTTGTTAATATACACGTTTGATTTGCCTGCCATTTTGTTGGAAATCGTACTCGGAATGTCTCGGATTTTATCGTAAACATGGCGACCGTAAACAGCGAATTTTCAAATGTGATGTTACAAGTGGCAGTGATTTCGTTACAAAAACAGTTTATGAGGTAAAGTGGGATTATAAAAGAGCAACATTGTAGGTATTTGAGACCAATCATATGAAAATTTAGGCGAGATATAGCGCGATATTTTTTTTTTATTTGCTACGAAGCGAGTATATGGGACGAATTCTATCGTTAAACCGGGTCCGTAGGACATCAGTCATTTTAACGATAGAACATTCTATCTAGCTATGAATGTGTGCCACATTAATCACTCCATTGAATTTGTTACATTAAATTTATAATAACATACCTATAACATGTATAAAGGTCATTAAAGGAATTCTATTTCAATCATCGTATTAAAGACTTTACATTAAATTCATTACGTTCTTCAGTTAATAAATGAATTATTGAGCAGTACGTGACCAGTGCAAACCTTGGTTTAATTACCGTATTAGTTTTTACATAGTCTCAGAAATGCGGCAAAAGAAGAGTGCAGATTTAAAAATTTGTGATAGAACCTGTTGTAATTATGGTCGGATAATATGGATAAAAAGTAAAAAAAAATCCAATTTCTAGAATAAATTTAAGGTTGCTTTTTAAGGTTTGCATGTTGTGTATTGTATATTTAAGGAATAAGGAATTATTCTTTGGGTATTATGAGGTGATAATTTCGGTCGGGGCGTGATCAAATCCAATAAAGCCCAAAGGGCTTTATGATAGAATTGATGACGCCCCGACTGTAATTATCATCTCATAATATTCAAAAAATGATTCCTTATTACTTATATAATTTTCAGCAGTTGTACAATTAAATGCAAACCCGCTTGCGTCCCCAACAATACGGCTTTTGATTTTATTGGGCTGTATATAAGTACAAAATCGATTCGTAATGTTATCACCGACAAAGACACTGGAAAATGTCAATATTTGATATTAAAAGTTCTTATTGACCTTCAAAATAAAATACCGCAAGATAAATTAAAAAGATATAAAATAATTACAATTTTTATTTTCAGAAATAATTTTTAACTAAAAAATCGAATACTTGACCAAACAATCTTTGGCATGTATTCAATATTCATAATCATATTACACATTAATTAACACCAAGTTTTAAGCTCTAAAATACTGTTTGTCTTCAAAACAGTTTTTCCCATTTCACTGAAAAAAATAGCAAAAAAATTATATAAAATAACTGAGAGCAGATATTGATCTCCATTTTGTGGAATCATATTTCAAAAAAGATTTTCTGTCGATCCATCAAATAAAATTTTGGTGTGTCGAGGAACCTTAAATCTGTTTTTGATAGTTTATTTGGATTGAAAATAGTTATTTTTCAATATGATTTTCAGATGATATTTCAATAAAAGCTGTAAGAGGGAGCGGACCAGGTGGACAGAATGTAAATAAAGGTATGACGCTAGTGTATTCTATTCTAATATTTCAATGTGTCACTATTTATAGAAGTGAATAGGGGCCTATAAATTTACTTATATTCAGATGAAACAGATTTATAATCTCATGAATTTAACAAAATCAAAACAACTTGCATCGAAGACAAATCACCTTCTGTCTGATGCAGCTCATTCTGAAATTAGGACAGTTTGAGACAACTCCACCTAGCATGATAAAGTTCTATTCATACAAGACTCATTTATTTCTTTGAAATTTAATACACTGAGTATCCGATTAATTTTTTTTTCCAGTTAGCTCAAAGGTAGAAGTACGTTTTCATGTTGATAGTGCCACATGGATACCAGAATGGATCAAAGAAAATCTAATTGAAAATGTGAGTAGTTCAGAATATGTTGACAGACGGTAAGCACCTCTTGAAAAGATTGTAATAGTTATCAACTTTTAGAATTTCTCTTGCTACTCTAAAAATTACTCTAGATCTAGATAATCAGCAAGTTCTTTTTACATTTCTGTACAATCTAATGTACTGCAAATCTTTTATTCTGTATACAGGGTTAATTTTGCCTCATGCTTTTTTTTCTCGTTCTTCTACACTTGTGAACGGTTTTGCCCCATCTTGAATTTGCTTAGACATAGTTCTTTTAAAGGGGAGATAATTTGAGACATTTGAATTTTCCCTCTGGCAATGAGGACAAAAGGGGCAAAAATAAAAAACTCGAATATTTCCCTGAATAATTTGATTACTGTAATGTAATTAATAGAGTGATGGTGTGAGAACTTTTGTTTGTAGGAGAAAGGTAGAATAACAAAGGATGGTTACTTAGTTGTCACATCAGAGAAAACAAGAACACAAATGCTGAACCAGGCTGATTGTCTTGACAAAGTACGAGAAATGATATACAATTCAGCTAAGAAACCTGTGGAAATTACTGAGGAATACAAAAAAGTAGTTGCAAAAAGGTGAGACAGAAAGGTTTTGCAACATGAAATAAACATGTATTGCTCTGAAAGTGGGTCCACTTTCCAATAGATAAATGCCACTTGTGATTTGTGTTTGACATCCTTCCCTTCTTAATATAAACATATTGCTGCTTATTAGTTGGACAGTAATTAACAAAATGGGAAGTACTGTAGATCATAAAATTAATTTCACATAATAAAGAAATTGTAACATCAAATTTTGATTGATAACAAAAAGAAATTTAGGTTCTCTGTGAAAAGAAGTTAATATTGTTATATGTTAAATTACTGAAACTTTGCCTCTTCATTTATTTTATTTACCTGATCCAATTATTTACTCACATATTTATGCATTATTATTTTTATATAAGTTTGGGGGGAATATACAGTGAATAGGAATCACCTTGTCCGTCTGTATGTCTGTGCAATCGTGTCCAGTCCATATCTTTCTTAGAAAGGATTATTGGAAGTTCTTACTTCACACAGAGATTGCTTATGACCTGAGGGTGTGTCATGATTTTGACTCAAAGTCATTTGTGCAAGTTCAAGGTCACTGGAAGGAAGAGTGCAAAATTTGTGTCTGGTCCATATCTTTTTCTTGGAAAATCATTTGAAGTTCTTACTTCACACACAGATTGCTTATGACCTGGAGGTGTGTCATGATATTGACTTAAGTTCATTTGGGAAAGTTCAAGGTCACTGGAAGGAAAAGTGCAAAAATTTTGTCTGGTCCCTATCTTTCCTTTGGAGAAACTTTTAAAGTTCTTACTGCACTTAGAGATTGCTTATAACCAGAGGGTGTCGTGATATTGATCAAGGTCATTTGGGCAAGTGCAAGGTCACTGGCAGGAAAAGTGCAAATTTCATGTCAGGTCCATATATTTCTTTTGGAGAAACCTTTGTTGTCCTTACTGCTCACAAAGATTGCTTATAACCTGAGGGTTTGTCATGATGTTGACCTAATGTTATTTAGGGAAGTTCAAGGTCATTGAAAGAAAAAGTTCATAATTTGTGTCTGCTTTATACCATTCTTTTGGAGAAACATTAAAAGTTCCTTCTTCATGTAAAAATTGTTTATGACCTGAGGATGTATCATGAACTTGACCCAGGGTCAGTTGTAAAAGTTCAAGTTCATTGTTTAAAAAATGCATAATTCCTTTCTTGCCTATAACTTGTAATTGAAAATGATTAGAAGCCAAAATTTGACACAAAGATTGCTTGTGAAATGTAAGTATGTCCTGACCTTGAACTTAGGTCATATGTGCAAGTTGAAGGTCACTAAAAGAAAAAAAAGGTGCATCCTTTACTACCTACTAGAGAAATACTTGAGCTATTATATTTTTTAACCAGGGTATCATTTGTGAGCTTGCTCACATGTACATGTACAGTACCTCTAGTATTTGATTAAAATTGGAACCCACATTCTACAATATGGAGATACACATATATAATCAGCATTAAAGTTGTAAAGATAGGCTGTCATTTTTGCTTCTTGTTTTTTTTTTAAATGAAGAAGCACCTCAATGAAAGTTCTTGTTTTTATCTAAAGGCTAGCGAAAGCGAATATGGAGCGCCTACAGAGAAAGAGGGCTGATTCACTAAAGAAGAGAAACAGAAGGGGTGGAGTGATGATTGAAAAGATGGACATATGAATATGATTATAAATACTTATAAAATATCTCTATGTGTGTGTGTTACAACTATGGCGATTACATCATTCAAAATTGTGTGACTTGAAGATATCTTAGAAGAAGTTATCTTTAATGAAGCTGTGAAATTTTGTACACAAGTGTGTAAAATAGAGTGTTGTTCATTATGGCATATTCCTGGTCACTTACATACTTTTTTATTCAACAAAGTCAACAACTGTTTATAGATATAAAAATAGTGAGAAAAGCATGCAAAGGAAACAATAAAAGAATGAAAAAGCAGAAAGAGTTCAATTTTAAAATCTTAAAATATTAAGACGGCAGAATGGTTGTGGCCATTTTCAGACTAAATAATCCTTTATGAAAAAGAGCTCTATATGACCATATAGGAAAAGATTTAAACTTTGAAGTTAAAATTGATGGAATTTTTCTTTACTAAATGATAGTTTATAACTTAGCAAATCAATTAAAAAAATGTTATTGGATCTGATAGTTAACTTTCTTGACCACCAACCTCGTTTAAAAGAAGAAGAAGAAAAAAGAGATGAACAACAGAAAGAGTTCATTTTAAGAAATGATTAAAAGGGAAAGTTATTAAATTAATGAACTATAGAAAAAAATCATTAGAAGAACTGGTTGAACGACAGTTTTAAGTGCAAGAATCATTTAATGTATTTAAATTTCATACGAAAGGAAAATGTGCTATTTCTCATACATGTATGACTACTAGGCCCATATAAAGAGTCGCAATACAGGAGTTGTGTCTCTTTCTTTGTTAACTTGGTTCAAATATGACTGTTGAAAATGGATATCAAAGAGTGTTTTTTGTACAGTTTAATCCGTTGATATGATAAAATATTGTTTTTAAGATTCAGGAGTGAATTCACTCGAAAAATAAAGATGTTATAACTAAAAAACAAAAACAAACGATTTTTTTCACCTTTCAAGTAATTTTTCCAGTTGAACAGTATTAGTAAACAAAATGAACAGTTGGTCCGATTAACGATCATTTCCCTCTAAAGGAGATTAATGTGTTATAAAAATGACCACGGCCGTCCACCCTTCTTAAAGAACTGCAATAGCAGTCATCCACACATTCCTTTGTCAATATGTAGCTGTGGCCAAAACCAAATAAGAGAATTTTGACAAAAGGAAGATACTATTTCACATTTCTTTATACAATGTATATAAATAGCTGCAAAAAGCAGTGTGGTGCATACTGTGTACAGAGTTTTTTTTTAATTTTCGAACAAACCCAGTTAAAGAAGATTTTGGCCCGTTTTATTAAGATCGGTCGCGGGTTTTAAATTTTGCGCCCCCTGCGCAGGGTATTGCGCATTACTGTCGTAAAACGCAAATGCGATCAAAATGTTCAAATATATAGGTTATCATCTAACGTTTTTATTTTAAAAAAAGCACTTTTCATAAAAAAATTTTTTAGTGAAATAAATCCTTAGAATAATTTTCAGAAGGATTTTAATCATTTCGCCGCTTCTTCAAAATCGACGTTATCCACGTCGGAGTCAACGTCTTACGATGACGTTAGTTGAGACTTTGACCTAACAATTGACAATATAAACGTCGTGCATTTTGTTTGCCGCGTCATTTACTAGTAAAATTGAAAATATAACTTAAAAATAAAAACTTATGCGCGATCCTTTAATGTTCTGTGTGAGTGGAAAGGTATTTTTTTTTATCTATTACAAATAAAATTAAATTTGTTTGTAAACATCCTTTTATTCTTTACAACTCTATTATGTAAAATGGCTGGCAAGACACGTCAATAGGACCAAACTATGAGGGCGGATAGCATAAAAACTATCCGGTCAATTTCGTTTTAATTTAGTAAAATGTTTACTTATACGTTAGCCTTCCATCGCTGAAAATTAAAAGAAAATCGTTTTAATTTTTTACATATCAAACTGAAAATGATAACTCCTTTTTTTCTATATAATCCTATATAAAATGTCGGGGATGATTCGGACATACGACCAAAATTTGAACGAGGTAAACATATAAACTATCCGGTCAATTTACTTTTATATTTTGCACATAGTTTACTCATAAGTTGACCTTTCACTGGAAAAAAAAAAAAGGAAATCGTATGTTTGAAACATTCTCCCCCGAAATTCTTTAATAGATCTAGAGGACTTTGGTCTTGAAGTTTATAATTTGCCCAGTTTTAACTACAGTAACTGTCAATAAGGACAGACGAGGTGAAACATTTCATAATAAAATATTCTTACTTTAACTATAAATTAATAACATTAACTTTTTTCCGTGAAATGCTAGAGTTAAATATTTTGGTATACTAAGGAGGCTGGATGATGAAGTCATCAACCATCAGATCAATTTGTGAAAAAAAGGTAAAATGGACACAAAACCCGTGGCTATTGACAATGCCATTAAAATCTATCCGAAGATTTAAAATGATATTTTTAGTGAAAAAAAACTGCTTTTTACCAAAAAAACCCTTATAGTTCTGCTTTAGAATCTTTAAACAAAGCTTCCCTTTTAAAGGAGATTTATATAGCCTTTTGGCCAAAAACATCCAACCCCCTTAACGATCTCCGATCCTCAGCAATGTTCGATAACTCTAAATCATCCGGATTTTAAAAAAAAAATCGTACCATAAAACTGCCTTTTACATAGACACATTTTATCAATCTTCTAGTGATAGTATAACGATCAAATATTTAACGGATTGCTTGGCTTAGTGGATCCACGGAGATCTACTACATATTCATGTAGATAAAGGGGTTCGAGCCACCGATGGATTTTGTTATATCTTAAATTGTGAATTTATTCCAGTATATCCATCATGGGAAAATTTGCAATAATTTAGTAAAATGCATGGATGCCACCTAAAAATTTCATTTCATTTATCAAGTTTGAAAGACATTTATAAATAACATTTTCATGATGAAACAATACTCTGAGGCTGAGGATCGGAGAATCATGAGTAATTTTCAGTATAAAATGTTGTCGCTTTGCGATTGTTTTAGCTCTACATATAATCTGTTATTATTGAGAATAATTTTAAGATCTATGTCAATACCATTGTAAAATTTAAAAATTAATAATATTCAAAGTTATATGAGACCGCAATATTTGAAAGCTAGCAGTTTAAATTGCTGCTACCCAAATTATGCCAACATGGCATCGATGCAAATGGTTGGTTAGCAGAAACTGAACTGCTCGGTAGCAAATAAAATAGGGAGCAGATTAAAACAATCAGACCATTCTATTTTTAATCGTGTATATTTAAGTACGGATACGATTCATTGGTTGCATACAGGCCTTTTAAAGCTTCTCGGTGGTAAACGTCTATGAAAAGCGATTTAACATATTAACAAAAACAAACAGATCATTCTGTTTTTTAATGAAGCACATTACGCTCATTTGTCAGGGGCTTTGACCTATAAGAATTGAGATTGAGAACCTTTGTATTACTATATGCCAATCACTGCACTCTGATCCACCCATGACGAACACTTCCATAACAAATGCCTCAAAGCAGAACGCTCATTGGTCCATGCATGCATATAGGCCACGACACGATTTTTGCAAAGTGTAAGGAAATAAGATGTAACAAGACCCCCGCAGTGCAATGAATTATCTTTATTAAAACCTCAGTATGCTTGCATTCAAAAAAAGATTAACATACATGTTCTTAACATAATAGTAGATAAAAATTATAATGTGATATTAGATTTACACCAATCAACGAGGTAGATATGCATGCTATGATAACGTGTTTTACCCAGGTAAATCGCGACATTTAAAGCCAAGTCAAGGCACAAGAATGTCAAAGCCACTGGATGTACCTCTGATCGCTTCCTTGTTCCTACGGAAGGAATTGATTCCTGCCAGTGTTGCATACGGGAACTAAGCTTGAGTAGAACAAATTACATATTTAAATACACTCAATATTAGATTATCTATATAAGCGACGCCAAAACTTTTATATGCGTAATTGATTTAATTATTAGATAAATAGGCAAAAAGCCACAGTTAACTATTTTTAAATGAAGGTTATATTTGTACTTTTACTGGGAATGCCCGTAAGAAAAAAAAAACGCCTAAATTTCCCAAACTGTGTTAGTACATCGTGGATATGAAACCTGCAAGTTCCGTAGTAAGGCTGTTTTCTTATTTCATTAATTTTTTTGTCTTATTAACCAGTGTTATCAATGTGTTTATTTTTGCAAAAAGAGGTCAGAAGTGGAATTTTAGCTAATGGATCTAGATCAGACAACACGCTCGCCTAATCTTTTTAAATACCATAAGAATGACACATAAAAATATCTGAAAATGAAAATGTTTCTTAATTTTACGACCTCCTCGGTCGCCTTCAAATAATTAAATCTTAAATGGCACAATTTTAGCTATAGATATTTTGACATTTTTTATAATGTTTCATGCCTGTAGTACTGTTTACTTTTTTGCATGCTTGATCAGAATTGAAGGCTAGAAATCAAGCTACAATCGAAATACAGAACATAAGTGGACGCTGAAGTAGTAGTTGTGAGATATAAGAAACGAATGATAATAAAATAAAAAAAAAAAAGCCAAACACATAAAAAATATTTCCAATCTTTAATTAATAAAACCTATAAAATAGGGAAATAAAATACTAATACCTGAAAAAAAATTGCCAAGATTCTCAAGGTTCTTTGAAATCCAATACCTCAACTTCTTTTCTTTATATTTCGTTATCAACATGTGATATCACGTTCCGCTTCCTGTAGAAATTCCAGCACGTAATCGGTATACCCGGTGTACACGAGTTATATATATATAACAAAAAATACTACACGGAGATATAGTAATAGGAAATGAAATTTATTCTTAGTATTTAAAACATTCACTGGAATTTTGTTGTCTTAACCAATTAGCCTTTGTCCCTTATTACAATTAAGCTCTTTAAACCACATACATGTACATGTATTTTGAATTAGATTTTAAGTTAAGGCTAATATTGTTAAGACTTATATTGTTAAATACCTTAATTAATAGCGACCGTTTCTATGACTCTTACAATATAAGGTAAGGCAATATATGTGTCAAACCAAAAGGAACTTACCCAGCTTTTGGTTGCAAAACACTCTGGTTCGTTTTCATTGTTTTATCGGTGAACCATATATATACATTATGCACTTCTTCTTTAAATAGGGTGGACATAAGCCGTGTGACCCAACCTAAAGAGTCATAGTCAAAGTAGTTGCCGCATAATAAAGAAATTACAAATGCAACACCTTGTAACAATTTTCATGCTGCAAGGTTTTAACAAACAACAAGGCAAATAATTATGACTGCATCTCGAACGGACAAACAAACTAATCAATCAAACAACAAAACCAGAAATCGCTTTCCTAGGACGAAAGAAACTATCAAGGGAATTGTATGAAGGTTTTATTTAAAAACTTTAAAAAGATTTGTCTGGAAATACTGGACAACATTTGAATGCATATACACACGGTACCATGTTATAAGTAAGTAAGTAAGTAAGTGCTGATGACGAACAGTGTTCAAATCAAAAGTCCAAAGGAAAATTACAAAACAGGAGCAGAGCGAACAGGGGCCTCTTAAAAAATAGAGGTAGGATCAGGTGCCATGGAGGTGTGAGCATCCCCTGCTGACCGGTCAAACCCGCCGTGTGCTCTTTGTCGTAATCGGGAAAAACATAAAAGTCCGTACACAATTAGGTAATTAATTATGGTCTAACAATTAGTATGAAAAACGTCAGTCAGCATGCGACCCAGTGGAAGATTGTATTTGCTGACAAGGTCGTTGTATCGACCATAGAACTTACGAAAAGATGACTTCAAACGAGACTGTTGATAGTCCTGTTTTATCAACTTGTTTGTCAGTAGCTTATATACCTCGCCTTAGAAACTGTTCATACGAAGAGCATGCCCTTGCTTATAGGTAATGAAGGTATATTGCTACATAAGTAAGGCGAGTTGACTATAGAAAAATTGAAGTCATCATGTTAATAAAGTGTTGTTTTTAGGTTACCATCAATGTCCAGTAAAATATCCAAATATGAAACAGATGACACAGACTTTGTGGTATCTTTTATTCAAGTTCATTGGATATATCGAGTCGACGTAGGTATGGAAGTAACAATTGTTAATTGATAATACGTCGTCGATATACCTGGATGTTGAGTTGAAGGCCACAGAGAGTGATAATATAAATAGTATATTTACGAAATCATTCCTCCCATTGCCCTTTCAACGGTCTTTGCCAGTGTTTCAGCTGCAACACAGAAAGGAGACTGCTTTTCATGAAAAATAATTCTAAGATATTTATATTGAGGAACAATCTGCAATTTCTCACTTCCAATTCTGAATTGAAACTTAGGGCCTGGTTGCCGACCATTGCGAAAGTGCACAGCCTTTTAACACTGACTTATCAGCACTTTATACAATAGGTTCAGTAATCATATCATATCATTTTCATTTTCCGTTATACGTGTATAGACTTATTTGCGTTCAATAAACTGATATGCTTGGTCGTAACTTGTAAAAACATATCCACGACATATTTAATATATTGCCAATCTGCGATCATGTATTGATGTATTGTGGGGGGGGGGGGTGTCAGGGGAAGGGGGTGCCTGCTTCTTCCAACACAAACTTGTTATTACGAGGGTTAATCAAAAAATACGAAGACAATGTCTCTGTTTATCATATATTTTTCATAATAGTCATAACTTACAAATTAATTTATGCACCAACACTTATTGTATTGATATACGAAATTTCATTCCATTTGATGAAAAGGTAGTTTTGTTACCCGATTTTTAAAACAACATGTTTCGTCACAACGGCGCACGGTAACGTTGAAAAAATGACGTCAGGATGACGCGTGTACAGTTAATAGAAATACCTAATCTTTATATCACCCTGATTTTGTTATGCTTTTCACCATACAATTGAAATCGGCACTATATCACTTGACATCTAATTTGTTCACTTTGTTTGAGAATCATAAGCTAGTTCCTCGAAGTTTGCATTTTTTTTACCGCATGTCTCTTAGTTTGCTGTAAGAAAAGCCCTGAAGTCAGATGACGTTGTTTATTCTTTTGTCCAAATATTTACAGATATTCTACTCTCTTTCGTTCTTTTGATGTTCAAAATACAAATACCACCACCCCCAAAAATGTAATACAATTAAACACAAACGTGAAAATAATTTTTGTCTTATTTTTTCCCCCATTGAGCATTTTTACAGTTTGTATAGGCTTTTCTCCGAGTTAAATCCATACTGTTTATACACGTACTTTCGTTGCGCCGTGTCGTCCGGCGACGTCAATGTTTTTAGTCAATTTTCAAGAGGACTATCTGTCTTTAGTTACTAATATCTGTTATCCCGTCGTTATTTAATACATAAAATATCATGATAGTTCTTAATTCGAGGTTTCAATATAATTCGGTTTTAAGCACAATTATAGAGATATTACTTTCAACATAATATGGTTTATTGACAAAATACAACTTTTGACCTTGCGCCGTGACCTCATTTTTGCATTAGATTCTAGACAATTATTAGAAATAAAGGAATATATTGACTTTTTGGATTTTAAATTGTTTGAAAATTTTGCTAAATTATGTCTACTAAATTTAACATTAATATGACGGTTAAGTAACAAAACTATGGCAAAAGTCTTCGTATTTTTTTTATTGACCATCGTATGAATAATTATTTTGCATGTACATGTATGTTTACATCAACTCTTCTTTTAGCAGTTGCCAATCGATCTAAATTTTATCAAGATATTAACCGACATGTTATCAAACCCACAAATAGATATAATGGACGGCGGTTATGATTCAAATGATAAAAACACACAAAGTTTATTTGATTTGTTGAAACTTCCGTGATCTGAGGTAGGAAAGTGTTCTGTACCTTTTATACAGGTGTACTATTTCTGTAATTGTAAGATCTGAAGCGTTTCAAGTTATACACAGGTAATACATAGAAACAGTTGTCGAGTGTATTGTTAGGGGCCAAGCAATGAAACGGATTTTGTTTGTTTGTGGTTTTCGGATGACATTGTATACGTGTTTAGAAAAATAAAGATACATACTTAATATGTTGGATGAAAAATCGATTACCACCCATGCTACTTTTGTATGTAGCTAAGAGAAGCTTTAAGCCAAGCAAGTTACAAATTGAATCTAACCTAGCATTCATTTTTATATATATATATATATATATATATATATATATATATATATATATATATATATATATATATATATATATATATAGTACAGTGTGTATATCTTTATCCTTCACTATGGGCAGGCAGATATATGTCAATTTGAGAGTTATTGCAATGTTTGTGCTTATTTGACATTTACACAAATTCCAATTAATTTGATTTTAAGTGGAAATAGAGGAAAATATTTATATAAATATTAGAATATAAACATATAAACATTTTTCTTGACTTTTTGCGTCACATGTTTCGATATAATAAATACTCTTCAATTTAAAATGTTGTCATGAAATTGTTTTAGACCAAAATACAATCTCTCATTGTTGATAGGAAATTCAAAATCTTAATCGGTACAATTTAAGATCTAAATATCATTGATATTTAAAGTTATATGAGACGTATAACTGACCTTCGTTGAATGCTTGCAGTTTGAATTGCTGTTACTCAAATTATGCCATTCGGCATCGATGCAAATGATTGGCTTGCAGAAATTAAGCAATTCGGTAGCTATAATAAGACAAGGGAAGGAATAAAACGCGTAAGACAGAAACAAACAGATCATACCGGTTTTCATCGGGCATAAGTTGACATCGATACTAATCATTGGTTTGCATATATAGATCATTAAAAACTTTCCGGTGACCAATGCTAAAAAGTTTAAGAAGTTGGATCATTCTTACATATCAAGAAAAACAAATATTGATAATGTAAGTTACGCTCATTTGTCAGGGGCTTTGTCTTATAAGAAGTGATATTCAGAACCTTTGTAATATTATATGTCAATCATTGCACTCTGAGCAAGCCGTGACGAAAACGTCCATAGCAAATATACGCTCATTGGTTCACAAATGCATATATAGGTCAGCACACGATTTTTGCAAAGTGAGCAAATCAGAGGCAACTAGACCTCCGCATTGCAATTGAGTTGTCTTGTATTTTATTTTCATCCATTTAAATCTCCCTGCCTGGGAAAATATGTCTGCATTTAAAAACAGATTAGTGTGCATGTCCTTGGGGCAATTTGAATGCTGTATTTTTCTTTTGAGCAAACAGTCATGATAGGGTATAAGCGGTACTAATGTTTAAATGATAATGTTAAATATACAAAGGCCCCGAGGAAGCATATACACATTTATGAATATGATCAATGTTAAATAAGATATATGTATTTCATACTCAAAAAGCTTTATCGCCTAAAGAAAAAGGCATCTCTTTAACCAAAATCCAAACGTATGATATATTAGTTAATAGTTAATGAAAATGAAAAGTGATAGTATTAGATTTAAACCAACCAAAGAGAAATGCTTGCTATGATAACGAGCTTCACCCAGGTAAATCGAGACATCAAAGTACATAATAGTTTAACCCAAGTCAAGGCACAAGAAAAACCATGCTTTAATGTCTCCACCAGGTAATACATAAAACAGGCCTCTGCAAAACTCGTAGCATGATTGTTTTCTTAATTAATTGCTGTTTTGCTATTATTACATTTTTATTGTTATTATTTGGAAATTTTGCCAATGAATCTAGATACAACCACACATACGACGTATGTTTGGAATACCATAAGGAAGACAAATAATTAAAGAAGTATAGCGCACTTAATATAGGATTTCGTCTTCAATATGTCATTATGCAAATATCAATGTTCAATTCTTGTAAATGATAAAATTGGGAATTTAGTATGCAATGTTAAGTTAGATTTCTGGTTTTTGGAACTACTTTAAACCAAAGCAATCTTATTAAAATTGTGAACTACAGGGGTATACATGTATTGAAGTTGTAGTTTATCACATTTGCAGACAAGGCAAGAAGTTAAAAATGTATATATAAGAATTGGATCTTTACTTTCTTTAAAGATATAGCCTCATAACGGTATGTGCAAACAAATTGTCAGAGCACTTTACTTAGTTTGTATGCCCACATCGTTGTAGTTATGAAACTACATCTATCAAAATACTAAGATTCAAGCTTAAATATATGCTGTAGCTTTTTTACACACTTTACAAGCAAACATATTCAATTCTCGATCCAGGTTTCCTGAATTTATGACAAATCTGTTCTTACAGACAACATTATAAAATCTGTTCTTATTTTTCGAAAATTATATTGCGACTGGGTACTTTCCGTTTATAGAAAGCTTATGTGAATGCTGAATTAATTTTTTTTAAATTTTACTATTTCAGTTGTTTTTAATCAGTCGACTAAATAACAAATATATTATTCTATCATAATAACCATACAATTGAATTATATTTAAACATTATTCTCTGGTGGGTATAATCACAATAATAAAGAAATCGAAACAGGTAGCATAAGGTTTTTGTCGATTAAGATGCACATACCAAAAATTAAAAAATAAAAAAAACATAAAAATTCTTAGCTGAAGATTTTTTTCTATTCTAATGAATGGATTTTTATTTGACTTCATAATTCTTGTGAATATGTACATGTTTGTATTTTTCTATGGATAATTATAAATCGCTTAGAGAAAAAAATAACTATTCTAATAAAAATCACAGCAAATTCTTAACACCAAATAGAAGTTGAAAATAAGTAATTAGTTATTTAATTTAGCTAAACATTCATTGATGCATTGCACGAATTGTTTGTCATTCATAACATCGAATTTTACAATTGCACGGTATTTAAACGGGAATAGGTTTGTCTTAACTTCCTTTAAGGTAAATTCAGGCTGATTGAACTTCCGTGTTCAGACAGTGGAAAATTCTTGTACATTTCTTAAAGGTGTAAATGTAAAAATAATTTTAGGTAATATAAACAGATACTACATAGTATCAGCGAATAATGAGTTGTCAAATGAATTGTCGGGAACTAGGCAATGTTACAGATTTTGTTTGTGTGTGTTCTAGTATTTACAAGAGATACCCCTTTTTCTGTCAAAGGCACTCAAAAAATATAATTATATGCAAATAAGATCAGACATACCTTTATAGAAATACCAGTAAAAAATACCTGCAAAGAAACACGTGTCATTGAATATATATTTTAGAAGAAAATGTTATACCTAAAACCAATTTACGACGAGGGCACTGTCATTGATATACTAGTACATGCAGCTATTACTATTTTTTCCATAGAATACAATGCTCTCTGATATTAGATTCAATTGCTACCAAGTATCTGTATTATTTAAGAATATTGTAAGGGTTTTCTTTCAAATTGTTCTATAGCTCAATTAATATCAAAAGAATTTCCTCAACGAAACCATATTCGTACTATTGTTGATAAATGCGTCCAGATTTCCTAAACTATAAATAACTTTCCTTTTTTTTTTTAAAAAAAACTTGTCCTTTGATATATTCTTACATTAGTACCATGTATTACATTCCATATTACAATCATACGAGCTATATGTAAGCTATCAAATTTTTCCACTGAAAGTGAAAATCTTTATTCTAGACATCATGTCATTATAACAAAATGCAACATAGGAATGATAACTTTTACTATGATTGTGATTATAAGCAAGTTTAAGATAAACTAAGAAATATATAAATAATGCATTCATTGATAATTATTGACCATGTGACACCAAGCGTACAATATGCTACTTGTCAACGAAGCCAAGAAAAGCTACGGCAATAACATGTTGAAATCCGATTTAATTATGAATACTAAGCTCATTTGTCAGGTGCATAACTTATAGGAATGGAGAACACTTAAAGCCAATCTTTGCACTCTTATCTACCTTTGAGTAACACTTCAACATCAAGTTCCTCTAACAAAAACGCTCATTGGTCAACACCTGCATATAGGGTAGCATACGATTTTTGCAAACTGAGCAAATCAGAGGCAACCAGAAGCCGCGAGGCACCGCGATGCAATTAAGATGCATATGTATTTTCCCCCCATCAATTTGAATCTCTCTGATTGACATAATATGTGCTTGCATTTAAAACAGATAAGAATGTCCTTGGTGCAGATAAAATGATATTTCTTATGAACCAGAAGTCATGTTTAGGTTATAAACAGTAAGGTTTTGAAGATAACGATAAAAAGCCTTTAACCAACTACCTCCTTAAAACCATTGTAAAATTTTAAGTGCTGATATCACGCATATAAAACCAAATAGCAAAATGTTAAAGGTCTTATTTTACTCAACTTTGAATATATTTTTAAAAAAAGTTTATTGATACATGTAACATAAATGAAAATGCGATTTGTTGATTTAAACCTAGAATTGGAAGAACCATAAATGCATGTTGCGAAAACGTGACTGTTTTACCAAGGTAAATCGCGACATTAGAGAAAAAAGCATTTAAATCCAAGTCAAGGCACATGTATATATCATGTCAAAGCCACTGGATGTTTATCATGGCTGCTTTAAAGATGGATATATGTTCTATTGAACGCACTGAAGGAATTAAAGCTATTACTGCTAAGGTAGCATATCGTTCAAGATCACAGCGGCTATGGAGGTGAGATAGCTTCTTCGACCTTGAACGCAGCCCTAATCTCTTCCTTGTTCCTACGGAAGGAATTGATTCCGGGCAGTGTTACTTACGGGAACTAAACTAGGGTGAACCAAAGATTTACACTGTACATCAAACCATCTATAGAAGCACTTTCAGAGCTTTTGTACCCGTATTTAATTCAATTGTTAAATAAATATACACAAAAGGACAATGACACTTCAAAGATCAATTTTCTTTTACTTTCACAGGGAATACCCGTATAAACACATGCTAGAAAAAATGTGTGTAAAACGGAACTGACAATTGCAAGTTCCGTAGCAGGATTATTTACTTAACTCAAAGCTGTTTTTTGCTATTGCTATTTTAATGTTTTCTGTAAAAAGGACAAAAATGGAATTTTAACTAATGGGTTAAATTACGAGCACTTACAAGATTGATCTTTAGAAAAACTTTGTTTGACGCATGAAAAAAGTTGACACCGGAAAGACTTTATTTTTAATCCACTTTCTTCATCCCCAAAGATTTTAACCCCGAAAAAGATATCAAGGAAATCACACTCTAATTCAAAAGAACTTCATCATCTTTTATTTTCGTAAGTATTGGTTTTGCAGTGAATTTGGACTGATAGCAGGCAACATTTGTATAATTGTTTACACCCATCTTTTCTTTCAAATCAAAGCAAATTTTTATTAGAGAATGGATACATAAAAACTTTTACTGGTACATTGCACAATTAAATAAAAAAAATAATAAAAATAAACTAAAAGGACATAAGCTAATAAATTGAAGAAAATGCCTATTTTGTAATTGTAAGTTTCAGTTTTTAATAAATCTATATGCATTAGAACAATTTCATAGCTAAAAACAAGTATTCCTTTTGAAGGAATGATCGTCATGTTATATCAGTTATCAGCATGAACTGTTTTGCTAAAAGTACATTTAGAACATACATTAAATAAAATAAATCACGCTGTTTTGTTACTCTCCGCAATGGCAAGGAACTAATCAACTTTATGTTTAGTAGGCGAAGTGTACTTCCGAACGAAATTCCTACGCATTGATAGAAAAACAAAACATGATTTCAATCATTATATTACTGTCTTTAAAAGTTTATATCTCAAGTCAAATACATCAAAATAATGATTTTAGTTATAGCACTATTATTTTTAAGATTTACATGAAGCTGTCACTGCATAGTTAACAAAGTAGTTTGAAGCGTAATGTGCGCGCATATAGTAAAGTTTGCCGGATGGATCGAACGGACAAAACCGTGATCGACCGAAGCCGATCACAAAAATCAATTCAATAATATGTATGACTTGGCAGTCAGTAATTTGATATCTATTAGTATAAATAAATGTCGAAGTAGTTGTGTTAGTATGTGTTAACTAAATATTCACCGCTGTAAAATTCAAACAACACCCCTCCCCTAATTTCCGTTATCGGCCTTCATAGTCATGAAATACAAACAGACTAACGGACAGACAGATTGTTGAAATCAAGAAAAGGAAAAATATAGTCCAAAACTAGAGAAAATGAAAATCTATGTAGGTTTACAACTGTAAATTGCAGAATTATATAGAAATGAAAGACAAACATTAAAAAGTAATGCCAATCTTTAATGATAAATATATAGAAAAATACAAAATGAAATGAAATAAAAACACACAAGGAGTAATGCAAATATTTGCAGAACAAAAGATATAAATTACAAAGAAATAAAAAAAACAACAAATCACATGAAAGAAATGTCGATCGTTGTATATTCTCACGTTCTGTGAAATCCAATACCTCTTTTCCTAAGTTTTCGTTATCATCACGTCAAATCACATTTCCCTTCCTGCAGAAATCCCAGTATATATAAGGTATACCAGGTGTACATGTAATAGTAAAAAAAATACGACAAGCAGATATCCATTCATTGAAACAGGAAATGAATTTTATTCTTAGTAATTAAAACAATTTTGTGACGTCATCTTTTGTTAAACCGAGTCAAGTAAATCTCTTATTGTCCTGCAACCCTCCAATAAGTTACATGTAGATGTCCAATAAGTTTCTACTTATTAGACGACTACAAGTGACATATTGGACTGCTGCAGATAATTGGGATGACGCAAACTCACAGTTACACAATAGAAGAGAAAACAACCCATCACTACTGGTTCCTCAAATATCTCGGGAATTTTTCAGCGTTCACGTTCAAACTGCACAGAATATCCACGATAAATTAATTTTAAAAAAAATTACAGATCCAAAAACGAAGAGAAAATTCTAGCAAAATCAAAATTATATATTGCGCGATTTTTAAAAGCATAAATTCACCGAGTTGGAAGTGCTCGATTAACGTCGTCCTTTGTATGAAATTGAATTGGAAAAGAGTTTTAAATGAAAACGAACATTCATATATTCATGTATTAGCATTTAAATCCTACAGAATCACACTTCTCTCTACCGTTGTTTGTGCAAAAATGACCAATGTGCGGGAATTTCAAAATGTGCTAACCTTTGCGCGTGCTTTTTCATGATGCAATGTGGACTAACCCCCCCCCCCCCCCACATTTTTTGTTTATCTAAACTAGATTGCGTGTCTAGACAAGTGTCCCTTTATTCAATATTTAGTTTATTTACATACCCAAACGCAAAATGATCCGTTTTTGGCCTTATGTTTATTGTTAACTTATATATTGGATAGTGCCAGGTAAATGAATTGAAGCAGAACGATCGTAAAAACTGTTCACAAGCAATGAAGAGACAATTTTTTAAAAGTACATTATAAGCTTCAAACTGCCCATACTGTCAGCATTTGAACGTGTACGTCTACGGGTACGGGTGGAGCTACAAGTATGTTTACACATACACGTACCAAAATGTTGGGTATGTTTAACAATCTGTACGTGTAAGCGAACGTGTAAAATCATTAGATTTAATATTTTTAACATGTTCAGTTTACTCTCACTGTTTATGAAATAATTCTATGGATTTGATGAAACCAAAAGCACAGTCGCCTTCAATTTATCGTCTGCTTTAAAAAACCAATGTTTGATAAACACAAAGTTCGTATTTTTATTTTAAAATGCTACAAGTTTTCACCTCCGTGTAATTTTGATTCTACACGTTTTGTACAACTTGTAGATTTATGCGGAATGCAGAAATTATGACGTAATACACATATAACTAGGGAATTCCCGTAATTACACGTACTTGTACACGTACACGTTCAAATGCTTAACCTGTCTATTGTACTGTCCTCGGCGCTGCGCGCCTCAGACCGTACAATATATATTTCGAGTTCTATTTTCGAGTTATAAACACATAACAAAAATAAAGAAGTTTTGAGCCAATTTTTTCGTTTTTCATGTACTGAATGGAATTATATATGACCTTAGGAACAATCAGCCATGTTTGCATTTATTATATGCAATTGAAACTTCACACTTTTGAGAGAATGTTATTATTTAAGCTTAGAGGGATAAGTTGATAAAAATGATTTAAATAACCACAATGCATATAATTATATATATACCCCCAAATGTGGGTTTTCAAATAAGAATAAATTACTTATATAACCTAAACCTTTCATACACTGCACGGATTTTTCGTCTGTATCATTCATATATATTTTTTAAATTGCAAGGTACACATGTATATACCGGTATTCATTTAATTACATTTAAAAAAAAGGAAAAGAAATTCAGGTAATTTCAGATAAAACCTCCAGATTTAGACGGAGTCCGTGGGTTTTTTAATGGTTTTCTCGGCGTGTCAAGCAATACAAGCTGTAACTGACGGTAATTTTTTGATGTGCTAACTTTGCACCAATTAACACCTACAGATAAGTCTCAGATAAAGCCGAAGTTCTGATAAGAAATTCAGCATGATATTAAAACAAAAGAAACGGCCTTAATTGCACTTTCCTTTGAAACGGCCATTACCTAATTATCTCTCGGACACACCAACGATGATTACCGAACCCGAACGAGATGCTGATTACGAAGTTATACGGAGATGGAGTCGGATGTGAGTATCTGTGTATTTTCTATGTTTTACAAAAAAAAGTAATATAATGAATGAAACATACCTCAAATAAGTGCTAGAAAGTAATATCTGATGAATTATGCCACTATAGAACACAGAATACAGATGAATCTTGTGCAGAATCTGAATTGTTGCTTCATTTGAATACATTGAGGCCCCTCATGGGGTAATATGTTTTTATTGCAAACGGGCTATATAATTCTAGTTTGTTGTTTAACCAATAATCAAAATACCTCTAATAATAAGAATTAAAAGAAATGTAGCTATTTTCATTCATATTCTCCTTCTTCTATTTTTTGCACTTATTACAGAATTCAAATAGATCAAGAAGCGATTTATCAGAGGAATCAGAAGAATATTTTCCAGACGCGGTTTCAAGAAGAAGAGGAAGGGGTCGTGGAAGACGAATTCTACCAAGTGTAATTATATTTTATAATAATGTTTCAATACAAAAGGGTAAATGTTGTGTCGGGTCCTATTAAATTTTAAACAAGCTTGGTTGATTGATGTACTTTTTTCAAACTAAATTTAGTAAAGCTACCAAAATTAGACCATGCCATCATCCAACATCCTCCTCCCCGACCCCGGCAAACAAAATTATCCCCCCCCCCTCGAATAATATTTTTTGCAGCTGTATTCCTCTTAAATTGACACTCTGACCACTTAATGAGTTTTTATTAAATGAGCTATTATGGAAGTGTAGAGTGTTTCGGCGGTTTTTAAAGAGAAAAGTGAGTTTTTGCTCTTAAGGTCCGCCTCATCAGGGGTCCACCTTATAGATCAATAATAGGTAAATTTAAACAAGCTTGGTTGATTGATGTACTTTTTTCAAACTAATACACACGTAATACATAACAACAGCGGATAATAAGTTGTCGTGTGAATTGTTTGGAACTAGGCAATGATACAGATTTTTTCTGTTTGTGTAATAACATTAGTAGGATTAAATTTTCAATGGATAACTATATCTTTTATGTGAAAAGGACTCAAAATAAATATGTATAAATAAGATCTGACATACCTGTATAGAAATTCACGTGAAGAAATACGTGTCCGTAAAAGTAAATAGTTTTAGTTGATGCTGTAATATTATATCTAAAAACCAATTTACAACGATAAGAGTGTCACCGATTTACATGTAACTTTTTCTATTTCTCTATTAATATTACAATAAACTCTAATTATAAATGTAAGGTTAACTTGATATTTTGGATTTAAGTAATGTATCTGCATTTAAGAACACGTAATATAATGATTAAGACATTTTGAGCGATAGCATTAAAGCCGGTCTGTATCACGATGTACAATATAGGTAAGAATAATTTTGCACAAGGAAACCAAATAAACATGTAACATTTATCATGTGGACGCTTATACTTCCGTAACAACCCTAATTTTATAAACCTGTCTTATCACATATTCTAACATTATCATTACAGTGTACATGTACATTTAACCTTATTCTACATGTTACTGTTCTGTGTCAGGCGTGACTAATATTACTACCACCTAATGGTTGCATGCTTGACAATTTAAATTTAACTAATGATTACAATTCAGATTGTGATACATACATTACGGGCAAATTGGATTCAGTTTTTCAGATTCAAATATCTACACATTTACATATTTCACAAGTTCAGGACAACACAAAACCGATAATTATATACTCGTAAAATGACTTAAAGATTTGACTAGGAACAGTGTACAGTTGTCATGTAACACATAACAACCAAATTGCTGGCAATATTTACATGCATAAAATACTTCATGATACAATGAGATCTACAGAAAATCGTTTCCTATGTGTCCTGTTTTGCAATTATTTCTGTATTATTCTTAAACGCAGGTAGAACAGTTATGACAAACTTAGACACTCAGATAAAAAGAAGGAAAGAAAGGATATGGCCCATTAGGTTGAATTACTATTAAGACAGGTCACTGTATACTTATTTGCCAATTTCAATTGAGAGACAGTGACATTTACAATGCATTTTTAACGACAATTCGCTATCTGTTTTGTATGATTTTGTCTTTCTCTATGTCAGCAATATTTTTTTTAAAGTCGAAGATCGAATTTGATTCCTAGGACATCATCATTATAAGGGAGAAAGATAAACAACCTTTAATTGATCGATAATCACACATGTTGGAAACCAAGCCTAGAACATGCCTCTTGCCATTTCAGTTACATATTGGAATCTAACCTAGCATTCAATACTACGCATGTTTATTACATGCAACTTCAATTGTTCGGATAATGATTGTAAAAATATAATAACGTGTAGATTAAAAAAAAATCTTTATTACATGTTTTCATTTGATACTTTTCAATTTAACATGTTGGCATTTTAATTTTCTTTTAGACCGGAATATAATCTCTCATTGTTGATAAAAAAGTTATGATCCATATCAATACCATTTCAAAATGTTAATATCATTAATTTCTTAGGTTAAATGAGACGTATAACTGCCAAATGGTATATACATGTTTAGCAGTTTGATTTGCTGTTACCAAAATTATGCAAACTCGGTATCAAGACGAATCATTGGTTTGCATAAAACTATTTAGTGGATAATAAAAACATAAAGTATTAAACGTATAAAAAGAAAAAAAAAACAGCTCGTTTTTAATCGTGCATAATTCGGTTTAGACAAAAATCATTCGACGAGAACAAACAAATCAATATCCGATTCTTATAATGCATTTAAGCTGATTTGTCAGGAGCCTTGACTTGTAGGAATTGAGAACCCTTTGTAATACTATATGCCAATCATTGTTCTCTGATGTACCCGTGACCCACAATTACGCATTAAGTCCTTAAACCAGAGCGCTCATTGGTCCACATATGAACATAGGTCAGCAAAAGATTTTTGCAAACAGCAAATTCGAGGCAACTAGACCTCCACGGTGAAATCAAGAAGCATGTGTATTTTTCCTTTAAATTATTAATTCATCTCTGCCTGTGTAAAGCATTATTGCATTTAAAACAGCTTATCGTGCATGATATCGATCCAAAATTCAAAAGAATTCAGATTTCTTATATACCAGGGGTCTCTTTAAGGTATAAATGGTAATGTTTTAAAGATAACATCGATACACAAGAAGGCCCTCAGTGGACTATCTTTTTTCCACACCCCAAATACCCTTAAAACATACAGTTAGAGGCCTTCATTTGATTAAACTTTAAACTTTTAAAATATTAATAGATCGGCAATTTAAATGGAAAAAAAAAACATTTAAGAATTTAAACCAAGAATGAGATAGACGATATCTATGTATGAAAAGATGTTTTTTATCCCAGTTAATCGTGACGGTAGGGTGCTTGGCATTTTTAAAACTCTAGTCAAAGTCCAATTATGCAGTATGTCAAAGCCACTGGATGTATATCTGATCACTTCCTTGTTCCTACGGAAAGAATTTATTTCGTGCAGTGTTACACACGGGAACTAAGCTCTAGGAGATATCAAAATATTTACACAGTGTACAGTGACGCAAAATCGAACCATAGACAGAGCCATCTATAGAACTATCCATTACGTCTATATCCGTAATTGATTCAATTGTCGAGTACGCAAAAATCTATCACAATCTGAAAGAATTATTGATAAAATTATTTCTTCAATTTTACGGGAATACCCATAAGAAAAAAACCATGCTAGAATTTCACAATCCGCGTAAATATAGACGAAATGACAACTGCAATTCTAGTTGTAAGATTGTTTTCTAAATTTATTGGGTTTTTTTTTTTTTTTGCTATCGATGTTTTTAAATTTTATTCGCAAAAAGGGACAAATATGGAATTCCAGCTAATATAGGTCAAAATACAACCAGCCATAAAATTCATCTTAAGAATACCTTAGTATGATGAATGACTCCAAAAACGTTTTTCACCCCCCCCCTAAAAAAAAAAACCAAAAAACAAAAACAAAAGAAAGAAAAAAAGTAGCGAATATTAGGTGTATGAATTGTATGCTTTCCAGGAGCTTTCTATGTTATACGACTATATCATGACTTTGGTCAGTTTACGTTTTTTGTAATTAACCGCCTCACGGTAAATTAAGAAGTATAGGTAGAAATTAAATTAATTTCAACCCGGTGATTTTATATATAGCTGAGAAGTAAAACTTTATAAATCTATTAAATACACAATGTATTCATAACAATTTACTGTACAATAATTGGTGTTTATATAGGGTTGATTACTTATTTAAACTAAACTTCAAATTCATGCACTGCACAAATTGCTTAAACTAAACTTCAAATTCATGCATCGCACAAATTGCTTGTCATTCGTGACATCGTTTTCAACAATTGCAAGGTATTTTAAATATACAAAACGAGAGAAGAAAGGTCATTCGAGCTTCCTTTAGGTTATTTTAGGCTGATTAAACTTCCGTGTTCCGAAGGAGAAAAGTGTTTTGTACATTTGTCAGAGGTGTACTGTTACTGCTATTGTAAGAAGCGGGTTGAGTTATACATAGGTTATATATATATAGAAATATTAAATAATGAGTTGCCTAGTGAATTTGTATGGGACTAAGCGATGAAATATATTTTGTTTGTTTGTTTGTTTGTTTGTTTGTGTTGTAGTTTTCCCGGATAGAAATATCCATGGATTCTGCTTTCATTTTGTTAAAGGGTAAAAAAGGTAGACATAGATACAAACAGACATGTAAAGAAATACATGTCCATAGATATAAATAAATATTGATATACATGAATTTGCACATGAAAGAAAATTAGATGCTAAGGCAAATTGTCACAATCTTCTTATCCCTGATTCCACAAGCATTACTTAATTTAGATTCTTTAGTTTTACCTCCTCTGCTGATGCCGAGTTCTTTTTCTACTTGATTTATTTCTCTAAGCAAATGATTATTATTCTGAATAATGTCATACTTTTGTCTTGTTCTCTTAGTTTTGATATGTTTAAACGAAAGGAAACACAAGGAAAAGTATTTTTTTTCCTTTTAAGTAGCATTTAAAAAATATCTTTCCACTTTAAAATAAAATTTAATATTTGAATTTATGATCTGTGCAATGTGGCAAACATTTGCCATGTACATGTACAAATATTAGGAATAGCAGTAACTAACCGGGTAATCAGTTACTACAGTGTAAGTCGGGAACGAGGGTAAAAATTGCAAGTTACAAACTCAGTAATCGGTTAGTCGGTTAGAATGAAATTTAGAAAGTTTTGTTTCGCTGCAATTTCTTTACAAATTGATTTTGTAATTCTCGAGACATTGATCTCGATCAAGCTAAACTGGAGACAGTTTAGGCTCTGATGCTTCGATAGTGGGGAAAAATGACCAGTAGGTTTAAATTATATTGGCTGTCAAAATACAATGTCACTGCCCTCTCTGTTCAGCGTTACAATTATTTAATTTTGCCTACTTTCGATATATATATAGTGTATAACCACATTTTGTTCCTTAAACATGGCATACAATTATAAGATAGGAAAAGCGTTAGACTATATGTTGCCCGACATATATAGGTATCAACGATCTGAATGGATAGTGATTTGAAAATGAAGATCTGAATCTTGTCATAAGCAAACTTTAATCTACATATGGTCAGTGAAATTATTTCGCGACTGTTTGCTCGTTGTTTAAAATTTTTCCTGAATAATAATCACGATAAATAAATCTCATCAATATTCTGACATTCATAAAATCAGAAAAATCCCTATCGTGTTTTTTATAGTATTTACGACAGAAATTATTGAAAAAGAATAATGTCTCAAATTTGTGTAATTTGATACGAGTAATCGGGAAATTGGTTGGAACGAGTTGTGGTTATTTGATTGGCAATTCTGCAATCGATTGCCATCCCTGATAAAACTACATTAATTAATATAAATTTATATATAAATAATCTTATAAGGAACACTTTTTAAGTTTTAATTCACTATTAACTTGACACTTGAGAGGAACATACACTAATATTTTTTTAACATCTACTTTTATGAATTTTTATTTTTTTATGACTGGCAAACGTAATATCCCATGCTCGGAGCCTTCGATATTGCTAGCATTGTCTTGTTGTATATTAACACATTTTCAGAATAGTTTTTTAATTTATTTTATGATATTTGGTGCCAAAATGACAAAATAATAAATTCTTCTCAATCAATTCTAAATTGGTGAAATTTTTCACATTATTAAGTTACAATATAGCTCTTAACTATAACACATCATTATACTCTTATATAGGAAAAAAAACATATTAAGGAATCCGCACATAAAAAATATTTGAAATAGTAATATTGTCTGTTCTAGTTTATGGCTAAATATATACATAAAAGAAATAAGTTTATAAAATGTCGCTGTACATATTTCTGCTCACCTCCTTATTTGTACTTATTTGAAATGATGCAAGGGGATGTCAACCATATTGAAAGTTGGGGTGGGGGATTGGGTGGGTTGCATTTTTTTACTTTTTGTGTAACATATAATGTAAAATGTTACTTTGCAAATCATTCTGACATACAGTGAATGATTGCAAAACAGGATTCAACTTGAATTTCAGCTACCACGCCTGTGATGATGTATGGAAATACCGATATCTGTAGTAAATTCCAAAAAAACATACGCTGAATAGATCCTTTAATATTAACACCAAAACAAAAACACACACAGAGAGAGAGAGAGAGAGAGAGAGAGAGAGAGAGAGAGAGAGAGAGAGAACATTTACAAAAGTTTGATTGTAAAGAGAAACTCATGATATTTTATCACCTAGTGAAAAATGTTCTGTTTATATTTCAAATGCCAAACACCCCTAACCAAAGATCACCCATGACACTATAAAAAAAAGCGACAGCCAAAACAAAGTAACAAATCTTTGAAGAATATATCATGCGGTGAAAATAGTTAAATGTACCCTTGATTCCTCATTTTCTGTCAAGGTTTATCGTATAACATAAGTCTTCCTGTAAAAATGTCATTCTGTATTGGGTATACCCGACGTAGAATGTATAAGAAGTGGATAATATTACACAGTGGCATGATGTGTTCATTTATTGAAATAGGAAATTAACTTCTTCCTAGTTTTATAGAGTGTTAAATAAATCTTGTTGTTTCGTTCGAGGTAGCCAATTGTTCGTATTATTTTTGACATTAGTTAAAAATATCTTGAATTTGATAAACATGTAGAAAATTACAAAATAAAATACATTTAAAAAAATAAAAAATTGCATTTCTTATCTTTTAAAATAATAAGAAGAATGAGAATTAAACTTAGATGTAAAACTGCAATTATGTACATTGGTACTTTGAAGCAACCGAGATTATGGAATTGCTCGATTTCGTTATTAAAATGGAGACTCTAACTCACATGGGCAAAACCCGTGTGAATGTTTTCTGCTTTCGTTTATTTATTGGTAAACCAAACACATTACTTCATCACCACAATGGGATGAGACCGTGAGGTCAACCAACCCAGAATATCGACGCAAATTATAATTTATGAATTGCAGATACAACACGATGATGCATCTGTCTTTTCATTTTTAAAAATAGAACTAAGCCAGTTAACCTTAAAATAACACCATGGCGCTTTTGTATTATAATATAACATTACAATTAGTTGTACATGTATGAATACCAGTGGGGAGGGGCATGCATTGAGCCCGTAGTCTCTCTTCTACCACTTATCAATGGTGCATTTCTGTATTTGATTTAATTATACATGTATCTGATATTTTGTCCCTAAATGAGAATAAAGATATCAAAGATTATTTTAATAAAAAGAAGTTATAACAAGTTATACCACACCTTTTTACGAACAATACGGATATATGCGTAGATAGTGAATCATTATATTAGTGGTAAGTGGGCATTTTACGTTCACGACTACCTGACGCGATGTAAATTATTGCTGTTTCTATTTTTGTTCCTTTTTATCAGCAAAATCTATTTCAATTTGTACACCCTCTCACTTCACTTGTTTGAAAAAGTTTTTCACCTTTAACAATATTATAAAATAAATGATACTTGCAAAAAGGTTATCTTTGCATATATACATGTATGCAAGTGTTTGTACCAATGTGTTCTTGCATGCAAGTGCATACCGACATTTATCATTTGATAGATTTAACCGACATTTTTTATATGATAAAAAAGTGAATATTGTTAATGCGTTCAATAAATCTCTTAGCTGAATGTAAGTTTGAAATGGTGAAAACCAATGTCAAAAAATTCATGAAAAAACAATTACGAAAAACTTTTAGAGATAAAAAAAGACTTGAAAAAGGAGTAAATATTTGTATATATGTAAATAAAAGAAGGAAATTGTGATTAACATTTAGCAGAAATACACTGAAAGTCATAAGCCACTGTTTGCGCTAAGACAGCACTTTTGACGAAAACAGCAAACTCATTCTTTTTTTAAAAATTAATACACAATGATTGTCACCTCCTTGGCATGGGAATTGACTTACAGGAAGTAAGAACCCTTTGTAATACTATATGCCAATCACTGTAGTCTGGTCTACCCGTGAAAAAAAAAAAATTCCAAAGCAAAGGTGTTAAACAAGAATGATCATAGATCAACTCGTACCTGACTGTATATGTCTGCATATTGTTTGGCAATGTTAATAAATCAAAGACAGATAGACTTCCCCTTTGTAAGATGCATGCGTGTTCTTTTAGATACTTTAAACCTCTCTGACTGAAAATGGTATGGTTACATGTACATAAAGTGGGTCAATGTCACGGTGTTAATTTCTGTTCACTTCCTCGTTTTTACGGAAGGGAGTATGTCGAACAACGGGGTAGAGGGATACGATGTACATCAAACTGTTTAGCGAAGCAATCACAGAACTTTAAAAAAAAACTGTTAATATTCATTTTAAAATTGTTTTCACAAAAAGCCACCTTTGAAAAAATTATTACAGGGAATGCTCTTTAAAAAATAACGCTAAAATTTCCATATCGAAGTAAAACAGGGTACATGTAAATGGTAAAAGCGAGTCCTGAGTCAGTATTGATTTAAATTAAACGCCTTTTCGCGATAAGACTAAAGAACTTGATATATAGTTCGAGGCCCCAGACATCACATCTATTATAGATATTTCGGAAATACCGGTAGTTATGACATTAATTAACAAAATAAAAGGTACCGTAGTCTAGATACCTGTTCTCATAGAATAAGAGAGAACAGAAAAATTGTTTACAAGCATTTTGATTCGATTGAAAACCTTTATTTATATGAAGATAAAACCTTATCGATAAGTTAGTGAAAATCCAACTATTCTTTTAAAAATATATTTTGGTAAGTTAGCACACATTACAACACTATTATTCTTTACACGTGAGTTTTTGTGGTATCCGATCATGGAGAATATCTATTTTAGGAAAGTTTTTTTTTCTTTACTCTTTTTTCTAAATTGCTAAACATAACTTACACAAATAAAACATATTACACATTTACCCAAATTTCTCAATTTTATGACCGAGAAAACCCCGGCCCGGATAAAAGGTATTTCCACTGAAAAAAAAGAGAACCCCCCTCCCCCCACTAGTCTGAGTGGTTTCATGCGCACTGTAAAAACTAGGGTTAATATACCTTGAATATTAATTCATTTAATTCTATTCCGTAAAGGAATATCGTATTACAATTGTCTTCCTGTAGAAATTCCACTCTGTACTCAGTCTACCCGATGTAAGAACACCTTTTAAATCACACGATGGCATGGTGTGTGTAGTTTTTTTTTTTATTGAAATAGGAAATAAATTTTTATTGAATTTTAACAGAAATCTTGTTGTTTTTTTTTAGAAATTGGTTCAGGCATTTGCCCGTATCTAACAAATGATATTAAACACAAGTAGACACATAGTTGTTTGCGATTTCAGTGTGTCAAAGACGGACTTGGACCATGTGATCCAACTAACTCAGTCTTGATAAAAAAAAAAATAGGTTTCGCAAAATTATCGAGTAACAAATACAACACTTTGTTAGTATTTTTATGTCATAATGTAAATATTGTATTTATACCCTCCAAGGATTTTTTTTTTAAAGTGCAATATGAAATTTATGTCATTTTTAGATTACTTTAAATCTCCACTCCATAAATCTGTTGTAAGACTGTTTGGTAGTACATTAAAATCAATAGTTGTATATCAATAGGGGACACGCCTATAGCCCAATGTATTCGGTTCTCAAAGATACATAACTGTACTTGATAAACAATATACATTTTGATATTTTAATCATAATTGAGAACATAGACAATAAAGACATTTCATATTTTATTTTATTTAAAAAAGAAAAGAAAAAGTGTTGGCTAGCAAAACACGCCAGTATATGATCAATACGTAATATATAAGCTGGGTTTGTGTAAAGAAATTAAAAAGATATGGCACACGTAAATGATTCGAATTCATGTATGGACGATAATCTGAAAAAAAAAAACGTTGCTGGTTTTTTAATTTTATAAAACTGTATTTTTATAAGCAAAATAATCTCAAACTGTTTTCACTCAATTTTGCACTTCACGTCTTAAAACCTGATTTGTTAAACTTGCTTATATTTATATTCCTATCCTAAGCTGTACAATAGTCGTATGTCAGTTTTTCTAATTTACTGGATGTGCATAAATGTGTATGTGTAATAATGTATATTTTATGTATGTGTATACTGATATGATTCATTTTATAAAAATAACCGACGATTTTTTTTCTTTGAATAAAGTAGACAATAAATTTCAAGGTCTATATCCACGCTTAAGAAATTCTCAGTTCAATATATGTTGGAAATTATGAAAATAATTTCTAAAATATCACTTCAAGCCTCGCTACGATCTCACAGAACCGGAAAATGCTTTAAGTATTACTCTAAGTTGTTTTCAAGCTGGTGACATAAATCAGGAAAATTTATAAAAGTTACGACAGAATTCTTGATCGAGAATGATGCTACAAACAAAAATAGAATGAAACCAAGTTTCAAGCCAAATTTTCAGTTTTTCCCTTGGAAAAACTAACTTTTTGTTCCACCTCTCTGATTTTAAGTAAGTAAGTAGGTAAATAAGTAAGTAAAAAAGTAATTAAGTAGTTTATGAATGTGGCTATGCATTACTGAGTACATGTGAATTTGATTCATTTGATTCACCAAATGGACCCATGCACGTCACTTTAAGTATTTGTTTTATTGAATTTACAAGTAATGTTTGAATATTCAATAAATATTTAGTTTACCTTAAAAAGTTACATAGGATTCCTGTATGTCGTACATGTACAAAAAGAATTTTATTCAACTCATTATATAGGGGTTAACATTAACTTACGTTTGAAAATTAGTATCGATTTAATAATCTATACAGTAAAGTGAAAAAAAAGGAATAACATAATTAAAAATTCATCTAGTTTATAAATTAATGTAACACAAAGTGCAAGTTTACGTTTGAAAAAAAGTATCGATTTAAGAATCTATACGGTAATGTTAACAAAGGAATAACATACTTAAAAATTCATGTAGTTTATGAATTTTATGTAACACAAAGTGCAAGTTAGGAAATAAAAAGATGTCTGTTTATGCTTCGAACACTTCAATCTGGTCTCGTTCACAATAAAGTATACCCCGCCTAGCTGGGCGAGAGAATGGTCATAGACGTCCCCCGGGACTGTGATCTGATTGATACTTACTTCCGCTCTGTAAGATACCGGCATTGTACAAACGTCTTACAGGTGTAACCAAGATTCATAAAAAAAACTTCTTACAGGTAATCCATAGTAAGATTTAAAGCTCCATTATCTTAGGGGTGCCCAGGTAAATCCTGTTAAAAATGAAAGAGACATATCGCTCAGTGAATGTCGACCATTCTTTTTAGATCGAACGTAACATGGACAACAATTGTATTGAAGGTAATAACATTCACATGCATTATAAAAGACATATCATGTGTCTGGATGGTCTTGCTGGTTGCTATTTTCAAAAATAATATTATGTATGTTTTCTAGATAGCAACAAACTGTCTGAGTGTCCGTTCATCAAGCTGTCGATAAGTTTAACTTTAGTCATATACTTTAAGCTATATAATATGAAAACGTCAAAGTGAGAGTTTGGGGCTATGTGTACATGTATACAATCAAGACTTTTGATAAAGGTCATACATTTATAATTGCTACCATGGACTGTTCCGTTATTGTTTCACTAACATAATTTCTTTTGCATTTGGTTTCTTCGTCCTAGCCATGTTGCAAACATTATACTCAATCTATTTTACCCCTTGTTAATGTTAGAATACAAAATATCCGTGGTTATGCTTGATATTTCTTGATGTTTATTACCCCTTTAGATAGTATTTAAAATATATACTAAAGACCATATTACACTATTTTAATTTGCCAGTATAAACTTACATTGTGTCTTTTAACAGGGACAAAAAAGGAGAAAAATTCTATACCAGGAAATTATTTAAACATTTTAATTTTATGCATTTTTGCATTTTACATGCAAGGTAGAGCTCTGGTCCGTATGCATATATTATTTTTTATCATGTTCTAAAATATACTATATGTATGATGTTTGAAATACCAGGTGTTCATAAATCAGCCAATCGTTGCTGGTTTTGTCATTCTAACCATGAATTATTTTCAGAAGATAATGGGAGGTTGTGGATACAGAGTGCAATTGAAGAGCAGAGATGGTCATATATTCAAGATTCAAAATACTTCTAGATTGCCAAACAAATAACAGAAAATTTGTTCAAATAAATGAAGTTGTGACTATGTGTTGTGCCGTTTTAAATGTTACTTTCTAAATACTTTGCTATCTTTATTGTATTACATGTATATAATTTTTTTGTTAGTGACTTTTACATAAATAATAGCATTTGCTATTCACTGTTTAATAAATTATGATGGTATTGCGATAGATAAATATCAAAAATAGTTTGAAGGGCATATGCAAGAACAATTATTTTACTTTCAATTTTAAGACAAGTTTATGATATGTAAATAACAATTACTGCTTCTTTTGGCATCGCTGGTTATTCTAGGAAGCATTATATCAGCGTATACAAAAATGGATTAAAGGAAAACACGCTAGCTATCGTTGAATACGTAAGATTTGGATAAGTTTATGGTACAGTATTACTATAATGTGATTTATCTTCATGAAAATCAAATATTTGCATGAATATCATTCAACGAATGATAGCAAATAGTTTAAAAGTTAACCGTATCTTTAATGTACACAAAACGTTATCAATGAAGTGTCATTTATTCCCCGGTATGTTGACACGTGCATGCACGTTGGCAAACAGCGAAGAAATCGAGTAGCATTGATATAACGCATGCCAAACCTATTGGTACATGTAACGTATTTCTAACTTTAATACAAAAGTCATGTATTTGCAACTTGCTCAGGACGTTTACTTAACATATATGGATTGTGCACCGTTTGATTAAAACTTATTTAACGTGTATTAACTGCGTGAAGAACGTACTTATAGTGGCCATACCTTATATATACCGCGCGGTATTCAATTGGTGTGTTATAGGACCAACGATATCCAAAAAATAAACACTTACTTAGTGCTTATATTTATATTTATATTGATGTTTCTTTGCATGAATATGTGTGTATCGTCCGCTATAAAGCTATCATAAACGATCTTTTTCAGGGATATGAATAACTGATTGAACAGCCATAAAACATATTATTTAGTTCGCTTCTGCGGCTAAAAATATAGTGCCAGAAACTTGGTCAAGAAAACTAGTCTTTATTAACGAGTAGATATGATTATATTTCATTAGTGCAAATCAAATTGGTTTTAAAAGTTTGAACGTTTCATTTAATTTTACAATAATAAATGTGACGCGTGACGTTTACTTGTGCTCATACGCAGTGATTAGGTTTGGCGTGTTATTGAAAATTGAACGTCACAAATTTCAAATGAAAACATAAAGGGAAATATATAATGAGTGTAAATATGATGCTATTGATTTAGATTGTTTTTATTAAGATTATTTATTTTAATTATATTTCATAATTTTATGTTCATTGTAATTAATATATTGAACAAACCGATTTACTCATTATCATTTCGATGGAACTAGTTTTGTCTTATACTTGACCCACTTACAGACAGGTAAATAATGAATAGTAACATGTGGGTTAAAATATCGATGTTACACGTTCGCTATATAACCGTTGTCATGACGTCATCTATAGACATACCTGAAAATAAAAGGTACTCTTCTATTTATTTTGTGACAAATAATGAATTCAACATCAACCAAGAAAAAGAAATCAAATCCAAAGGACTATATACGAGATTTGGTACTAAGAACTATGCCCCAATTGCAAAAGAAGAGCTGTAGAAAATTGCTGAAAGATAGATCAAATCATATATAATTCAAATATATACATGTAAAGATAAATTTTAAAATCGATTTTATAACAGAAATATAATTAATTGATAATTGAATTTTACAAAAGTTACGTATTTAAGCAAAAAAATCTCAGCTTTTTGAAATCATCTAACGTATGCTTGCCCCAATACCATTTAACTACAATGTACAAAAATAATACATGTATGAACAACAATATAATTGAAAATGGTGTTGGAGAACCCCTGTGCTCTCTATTTCCTACTATTAACGTCAACATATCTGTATTATATGGTTTTTAATATCTGTAAAAGAATCGAAAATGGATCTTATCCTTTTAAAATCGAAACCTGTGTGTGTTAAATAAACACAGAAAAACATGCTTGATGTATTGATATTTTAATTGTTGTTCTTTGGAAGTGTACATATGTAAAAGTTTATCAATGAAATACTTTTCCCAACAAAAGTTCTTAATTCATCACTATTGTATTCTCCACGCAAGGCATCCAGGGAAGTTTGGCTTTTATTTTGGGGTGTCACAGGTGGATCCCCTCAGACTTCACATCCGGCCCAAGTTCATCGGGTGTCTGATATGCTGTCATGATAACCGAACAACAAAATTTGATTGACCAAGTGTCACATATCTATTAACTTTTTAAATGGAAAAATCGAAAGTAACGTTTTGATGCAACTTAAGGTGTTTGATAAGCAATCTAGGTCAAACCTTCTGTTTTGAGAGAGAGAGAGAGAGAGAGAGAGAGAGAGAGAGAGAGAGAGAGAGAGAGAGAGAGAGAGAGAGAGAGAAAACCAAATTTGATTACATATAACGGGAATTAAATATAGGGTTTGTAAGTAATATCAAATGTTCTCTACCACCAAGAAAAGAAAACAAAAGACTATAAAGATCCAACTGGTAAATACTCAATAATATTAAATGGTGCGCATTCATTAAAGGGGACAATCAGGGAATTATTGGTAGGTAGAATATCCCAATATCGAGTCCTGCTATTCTTTAAAATAAAAAGGAATCGTGCATTTGTCTGCTCGTAAGTGAATATAGTTTGGGTATAATGTTCAGTTATGTAATTTTTTCTATCTCTTTCCTGTCCAATATGTGATACAGTGTCATTTATAATATCATTTCATTCTAAACATAGAATAAAAAAGAAAGAATTAAAGACTTAGACTAAAAATAAATTGACACAGATTACCTCTTTTTGTACCCCAGTCTTAAAAACTGGGCAACATTCTTTAATCCCAATTAGAAAATTTCCCAGAAAAAATTTCCAAAAAGTTATCAAGTTAAACATTCCTATTATATTAAGTATAAATAATGTTAATAAATACTGCTTTACAATGTGAATTGCAACATTATGAATCATATATAGTATACATACTCTTAGTTTTGTAATTGGAATCGGAAACATAAAACGTTGTGTACAAATCGCAACTGTCTCGATCTTTTTTCACATATACATGTATATTATTTATACAAATGTCCACGCAGAGCCATCCTTTGCAATACCATAAGGACCAGTTCTTATCGATATATAAATTAGAAGAATGGAATATTGGGGTCTCGCCTGCGTTTATACTGCGGCTGAAATATATATAATTGTAATTCTAAAATTTTACTATGGCATTCAGATCTAAATTTCATTCTTTACTAAGAATAAAGCGGTATCCAATCTTGTATCTTCGGGAGCATGACAAATGAGACAAATTAAATATCTGTCTAATAATAAATAAAAAATATTAAAAACAGCAAGAGCAATGTAAGGACAACATCATGTGAAAAGTTTATAGACAAAGCTATTTCAAATTTAAAGCTTGCTTTGTGGCTTTTAAAAAGTAAACTCTGTTTGGCAACTTATTGAATCCGATCCTTTTGAAGACCTCTCGATGCCTTTTGTCGTCTTTCGTCTTGCATTCTGTATCAACCAATTGTCTTTGGTTGATTCATGCTGCTTCTTTTCTTGTTCATAAATCGTCCATATTCTTAACTGAATCGAAGGTTATACTAATTACAACCAACAATATATACTGTTATCTGTTATTAACATTTGATTGCCAAACTACTGTTTTAATTTAAAAGGCATTTTTGAAAAAGTTGTGCGAAGAAAAACGTCACCATCATTTACGCGTCGCTAACCTGATTGTAATTTTATGTTTGGGTTTCTGTCCATTCTTTTAAAACTATACAGAGTATAGAATTTGTAAATTCCATTTAAATAAAAGGATCTGTTATTTATTATGAACAAAAGAAAGAAGAAAAGATAAGGAAAACAATTTGACACTTTTCTGGAAATACCATTTTAAGAGATATTTAGCAATGTACACCAGATATATATCATAGGTTTTTAAAAAAAAAATCCTTGTAATTCGTTGGGTTGGATGGGGGGGGGGGGTATAGGTAATATGTTAAGTACATCAGGTAAAAGAAAATCCAGAAGGAATTAAAACCTCACAGGATTTCCATAACCATACCTGAGTACAGCGTCAGTGAACACGGAATTCATTTCGTAGTTCATACATAACTTCCTTTAATTAAAGCCCCATGGATGGATGAATGAAAGATCGTTACTGCGGAAATAAAGAAATAAAGGAGAAAAAAACCCTTTACATATACATTTGTAGGGGAAAATAATCGGAGTCTATTGAATCAAAATAGCATTGAAATGAAAAGAGGGGACTGTTTGATTTGTGATAAGAGACCAACAATTGCTAATTTTAAAACTAAACCATATCCGGTTACCAAATACAGAACCAGGTCAAGGTCAAAACAAAACGGGTTTAGTTTACTTCCTCATTCCGATTTTTAACTCTGTAAGCGACCGTAAATGTCTGATTGAAAATGAATTCGATTTATGTATGTTCTATACAGCATAAAGCTGTCGTAGATCTGTACACAACCATGGATGGGACTTGTCTATGTGTAAACACTAGATAAGGACGTAACGGCTTGGATAGGACAAAATTCAACTGGTTGACCAAGAAAAAAAATATGACGGAACGTATCAGCAATATACATGTTGTTGGAATTAAATAACATGAAGATGAGAATGACTAGAATAAATCAAAAGCTCTATTCCAAAAATATTTTATATATGGTTATGTACAATAAGAATTTATTAGGTTCATACTGAAAAATAAATTTGACCTTTAACCTAGTTAAAGACACAATCATTGTAAATACATGTATATATTTATCTTTCCTATTAAAAGAGAGCCATTGTTGAAAGAAAATAAGGTAAAAGAAAAATACTACGTGTAAATGAAAAACAAACAATTAATATATCCAATTGATTTTTTATTGTGGTACATTGAATATCAGATGAATCAGAATCAAAAAGGTAAATAGATAAATTAAAAAAAACCCCACCAGTGAGTTTATTAATCACGGGATAAGGATGATCTTGAATATAATATTTCCCTCTTAAATCGTATGTGAGGACAAAAGCTGAGGCTACTTGGCGTACAAACAGCAGACACTGGATAAAATGAAGATCTGCTACTTATGACAAGGAATGTACAATTGTCATCTCTTGCAACTCGAGACGGTAACAAATGAAGGCGAGGACTCGTAACTATTAGTTTGTTTAGCTTTCTCTCACTGAAGAGTGGAGCTTCTGAATGGCTGCACATTTATGAGCAAGTGGGGGAAAACTAGAACGTGAAAGCCGCATCAAAGAGGTATATGTTAACCGGAGGAAACGATGGCATGGAGGCCGTATGAAAACAGGAAATCGGCACTCCTCGGAAACTGTCAATTCACTCAGAGGAGAGTCCTATGTCATCCAGTCATGATGTTGATATTAATGAATGGGATTGATTGCCGTATAATGAACGACCGATCCATTGCTCTGTATCAGCATGTAGTATGTTAGTAACAGTTTTTCATTGCAACTGTGCTTAATGGAATTACGACCCTCTGACGCTTCTCTTTTAAACCACGATGGTCAAATCTGCAGTACAAATGAGCAAATTATTCATCTTGAAAAATAAAAAAAATATAAACATGAGTCAAATTTTAAAAAAATTAGCTAACGAAAACAACACACTTTTAACATGAAGTTTGATAGATAAACACCACACTATAATTGATAAGTTGATGAAATTGACATTTATCCATGAAATGAAGAGTTATGCCTAACACACACAAGCATAAACTTATTTGTCCGTTGATTTCATGTCATAAAACCGATTGTTTTTCCGCATGCAATCCACCACCTGTCTTATACAGCTGTGAAAGATGAGTGTTCAATAACCACAAGAGCTTTATGTCCGGAATAGGGAATATATTCTCTAAACATACACACGGTCTTCCATCCCCATGCAGGCATTCGTTATGTGGCTTGGAATTTCTTACCTGATCTATGGAATTTTAAAATTTCTAATGGAATCATTTCCGATATCAAATATCTAAGGTTGGTGAAAAACAACTTTATATTACAAGATAAATTATACGTTAAAAAGCATTTTGATATATAAATATCATAAATAAGAAGTCTAACTTCTAGCTTGATTAGGACACTATTTAGTATCTCCGAAATGATGGTCCAGGCGAGGCTGTGTATTTGGATACTAATCAAACTTTTTTATTTCCAGAAGGTAAATAGATAAAATAGATTAAAACATAAATATTATCTAGAATGTATATATAGTGTGACTTATATGTCAATAATCAATATATCGAAGAAAAAAAAATCGATCGATCAAACGATCAATCAATAAATGAAACAATAAATAAATCAATTAATTGATCAATCAATCAATTTCATTATAATTAATTGTATATGTAAGCATAAGTTGAAATAAATCATTACTCAGTTTGATACTCTAGTATATAAATTACATCTTTTTTTAAGTAGACAAAACTTAATTTCTTGGTCATTGTTTATCATGATTCGTGAAACAACTTCCAGATATTGGGAAGTAAATTGATAAGAAGTCTGAGTTAAGTGGTAGCCAATAATTTCTTTCAATGAAAGAAATAGGCAGTGAATATTAAATCTACGGTAGTTTGTTCGCTAGAGGACTTAAGACATTTAAATTTCAACCAATCGCCTATCGGGAATCCTGTGTAGCTGTAATCTAAAAATAGACACGTAAACATACTACTGGGGGTGTTCTCTTCCGGCACACGTGTGGAAATAATCCTAAGCAAGAAATTTTCCCCTTTCTGTCCAAGAATATTTGGGCCCTCTCTATATATGACAGCGTTGATTCTGAATCGGCATTCTTTGAGAAGCAGTTCAACTATCTAAAGCTAAAACAAATTAAGACAAAGTTATATAAAAAAAAAACACCATGGGCAACTTTTCAGTTCTTTTTTCAATGACATTGGTAAGTTGTGTGTTCACTTCAAGATAAATATTTTTTTCACAATGTAATACAATTAACGAATTAGTTTTTCCTTCACTGCTGTTCATATTTATTTATCATCTCGTTTTTTACCGACGGAAAAAAAAAACATATAAAGAAGTTTATTTTTTTTTTTTTGGTGAAATTCACATCTTTTTTTTTACAGCTTTTAATTGAATTCTTAATAATATATTAATACATAAATTTTATATTTATTTTTATTGGAATCTTTGCAGTTATTCTTAAATCACTCTCAGTATAAACAGTACGCATTTATATAAAACAAATATAAACGTAGACTTACAAATAAAATTAATTTGATTTTTAAATCTGTTCTATAGGTGATGTGTAGCGTGATCGTCCTTCTGATCGGGAAGGTAAACTCAGCGGCCATTTGTTCTGAACCCACGAACCTTGCTGAACAGTACTCCCAATACATGGCGAACGCCACCGAGTCAAACATGCGGGAGTACCTCGAGTCCTCAACCGCGGGAGGGGTGGCCTCAGACGAAGAAGAACAACTTATTTACGGTAACAGAATCTGTCCTTCCAGCATCAAAGCCATCACCACTGACCCCAAGAGTTCTGTGTTCGAAAGAACCACTTGTCCGTATTTCCTCGTAGCGTCCCATCTGTCCACCCGCTACCCAAAGATTATAACTGAGGCTCGTTGCAAGTGCTCAGGTTGTGTTCCCCTGGAGGAGAACGGCCACAGCGACTTGACTCGCTGTGAGCCCGTATACCGACCAGTTAGAGTTCTATCCAGGACCGGTAGCTGTGTAAACGGGGTGTACCAATACGCAGCAGCCGTGCACATGAAGCAAGAAGGCTGTACCTGTGTCAGAAAAACCGAGGCTTTGTCTGGATCGGGCTCGGGATCTAACGGTAGTGATGATCCAGTTCCCATGTAATGGTCTCCTAGGTGACAGTACATTCTACCAAGAGTCTTTCAAACGTTCATTTATTTTGTAACGATACTCAGACGTGTGTTATTTCCATGAATGTGTGTAAGTGCTGATTATTTATTGGGCGTACATTGTGTCTGTATTTTTTGTAGCCGTTTTTTTTTACAACCAGTGCATTTAAAATTATGTGATTTATCATGAAGATGTTTTTTATGTTTATTTTTTATACTGACTTTTATTTTATATGAGAACTTTGTAACGCAATAACATTTATACAAAGGTTGTTTAATAAATTTTATTCTTTTTTAAATATTGACGTTATGGTTTTTAATCGTATGTCTACCGCCATGTTGCTAAAGATCATGAAAATATCATAAAAGTCACCGAAATGACTGCATGCTTTGCATCTGTAAAAAAATGTCTTGTATAAAAATCATTAGATCTTACATTTTGTTCAGTTTCAAATTTAATATTTTGTGAATATTTAATTTTAAATTCATAAGGATGCATAATTTGTTATCGATAAGGGCGAATACTTTTTTAGATAATGGTGCATCATAAGAAAAGTGTTTCCTATTCGAAACGAAGGACATTAAGGAAGAATTTAAAATTCTTGAAAAAAAAAATATCAACATATTTGAAAATTTTCACTTCTACGAAAGGATATTTCAAAAATCGTGAAAACTCTGGAGTTTAAATCATGAACTCATAAAGCCTAGACAGAGGTCATACAAGCCATGGGAAATATTCAGATCGAAAATTTTATTGGAAATTATGTTCTTAGAACGGACCGATCAAAAACATAAACAACAGGCTGATAAGAGTGATCAGATGCTATAAGCCGTTTAGTTTGGCACTTGTTCAACATTATTATCCGGAGCTTAATCATTCAGTTCCAGAACCACTTAACATTTGAAATAGCGATGGAAAATTTAAAGTTGCTTGTATTGTTTATAGATGACAGTAGCATTTTGATGGTAACTTGTGCAATATTATATCAAATAAATCATACAACTTGAAATTTCGGCGCAAAAGCTAATATTTCCTTCGACTATGTACCGAACCACTTCTTGCGGACACGATACGATAAATGAAATTGCTCAAACACAATATAAAAGAAAAATCAAAACTGTTTTTCACACAAAAGTTAACAGTATTCATATGGCGTTAAAACTACAATTGCAATGTTGGTATATTTACCATGATGAGCGTTAGCTCAATTGGTAAACTTTCAAAAATGTTAAAATATTCCATGTAAATGCATCGTCGGAAATCCAAAATACTTTACCGACCGTGGGACAACACACTGAATTTTTCTCGTTCTCATAAATATTTCAAGTAGTTTTCTGATTGACTTCTTCATACTATTGTGAAGGAAATATCAGCAATTATGGATTTAGAATCATGAATATTCATGGAAGCTAGAAAAGTGAAGTGATTTGGCTTATGGTAAGGAAGTGTATGCAAGACTTCAGGTCGTGGGGCCGCGGGTTTTGAACGATCTGAGATAATCTAATTTCGAAATTATAAAAAGACATCAATAGATGTTGTAACATTATTTATTTTAGAAATTCAAATAAACGTTGACATTTAATGAGCTCTCCAGGGATCCACCAAGTTCATGCAGAAATGCTGAAAGCTGACGCGATATTGTTCATATTCATCGTTTGTTTGTATCGGTTCACCCTATCTCAGTTTGGTTACAGACAAATTTATTGTTACTCAAATTTTGCTGACCACCTATCTTTTGTAAATTTGAAATAACGGTCTGATGTTAAGAAATATATTTTCACGATTTTGCTTTTGTATTAGCCACCTTCCAGATTATAAACAATTAATTAAGGACATATATTTCAAATTAATTCGATTAAATTATGATAACAATAAAAGATCATATCAAACAAGTTAAACCATACTAAATCATTACTAACAAAGCAAAAAACTTAAAACTAAGGTAATAGAATATCAATGCATCGGTTAGAAAACTGTTTAATAAGTGAGTCGTATATAGATATGAGAATGAAAAGAATAGAAATAAATCTTGCAGTTATTCTCATATGAATCTTACTCCCGCAAAGTCAAAATGTTTTAACAGGATACGATTTTCATTACAAAACGATCCATCGAGGTATCATATAATAATATCGATAATTATTGAATAAACAAAGATTCGAACACAAAACATTTTTTCTTAAAAATTACCAAATACTTTTTTCATAACTTCGTGCAATGGATGTATGTTTTTCCGCGTGAATTTTGTTTTGCTAAGTATAGAGAAAGGGCGATCACTGTTTTAAAAATATAACTAAAAAAAATTAGCCACCTGTCGAAGTCAATCATTCTTCATGTACTTAAATGTATCGGGCAATTATGAAATTTTCTAGAAAACTTCAGCATTCTAAACTTACAAATTTTTCAATGAACTGCATATGGAGTATTCATATCACTCTAAGCCAAACGAATGCAAATATAAACTAATTGAAGAGTTTTAAACTGATCGCTTTTTTCATACGTGAAAAAACTAAATGAAATTGACAATTTTATACGCAGTGAGATTTAATATGGCATCTTTATTGTACTAGCTTCCTGTCTTAATCCGTAGCCCATATAACACTTTTGAACAAGAGCTCATCTTGTGACGTAGCGCGGGGGAGGATAAGACGGATGTACGTGTATCTTCAACAATTGACAGAATAAGGACTACCTATATAGAGAAGGATCTATAAAAAGAACGACCTTAAACTATATACAAACTATATACAACTGTATACAAACTGACGCAAAAGATATAATAAGTTGAATTTTTTTTTCTAATTTTAGTTAAAAGACTTATTGTAGTTGTGATTGTTAAAATGTTATTAACTAAAAGCCTTTTTCATTTGTTTTTAAAATTGTTTATTTCGTTTCCCTATATATATATATATCTACATATATAGATTGATGTTTTTCATTTCTATTAACTGAGTAAACTAAAGAACTTTGTATTTTATCATCGTTTGTTATCATACACTTTTCGAGTTTCGATATATTGTTCTTTAATATTTGTGTAACGAGAGTTGGGCATCTAATAAAATACCGTATTGCAACTTTGTAAGCTAGTTTACCATTATATATGCATATATCAACGAATCCTTTGTCTTCAATATATGTAAGGAGATTGATGAAACTGACCCGTACATTTCAACATACGTGTAATTAGAAATAAAACAAAAATGACACACTTAATCAGGAACATGAGCGTCACATCTTTTTACGTGGGGAAAATCAAACAGTAAGCTATCTTACGATCTATTGTTTCCAACCTACGCCAAAGGACATCCTGTTTCTGCTAAAAGCTTAAACCCCTCTCAAACCTATTTGTCTAATGGTGGGGGGGGGGGGGGGGGTTACGAATTAAAACACGACCCTTTTGAACATGGAGTAGATTAGACAGATCCAGACACGACAGAAAAGACATGCCACGGGCTACATGCAAATTTAAATATTTAATTATTCAGCAACACCTTTCAATGTTGAGGTACTGTTTTTTTTTAAGAAAACGAAGAGAATGAACATTTTTTTATTGTTCAAAGTACGTACAAACACATGTAAACGACAGACATGTACATAAAGGTCAAATGTTACTTTTACGTGAATTTTAATAAATGATAATCGACGATAATCTAAATAATGTAGCTATAATACACATGAGTCAACTTTATAGAATTTCAAAAATATCAACAACTGACATTTGTTCTGATATTGATAACAATCAAACCATGAAAAACGTTACATACATGTATATATATTTTTCAGTTGCACCTGTCTTCCGAATACTTGTTAATTTGAATTTGCTAACCAATGCTCTGCCAACAAATGCTTCCTGTGCCGTGTCAAATGTCTACTATCAACATTTTAAATTCAAACAAAATTGCAAAGTCTCCTTTTCTTGGCGGTTGTATTCGGAACTTTTAATCCCAAAATTGAAGAAAAAAAATCTTATTGACATTGAAAATTTACTGTTTTCCAGTACTGCTTTGTAAGGACAAAATGATACTCTGCATGAAGCAAATATATATTTGAGGCATGATTATATTACAGGGAGAAAAGTTTATATAAATATTTTTAGCCCCCTCCACCCCCCAAAAAAAAATTTAAAAAACCCCAACTAACCCATGAGTTTACTTAAAGATTATACCAAATTGATTTTTTACTAAAAGAAGAAAAAATGGTATAATAATGTTCAACAATTAAAATAATATTCAACAAAATCAAAGAAAATCATCATGGTGAATCGATATCCCTATTACCATGTTTGGATAAGGAGGACAATGACAGTGGTAAACTGCACGCATTACATATACACGTGACGTATATTTGAATACCGGTACAATTTTTTTTATTTCGACAATACTTAAATTGTTTGAACTGGAGGCCCACCCCCGCCACGAGACATGATTCGTCTAGGTTTGAACCTGCCCAATGTTAAATAAAATTAATTTTTGGCGTCATTCGTGCGTGTAAGTTAAAGATACTTGGTTGTTAAAAACAAACAAGTTCTTTTTTATATTATATCTAATATTTGAAACATTCTCATTTTGGCTTTCCTCATAACAGACAAAAAAAAAGATTAACTTACATTATACTTTAAAACTAAAATTCAATTGATTAAAAGTGCAAGTATGGACATTTTTTTCAAATTTCATATAGTTCCCTCATAGGTTTTGGTTTTTGAAGGTGTCATTGGCAATTAATTTCTATCAGCCAATTTCCATAACAATGGATTCATTATATACCAACCATTATCTTACCGATGATTTCAAACAAATCACAGACACTCACGATCATCTCTTTCAATTTTAAAACAATTTCATTTTCCCAAATCTGGGAAACATAATCGTACGGTATACGTTCAGGTATTTACTAAATACAGGAAAAAGTCGTTTGTTTTCTTTGAGAGTCATTTAATAAAGAACACATTACAGGTACAATTTTATATAGATTTCAAAAATACTTTTGTTAATGAATATATTTATTTGAAAATCAGAATCATTGCAACTCCATCTTGCATACTTTTCCTCGAATCTAATTTATCAGATGGTAGTTTTTTTTGTGAACAAAATCCTTGAGTTTTACAAACTTAACTTAAAACAAAAAGAAATGCCATGCACTTAAATTTTGTAGAATTTGTTAAAACAACTATATATTTTATAATTGTAATTAGTTTAAAATTTAAATAGACAATAATAGTATCAATTTACATGAAAATTTATTATAAGTGTTAAAAAGAATTTATTTTAGATAAATGAATAAATATTGTAATGGTTTAATCAATAAATGTTAAGATATGTGCCACAATAAATTCTCATTACAAGGTATTAAATAAGAATTCAGAACAATATTCTATAATTGTAAACAACCACCATGTTAAACAGGGGCAACAATAACAAGCTAACAAATGTATATCATACATTTTTAAAAAAGTATATATAACATAATATGGCACAAGCGTTGTATATAATAAGAGGCAAATTGTTCATTATGCGTTAGTATATAATAAAATTGTAAACTTAAATCTTAATATATAACGTTCTGTACGACTAATTTTAAATGTTATTAAAAGCATAATTTTTGGGCATGAACTTTAAGAAAGATATGAAAAATCAAATTTTTTTTTATTTAATCAACAAAATAATGTTCAAAACAAAACAACAGATTACATGATGCATTGTGATATTAATTATTTCAATATGTAACAAATAAGGAAAATGACAATCTCATTGTCGGTGCACATATTGGTATAATAGAAAAAAAATGACCTTAAAGTTTGTGATTGGATTGGAAAAAAAATATCTCCACAGGTTAAGAGGACCGAATGGCGTCGTTTTCATTTTTACAACTATACATTATTTATTTATTTTTAGAAAATAAGCTTTGCTTAAAAACGTAGGGAAATATTTCACATATGAAATTCTTCGCTTAATAAAAAATAACGCTAACATCATATCTAAGTTTTTTCATACATTAAAATCGCCGGGATCTAAACAATTTCAAAGCTATATACTATAATAATGAAGCTAACCGATCAAGGCCATTTTATAACATTTTTTGTACCTCCAAAAAAACCCAGATTTTAACTAATTTCAAGATCATATATAACCGTTATGGAATTTTATTTGATAATTTATGTACAATTTGTTCATTAAGGCAGTCAATATGACAAAGATGTAGACCACATAGAACATTAAGCTACACATTGAATGTTTGAAACTGTCAGATTCGCAAAGGAATCATTCTTTGATCAAGACGTAAGTTGATAAAGAATAATATGTAGGTTTATCTTAGCGAAAAAACTAAACTTAATTTAGTATTTTTATTTACTTATTTGGTGATCAAAAGGAATTCATGTTAAATCATAATACAAAGCATACAAATATTGTCACAAATAGGTTTTAGACGAAAATACTGTGTTTGTTTTGAAAAAATGAAAATCTAAAAAAAAAAAGTCAATGTATTTTGATCACTGAGACATTCTAAAGTTGAATTGATCTATCAGCAGTAGCTTCCGTTAATCGATTCATCTTTATTTCATTCAGTGAGGTGTACTGGTGGTCTTTGTCGTCGGAATCGAATGTTGTTTCTGTATAGGGTCCGTCACTGACCGAGACTGGGGGCTCCAAGACGTTGGTATTGTGGTTCTCCCTGTCACTGGATTGGTATTCTATTCCGGAATACTCGTGGTCTTTATCATCTATTTGATGGTTTCCTCCTTTATACTTCTTTTGTTGACAGAGTCGCCGTCTAGAATCATGAATATATTTCTGAATAAAGCCAATTATTAAATACAATTGAACTTCGATAACTCTAACACTGATATCTCGAATACAATGGACATGTCGAAGTGATTTGTAAGTCCCAACCACTTATTGTTTTTTTAGTATTTTATCCTCTATATCTCGAATACTCGGATGTCTCGAAAGTTTTCAAACAGACCCATCTATATGTACTTCGAGATACAGAAGTTTGACTGTACATTATTTTTCGTGGTTCATAAAAGTATAAATAATGGTAAATAAGTGATTTTTTTTAATATATAGATGGAACCTCCTCTATAGGATACAATAAATAAATTTTGCCTTACATCTTTGTATCTTTTAAAAAATATCGTGTTGATCATACATAAATGAGTAAAAGAACGTTGATTATCGTTTTATCTAGCAGCATTTACTTTAAATAAAAGAGCCAAACAAGATCCCAACCTGAAGTAAAATAGCTCTATACTCTCCGTAATTGGAAATTAATGTTATCCAATCTTTACGTGAAATTTTGTTAATTAGATACTTGCTATGTAATCAATCGGTGAAGAAAAGAGTTAAAATCGAGATTTAACAAACTTATCATTTCACATCATTTCAAACATATAATGAACGAAAAAGAAAACCTATTTATTCGCGTTTAAAAATAATTTAATAAGTTGTTGAAATAATCTACAATATAAGGGAAATACCGACTAGATGTGAAAATAAAAATATAAAGCTTATAAAGCTTATAACATACTCAGAAGCAGACATTACCATTTAATTTAAAACTACAGGTTTTTTTGGCTTTACATCTTATTTTATTTACACATACCTTAAAAAGAAGATGACGATTATAACCGTAGAAATGACGACAATACCAACGGCACCTCCAGACAAAAATCCAACAGTAAATGATGCACTTTCCTGTTTACACTGAGCTTAATTTTGTAAAAAAAGAAGGAATGAAGATAAGACAAAAGTGAGACATTGATATGTAGATTGCTTCCAAGGGCAGTTATAAAGTTATTAACACCTTAAAATATATTGTGATGATGTTGGGATAATAAATTAAGGCTTGCCGACCCAACAATTAAAATTGTTTTGTTATATTCATAACAATTCTGCTAGCTTTCGTCATATCTTATACCCAGAATATCTGGAATTTTTAAATGGCTATTGTTGATAAAATGAAATAAATAAATTTAAAATAAAAAGAAAAACGCAAAGATCAATAACAATGAAGGCTTATTTGAATGTCACATCAACAAAACGAAAATCAACAACAAATACTTTACAAAGACAGTTACATAAAATTTAACTGAACAAATCAATACGCATATTCAAAATCTAAACATTACTATCATTAAAATAAGTTTAAATTTTGTCTGCGAAATTTAACATTGTTGTTTCGTGTTGTACCTGTACAGAAAGGAAGGCCTTGCTCAAAATCTCCATTTTGTCGGCAGTATTTCACTGTGGGTCCATGTAGAATGTATCCAGGAGTGCAGAAAAATGAAATTGATTCATTGTAAGAAAATGTGTGTTGTTGTGGATTCGTTGACAGTTGAAGTGAACCTCTAATGGATAAGATAGGCCTCTGACATGTGATATCTATTGAAAAAAAATGACAGAAACACATGGAATCGGACTTAAAATTGAAATTGCATTGGATATAGCTGCATTCTTTAAAAAAATTGTTTTAATTATAAAAACCGAAACTTTCATGTTTCAAACAACATTTGGAGACTACAGACAAAGAATGCTATCCTGATAGCAATACTTTTAATACAATATAAACTTACAGCTTAAAACTTAAGCAGATTGTTTTCTCTAAATAGAGAGGTAGAACAAATTCATTTGTTGATGTTCCACTTTTAATATCACTGATTTGTAGCGCTAAGAAGGTGAAGGAACTCGATTCTTGGTGAGCAGCACATTTTGGAGATTAGCTAGTCTGAAAAAAATCATTGTTGATTTCCTAGTGTCCATTGGACTGTCTGTTTAAACAGTAGCGAAACGATTCAGTAAATGTTAACAAAATTGTACGGATCTTGACGTTACATTGTAATTTTACATTAAATTTTTAGGCAACCGCTTATATATTGCTCTGGCGTGCTGTTTACTGTATTGTACATGTGATAATGTCTTTGTAATTGAAAATAGTAAAATATTTAACCGCAATTAAATTGGTTAGCAACCAACGTTTATACTGTGACCAATGACACTCATTCGATCCTCCAATGACCCGGCATTTTAATCGAAGTAGTCTTAGTGATACTAGTACAATAAGAATTTTTTAATTTGTTCCAAACCTTTAGAAATGTAATTTTTAAAAATTCTATACGCCCAAATAGATTATAGCTTCAAATCTTCAAAACCTCTAATCCCATAAATGTATTTTACAACATTATACTGTATAAGAAAATTGACACACGTTGACAAATGTGAGGATGTAATTCATGAATTATCAATTATATGGTTTTGCTGTAATATGTGAAAAAAAAATTTCATATGAACTTATAAAAGTATTGTTAACGAAATGAACGGGTTGTTGTTCTGGACAACGATGTATCAATTAAATTGCGCAGTATTTCTAATTTTTTGAAAGAAAAACGAGCAAAAATTGTTGGCAAAATGAATTTTAGATTCAGGTTTTGCGAGAATTAACTTCTGGATTCTTAACAATCAATATAAAAAAATGATAGAATATACATGAATAACAGCAATTCAAAGCGTCAAAATGTTTGAAATGTTCACTATTTTCGGATTTGATATATGCTTAAATCATCACCTCTTAGAAATCTATAACATTAACTAGACAATATAAATATTGAATAAAATTCAAATTCTGATCATAATATTAAAATCATTTGGTACCTGTACAATTTGGAAACGGCGGTTGAACTGGTCCATTTGTTGTGCATGTTCTCTCAGGAGTACCTTGCAGAAAGAATCCCTCGGAACATGAAAACCGTATAGTTTCACTGTAGTTGTATATCTGTTTGTCCGTAGATATGTGAAGATTATCAGAGAAGAATGGTGCTTGGCATGATATCTGTAAAACTAAAGAAAAACTTAAAGCTAATTGTAAGTTATATGGCAGCTGTTATACCAAGGACATTAAAAAATTCATATATATGTAAAGTTTTGAATTTTTAAACTTGAAACACACGTTTGAAATTAAAAAGGTAAATCTAAAATACTAAATTAAAGTACAAATGATTAAAAAACATTTTTTGTTAAAGTAGAAAAGGACATTTGTCTTTATGTATGTAACAGTTGTAAGAACACCAAGAAGACATATAACAAGAGACATGATCACATAAGCAACATTTATTTCTATATTGAAATGCTTGATTACTCACATAGTATATAAATAGAGAATGTGCAGTTACGTAATACATGTATTAAAGCAATATAAGGTGCAATTTTCATGATGAATTTTTTTTATTTACGAAAATGTTATTTTCTACTAAAATGACAAAAATATCACGGTTTTTAAATTTTTATTAGCCATATTTTAGTGGGAAAAGCCGTTAAGAAGCCTTAATTGAAGCAAAATTGAATTTTTGTCGTCCTGTACAAAAATTAATCTGCTATATATTCCTTAGAAGAGAAATCTTTCTTCTGACAAAAATTATGATTTGTTCAAACCTTATTTATCATAAAAGTTTAAGTTACATGCAAACTTATCATAAAATTCTTTAAAATACAGCTCATATTGCTTTAAAAGTTGTCAGTAATACTGAGATTTATTCAAATGCAATACATTAATTTACAAAACTTTAAAAAAGTTTTTATAATATCATACAAAAGTATCAACAATATTTCTCGTTAAATGTTATTAACATATAATCTTGGCAAAAAGTACACTGTATTAAAATTTAAATATATCATTAATTACAAGGTAAGTGTTAAAATATATATTTCTCCAAAGTCAAGACAACAAGCTTAAGAAACAGATACTTGTAGTATATATGTAAGGAATAAAAGCTAAACTACACATGAATATTCAATATATTGACATTATCTGAACAAACATGATTCTATACCACATATAAGAAAACATTAATGATCGAATAAGATTTGGAAGACCCCCCCACCCACCCAAATTATAACTTTTATTATTAATATAAAAAAATGTACATGTTCCTAGTACTTAAATATAAAGTTTTATTCCATAAAACGTTTAGATCAATGTGCAACAATTTGGTAGCTATAATTATAAAATTTCAAACGAACAAAAAATATATTCAAGGTGAGAAAATACTTAAGGGGTTCATTTTTTGTAGGATTAATGTTTGACCAATGGCTAAACATTCCTGATTCAGTGTCAGTCGTTACAGTTTATCTGAATATGGGAGCTGGGAAAGTCTCATAAGATTTTTACCAAGTTAAGATGATGATCCATACCCCACTACATAAATAAAATACCTACAGAATTTTTTTTTCAAATTTCTCAAACATGTATATGGAAATATATCCTTATCAAATTTTACCCAGTTGGCTGGTCAATCAGCTAGCACCGTTGCTAAAAATAGAACCGATTGTGAAAAATGATTTTCTGAAAGTCAAATTTCAGGCTTAGGCTTATATTCTAAATGTATGAAAAAAGCACCATTTTGCGCAATGGGTTCTATTTTTCGTAACGGCCCTAGCCTTTATGATACTGTTAGACCAGCCAACAGGGTAAAACTTGATAAGGATATATCCCAAGATACATGTTTGAGAAATTCGAAAAAAATCTGTACGTATTTTATTTATGTTGTGGGGTATGGATCATTACCTTAATTAATAAGGAAATTTTAAAAAAACCGAAGTGGGTGGCAAAAGTTTTCATTTTCATTGATGAATAAAGAAACTGCGAAAACGAGATACTGTCGCCCACACTGACATATAAGCCTTATTACGGACACCCTTCCCGCAGAATAAAAGATATAAAAGAAAAACTTTCGTTTAACAATGGCTAACTAAGCCTGTTTATTTATATCATTTGTAGTTACTTTGTGGCATTACTCCTATTGTGCCAGGTTGCTTTTTAATTTAAATTTTTTTGTATTTTAAATACTAAAGGAACCTTTTTGTATATTGTTAAAGGTATATATTTTATGCATTTTGGAAACATGTAGCTATTTTTGTTTTTAACATATAGTTATGCTTTTAATGAATAATGTGAGCACAGATTCACACCACTTTCAGTGCTAGTAATTAAAGAGAGAAGTTGATTAAAAATCAACTCCAAAAATATGAAAAATATATCTTTCTAAACATTTTATTTTATAAACATATTGTTGATTTTTATTAAAACTAAGGCGAAAGATTAAAGATAGAGAAAAATCGCCACTTGCAATAATTTAAAACCACAACAAATCATTTCAATAAAAAAATATTCTAATACTTCTTCAGCTACTTAGCTATATCTACAATAGCATGCACTTTTAAAACATTTAAGCACCCTTGTATCTAAAAATAACTTTGCAACATTCGTTTAATTTATACACATATAAAAATAGAAAAAGTGTATGTAAATGACACACTACTATAGCTTTGATAAACGTTATTGCAGCAAAAGTAACAATTTTCTCCATAAATGACTACTGGAAGTTGGAATAATCGTCAAACTGTTTCAAAAATTCCAAAACGACATCGTGACAGAACTTGAACTGTTCCTGAAAAAAAAATCATAGATAAGGGTGAAACAAATTGTTTACACAATAAAATACATAAATCACGAATATTCATATTATTTAAAACAGCTAAATTACACGCAATTTGTCATTTTTACAATGTATTATTAGTTAATGAATGAATATTAAAATTATGTGTTGATTCCCTGCAGACTTAGGTAAATGTTTATTAAAGCAGGTATCTTTATGATAAGACTTCGTTATTCGATAAATGAATGTTTCTATAAAAATAGTATGTTCTTTAATTTCTTTAAAAAAAATTGACATAAAGCTTTATTGTCTTCGCATCTTCACTTGCTATTTTCACTTCACTTAAGGTCTACACATATTGGCATGGGTTAATAAGACAGAATAAGACCATCCCGTATGGTTTGAGAAAAAAAGGTTTATGCTTTTCTCTTGTTTAAGTGCATTAGCTTAGTTACTGATTTCGAAAACTATTTTCCATAATATTCAGAAAACATTGGATAATTATCTTAATCTTAATTACCACATTCGGAATTATGCTTGGTCGAATACTGCGCATCTGTTGAATCACGTGATGTATGGCTACATCTTGCTCAATTTTCATCCTCTCTAACACCACTTGCATGACACAAAACAAACCACTTTTTTCGGCTCCATTCCTAAGAAAATATTTAAAAATATATCTCAACAGTTTTTTTTTTACTCAATTGGAACTCTTATGAACAACTGGATGAGTCAAATAAAGCTCTACCATTTAGCCATCTAATTGTTAACTGAAAGATCTATGTCTGTGTTAAAATAAAGTACTGAATTACTGACTGGAGTTGATTTGATTGATTATTATTGATTTCAAAATAAAAGATATGTAATTTCGCATGGTATGTAGGTGTAATTAAATAATTATGCACATTTTTTCTTATATGAATTCTCGGGCTTTTTAGAAAAGAATTCTGAGTTAAAGATGGAACTACCCATATGAATCATGTTTAATATTTTAAGATAAAATTAACGTCATATCAAAGTATACGATGCATTATGTATCAGTAATCGAAATATTTCTGAAAAAAATTTATCCAAGTAATTGTTTAACAAACATATAATAATAAAGTCTATTCTACGTCAGTACTGGTTCTTCATTCTATCGTTAAATTGGATAGTAGCCATTGATTCAAAACGCTACTGCTGAAGAAATGGCGACAGCAAACCAGTCTTATTGAACGCATTCAGAACACCTCGGCCGATTCCTACCTCATCTAACGTTTAATGTAGGACACCGTGCGCCGAATGTTATTAAACTCAGGTATAGGACTACAGACCACAGAAACATCTAAATTATTCGTACATGTTTCTCAAGGTATTTATAAATAATTTTCCTTCAAAATCAATGCTTCAAATACATTATACCAAATGTATCGATTATTTTGAAGTACTAAGTCTTGTCAGTGGTGTTTATTTGTGTTAAGGTCCAAACACTGTTTCACTTCCGTTTTGCCAGAGTAACAGCATAGAGGAGTTGATTTTAAACAAAAGGCTGGTTTAAATATTTGTACGGGTTTACTTAACCATCAAATAAAATACTTTGATATCTTTCATATTTTTCATCCACCGATATGTTATTCTTATTAGTGATATCAATTTCCTACCACTCCGTCGGAACATATTATTATTATTATTATTGACATTTATTTTCAAACAATAACAAATATACTTACTACATAATCTTTCACATAACTGTATAGGATTTTAATAATACAAGTATACATGGACATTTTCATAAAGAGTATTTGACGAAGTATAATTCTTATAAATAAAAAAAAAATATTAAAAGAAAAACATTCATTGACAAAAAGATAATGAAAAGAGTTTCAGAATTGTTTAAAAGATACATGTATATCTCACTTTCAGTACAATAGTATATTGCCTATGCTAACATGTAGGGCCACCATTCACTAACTACAAGTCTCTAATGCCCTCATGTTAGCAAACAGGGAACACGCCTGGTATATGGACTTGTTGGCACTTTATTGATATGACAAAACAGAAGATATATAAATAAAAATAGTACAATGGAAAATCAATCGAGAGGGGGGGGGGGGGGGGGGGGGCTGAGATATGGCCCCTACAATAACCCCTACCCTGCAATATCCACTTTCACTTCGGAATATTTGTAAACATTGGCATTTTTAAATCATCATTTTAAGTCAATTGTATTAGAAATGCTTACATATATTTATTGTATGTGCAAATAAAATTATATGTTTGTCTGTTTTTAAGCAAAATTTGAATAGATTTGAGCTGGTGGAATTTTTTATATAAACGTTTGTTTTATAAAGGAATAAGAGGGAAAAATAATTGTGGTCTGTGTCCAGTTAACCATTGGACTGATACTTTTTTATGATGAATTTTATTTGCACATACAATAAATATATGTAAGCATTTCTAATACAATTGACAGATCTGTTGACAAAATCAATTTCAACAAATTTAAGACATAGAAAAGAGGGAAAGTAGGAAATGGAGAGTGGGGGAGAGAATGGGGAATTATGAGAATGCATGTATCATGTCTGAAATATTTTACAGATAAATGGGCATAATCAAAATATTTACTGCCGAGATGTCATCTTCGGACAAGGTATATATAATTCGTACAAATATGTTGAAATGTCAATGGTCAAGATCTACATGTTCTTGAGAAAAAGCCAGTCAGTCCATTGGACTGATACTTTATACCTAACAACTTTGGTTTAAAATATGCAAATAAATATGCATAAACTAGCGTTTCTTTTTATTTCATACATTTTTAACACGACAGATGAGTAGTAAACCTGATACACTAATTTGTAAACAATGAACATATTGTATTTTTATGGGTAAGTTGAATGGGGGGGGGGGGGCAATTTAGTATATGACCTAAAGAACATAATTTAGAGATACGACGCACTAAATACCGACTCCCTGGTTAAAAATGACAAAAAAGTTTGCTATTGTTTCGAACTACAACAAAAAATAATTAAGGCCACGTACATGTATATATCATCCATTTCAGTTTATATTTTTCATCCCTGCAAGATTCTCTTAATATTCAAACCATCCTGTTTTTTATTTCAATTTTCAAAACTTATTTATTTTTCAGTAAAAATATAAAAATGAACAAAAGATATGGTTCAAACTATCAATCATTGTATCATTTTGATGTGGTAAGTGTTAATTCCTGCGCTTGCGCGAGATATCATCTAGTAAAAAAAATAAGAATAAGTTATTTATCAATTTACCTATTATATGAATTATAACTTGTTTCTAATACGCTTTAAGATCAATTTTATGTAAGAATCATCAAAGATTTATAAAAGGGTCTGGCCAAGCATAGTCACCAATTTTCCTTATATTTCATACATAGACACACCTAGGTGTAAAACGCGAATAACCACTTATAGTTGGTTGCTGGGGGTAACCGTTGTCATGGTAACCGAGGCTAAAGATGGAAAAATAGCAAAACTAACCTACATTGCCATGTTAGAAGGTTTTGCCCACTAATGTAAACTATCAAAGACATAAAACAGTCTTTGTCCTATTTTCAATTCTTTAATTATATCAGAAAATTGATGGAGAAACCAATGATTTTAAAATGTTACCATGGAAACCGTAACAAATTTTTGAAATCAGTTTTTTGCGGTTTTTTAAATAGCCGAATGGGAAACCATTAAATGTTTATATCCTAATCAATGTCCATGCAATATTTATTTTGTTATGAAAATTGACATCCGTTGCTATGGCAACAAGGCCAAAAATAGGAAAAACTGAGAAATTAAAGTATATCAACAATACCTATGCCTCCATCTTGAATTATGCCTACCTGTGTATTTCTTTTAATCCTATCTTTTTTATTCCATAGGTTATATAAAAGACTCTGTAATATTTTTCAGTATACCTTTATCTGGGAGTTTTAAAATTGACCCAGTGTATAAGAATTTTGGTATTGCCATGCTATTTATTTTACAAATTTTGCCAAATACTGTTAATTTTCTTGTTTTCCATGACACAAATAGTTTTTTTAATTCGTCAACAATTTTTGTCCAATTTTTATTGAAACGACCTTATGTTATTTAAAAGACTAATAATTAGCTCTGTTGAAAGACGTTTTTTCGGTCCCTCTATCTTGGCAATGATATAAAGGTTGTTTCTGAAAATGCACAACATGAACTTACATGCAGTGAACAACGACAGGACCAGAGTTGTTCCGGTCATGATGCAGTTCCACAGCATTGATCAACTTCAAGAAAGACAACACTGAAGTCGGGACAGTCGAAGAATCTGGCCAAAACTGACATTGAAATAGTCGAAGCCTCCTATCATTCTGCAAATAATTTAAACCCAATCCGTGCCTTAAATTTCTTTGGTATATAATTCAAATCATATCAGCAATTGGACGTTGATTTCGTTTACAAGTATCCGAACTAAACTACAGGTATACCTCGTTTTGTGTCTCTTTGTGGCAACAAAGGTCAATAATGTTAAAATCTGCTCCTTCTATAAAGCCTTTCTTTGAGATCCGAAAAGGGCCAAACTCAGAAATAGCATTTAAATCTTCAGGCCAATACTTCCCGATGTTCTTTAAAAACAAAGAAATAGTACTGTAAAACTTTTGCGTCGCAATTATTGATATTTTGATCTTTAACATACCACTTTATTACCCACAATGTTTCAACATTTTTTTTCGTTTCTGGCAATGTAAAGATAAGTATAACCACTACATTTGTAATATAAAATTATGAATAAAAAACTCTAAAATTTGAAGTATTGATTTTATTAATATTAATGTAAAATTATGATATTTTTATGTAAGAAGGGCCAATGTTGGAATTGGTTTTAAAATTTATTTGTGTTCTTAAATTTATTGTCAATGAATAAAATTTGCAAATAAGTACATGTACCATCAAATTAATTAATCATTTTAGAATATAGAAATTGTCAAAAAAATCATAATGCCAAAAAAGCGGGATAATTCATATTAAAATATCTCTTTTTTAAGACAAGAAAGTGGCCTCAAAAATAGTACTCCAGAGGATATCTTTATGTTGTTGTATTAAAAAATCGGAAAAAAATCATTGTCAAATTTAATTCTGCAACGGGATGGGAGTCACGAGTTTCACAATTCCTGTTTCCCTCTTCCTGCAGATCCTACACAACAATATAAGTTAACCCTAGAAGTTTCAGAAAATTATCGAACTTTAAGTCTGCAACAATCAGTATCTTAAAAGATACATGATGTTAATCAAACATATAAAAATATATTACAATGTATACCAGAACATGCCATGCACTGTAAGCAAATACATTCTGTACCTCTTTAGGTTTGCCTGAGCCGAGTTGATTCAACATGACAATGGTTGATACTTGCTGTTCATACAAAAGTCGCCAAAAGTCTACAACTGTGTCTTTGAGGGGCATCTGTGTAGCTACGAAGGAGCGCTTTGTCTTGTACGCCTGTAAAGTAAAATAACTACTAAATTACTAGTGTTACACATGTAACTTTATGTGAAATTAAATCAGCTTAAAAAGAACTTTTACTGGTATATTAAATCGTTGTAAACAAAAACATGGCACGTGTCTTGTTAAGGATTACGTTTATTCAGGGGTAAAAGATTCCACTAATAGGGACAATAAAAAAATACTGATTGTACATTGTAGCCCTACTATTGTGTTGCTAGTTTTCACTTTCAAATAAATAGGTCAATGACCTACTTTTTATGCTAGTGACCTCTGAATGTTTGTTCAAAAATTGTCAAAATTGTCCACCCTTTTTTTTTATTTTGTAATTATTAAAAATAATAAAACAAGTTATTGGTTGGAAAATGATAAAATACGAATAGCTTTACTTATTTCATATTTTAAAGAATCTTTTTAAGTTCATATTTTAAGTTTCATTTAGTCCGAATTTCCTCATTCAATTTTCAAAATTCTACCTAATTCTGATCGAGGTTTACCAAAAACTGACTAATTGGAGCTCCAAACCACTGATTACCTAAAACTGTTTTTATTGTCTATATTATGTTGACATTAACTTTATATAAGTTCAATGATCAAATATTCGAGAAATTCTATCTGAAATTCATTTAATGTATTTTAAAGATTTTTCCCATCGCGTGCTAGCCAGTGATATAAAATCAAACTCGAGATAATACAACCATAAAATATGTAAAATGATATGAGAAAAGAGGCCCAGGGGCCACATCGCTCACCTGAGTAACAATTGACTTAACTCTGATCAAATTAGCATTACAGTATCAAAATCATAATATATGTACAGTAAATCTTGCTCAAAAATTTTTCCAATTTTTATCCACATATTTTTATCGTAAATACCAAGCCCCTTTTGTTGTTGTACCTGTGAGAAGATTTTTCTCTATTACTATATACCCCCGCCCCCCCTCAACTTTTTTCTAGGGAATCATGGTTTAATCAAACTTTAATCTGCACAACCAGTGCTTTCACACAAGGTACTGCTTTTTAGACTGAAAACATTCCCAGAATATCTTTAAAGATTTTCTCTATATATTCCTTTGTAAAAATACATCCCAATTGTGGCCCCACCCTACCCCCGAGTACCATGATTTAAACAAACTTGAATCTACACTATCTGAACATGCTACCTCTTAATTTGAGCTTTCCTCCCCTAATAGTTTTTAAAAAAAGATTTTTAAAGATTTTCTCCATATAATCCTATGTAAAAATTTACCCCCCATTGTGGCCCTACCCTACCCCCGGGGACCATGGTTTTAACAAACTTGAATCTACACTATCTGATGATGCTTCCACTCCAATTTGAGCTTTTCTGGCCTAATAGTGTTTGAGAAGAAGATTTTTGAAGATTTTCTCTATATATATGTAAAACTTTTACCCCCCATTGTGGCCACACCATACCCCCAGGGCCCATGATTTGAACAAACTTGAATCTACACTACCTGAGGATCTTCCATATAAGTTACAGCTTTTCTGGCCTAATAGTTTTTGAGAAGAAGTTTTTTGAAAAATACCCACAAATGTTCAATATTTCTTAATTATCTCCCCTTTAAAGAGGGTGTGGCCCTTCATTTGAACAAACTTGAATCCCCTTTACCCAGTGATGCTTTTTGCAAAGTTTGGTTGAAATCTGCCCAGTGGTTCTGGAGAAAAAGATGAAAATGTGAACAGTTTACAACAACGACAACGCCGCCAACGCCAACGACGACAGACTACGGACAAATTTCGATCAGAAAAGCTCACATGAGCTTTGACACATAAAAACTTAACTTTCACACATGAAAACTTAACTTTTGCAATTACATTGCTACAGAAAGTTTTTAAGAGAAAAATAAGAAAATGAAAAAATTAGTCCGAATTTCCTCTGTTTCAATATTAACCTACCTTTGTCGTATCATATCTTCCTCAAATAAACAAAACATGAATATCAATATCAATATTTGTTAATAACCTAATTTTTTATGTTTTTAAAACAACATTTGACTTCAGGTATTGAACATTCTAAAAATATTTTTTGAAATCTCAAACCCTGAGTAACGTGATCCTTAACATAACAAAGGATTTGTGGGCTCTGAATCTTGCTTTTAATTCTACTATTGACACTAAAATACTTGTTGATTATGAAATGCATTACTAAAGCATTGTAAACTATAGAATCTGACCAAATTTGAGATCATGCCTCTTTGAAGTTCGTATCTATGACTAAATCATGCAAAACATAAAAAATAGTATGCAGGTATAACAAAAACAGCGTTTCTTAATGATTAGTTCGTTTGACATATTAAGGTATAGTATTAATCAAAACATAACACTTATGGTTTATGATTCTTCAAATTTTGAAATTTACGAACATCATAACCATGGATCATTTTATACCCCACAACTGTGAAAGTGGATAGGATTTTTAATGATTTAATACATTTTCACAATATGGACATAACAGCTTCGCTAAAGGGCCTTAACCTCTGACACAGGGGCCATTAATTTTGCAATTTAGGTAGGGGACTTCATGTGCATCAGATTCATGCGTTTAGCTCAATAATAAATGGGAGTAAAGAAGAGAAAAGTATTTCTGTAGGAATGTGATTCAACCAGGTAGTTTTCCTATTGGAAATTAAGATTTCATAAAGGATTTTAAAATCCTATGGGAGTTTTGTTCAAATCCTAACGGAATTTTAATTTCTATAGGCATTTCTTTTATTCCGGTGGGAAATTCCAAATATCCCATAGGAAAATTGTTTTTCCTAAAGGAAAAATTAATTTTCTGTAGGAATTATTTTAAGTTTTTAAGATAAATATCTCACCTAATACCTTAACCACAAAGGTGGTTATAAACTCTTTAAGCAATGGTGTATCATATGGCATATTTGATACATGCAGCCTAGACGTGTGCAAAAATGCCACCTTGGCACTGGCATAATTACCCGGCACAGTGTTTATTATATCTACATAAGGACTATTTTTACTACTTAAATAACATAACATTTAGAGTCTGACATAGTTTATAACAATATAATATATTAGTGGATAATCTGCCCCTTTCAAAAATAATTTTTCTTGCAAATTTTGCTTAACGAGGCTGGGGGTGGCTGTCATTTTAAAGCGTTTTTATCTTTACACAAAAAAGATTTTCACTTTAAATTAATGTTCTATAACTCTTACATCATACTGAAATTGTCTTTTGAAAGAAATGGATATGATGGTATTGAAGCATTATTGAAAGAATCAATTGATGGTAAACCAAGGGTTATAAGATGCAAAAAAAGCATTTCAGCTGTTTTTCAGTGTTCTGGAATCATTCCGGAATTGTTTATTATGTTCAGTTATAATCCGGATTTATATATACATAACCGGTTCAGAGTTTTTAGTAGTACCTCCGCTCCACGAGCGCCATGCACAAATTCTCGGAACCACGTTCCTACAGTATTTTGGTGACATAGAGACCCCACAGTGTATGTATTTTTGTATTTTTTATATAACATATAGAGTTATGAACAGTATATTTCTTTCTTATGCACTTTGACTTGTATAAAATTCCATTACGGTATATTTTACTGTTTGAATGGGCTATGTGTACTTCGTGCAGTAAACAAACATGTTTTTCATTTCTACGATATGTATTGGAGCTTTTACTAGATTTAATGTCAGTTAATTTACATGAAGTTCATTGCATACTTGTTTACTTTCATGCTTACGGGTTTTTATATATTGTGACAATAAAATGAATAGAGTTAAATAGATAGACTTTTTACATATGTGTAACTGTCTCCCCAACCTATATTATGTAATGACAAGTTCATGCAATTGTGTAATAAGTGATTTTCTTTATATTGTAGTATCTACAGTTTATTCCTAGTGAATAAATGATGTTTACTAGCTGTCTGTGTCAGTGTGACTCATTTCTGAACATGGGACAGCATATTCAGCATTTTCTAACTTTTCAAAGGGAGGTAACTTGTAAAACTCCAAATATTTTGTTTAAATATTTTCCTTTTATTTTTTTTTATTTCACCATCGAAATTTTTTTTAATGCTCAATCTTTATTACAAATGTATTGATTATTATGATGTTAAAATTTGGAAATAATTTTCTGGCTACTTTTTTTTTGTTTTACATATTTGCATTTTTGTGCCATATATATTTTTGGTAAAATTGTGATATTTTTCTTTATAACAAATAATGTTAAGTTTTGTTATTGTGTTAAATTTTTTGTGATGTTATTGGTATGTTTTTGCCTTTGTTTATATTTAATATATTTTTCATAATTTTTTTTAAAAATTATGTGCAATTTCTTTAGATACAATAAATGATAAAATTAACAATGATTGTGATGTGGTCTTTCACATTACAATGTAAATTATGATTATATTAAACATTTCTGCAAATTTTGTAAATTTTTTAGTATTTTTTTAACAACCCCCCAGCCTCCTTAATACTAGTAAACATTACCGGTAAGAAAACCGCATTGATGTATATAGGGTTGTTTTCTTCATCCCGTATTTGTGGCATCTCAGAATCAACTAAACATAAATTAGGAAACACATAAAATGTCTTAGATATTGGAATTTTATTGGTCAGGTCATTATAATTAATCAATTCAGAACAATTATATGATTATTTACCTGGTAAGATATTACTGTATCGATTTTTTCTTCTATTGATAGAATTTTTAGCAAGGCTGTAGGCCGACTCTGGTAACGAGGATGAGGGTAATCCAAGATTCTACGAAAAGTAATTAAATGATAGATAACATCATATACGATCACACATTCAAATGTGTTTTGGAAAATATTCAGTAAACGTGTAAAAACAAATATAAGCTGCCCATAACAATCACTTAGCATTAGCAACGAACAATGTTAATTGTGTATGCATTTTTTAGGCCCTGCTATTTGAAATACAATAATTACCTCAAAATTCAAATCCATGTTTCGTTTACCGGTTTCAGTATCCACTTTTAACAAATCTTCGTATATCCGAGGAAATTGGGCAGATGATGGATCCGAGGAAGTACACATAAGAGCCTCTAAAGTTGCCTCATGCAGAAACTTGTACTGCTCCTGTTCCAAAACATAAACATTAGGCCCATGGGCCACATCGCTCACCAGAGCAACAATAGGAATGATAAAATCAGCTTAATGGAGATCGACATAATACAAAATATCTGGACAATGTAGTAATACATGTAGATATTCTTATGTTTATAATCAAGTCCTTTTTTTGACAGGATGATTTTATATTCATATCACATGTTGAGCATCGCAGTTCTCAACAAGATCCTAGACAATTGTTTATACATGGGATATAAACCTACATCAAACTCTGAACCCCTTGTGATGCCCAAGAATCGTCCAGGGGCAAAAGTCTTAACAATTTTAAAGAATCACAAATTGGCAAAATGTTTGCATATAAGTAAAACCATATATATTATAACATTTCAGTTTTTGTGAATTAAAAATGTTTTCCTTTGTAAAATTGGATCCTGAATGTGGCCCCACCCTACTCCTCAAGATTTTTATTTTAACGAATTTGAATCTACACTACCCAAGGTTGCTTTTACTAAAGTTACAAATTTTCTAGACAAATGGTTTTGTAGAAGATTTTTCTCCATATATTCCTATGTCAAAAATTTGTCTCCCTCCCCCCTCCCCGTTGTGACCCCATCCTACCCCTGGGGATCATGATTTGAACAAACTTAAATCTACCTAGTCCTTACCTGAGGATACTTCCACATAAGTTTCACCTTTCCTAGCTACTTAGTTTTAGAGATTTTAAAGATTTACTCTATATATTCCTACGTAAAAATTCGATCCCCATTGTAACCCCACCCTACCCCCTGAATCAAGATGTGAAAATCATCTTGATTCTACACTAGCTGAGGGTTCTTCCACATAAGTTTCAGCTTTCCTGGCTGATTAGTTTCTGAAAGGAAGATTTTTAAAGATTTACTCTATAAATTCCTATGTAAAAATTTGACCCCCCATTGTGGCACCACCCTACTCCCAGGGGTCATGATTTGAACAAACTTTGATTCTACACTAGCTGAGGGTGCTTCCACATAAGTTTCAGCTTTCCTGGCTGTTTAGTTTCTGAGAAGAAGATTTTAAAAGATTTACTCTATATATTCCTATGTAAAAATTCAACCCTTATTGTGGCCCCATCCAACCCCCAGGGGTCATGATTTTCACAACTTTGATTCTACACTAGCTGAGGATGCTTCCACAAAAGTTTCAGCTTTCCTTGCTGATTAGTTTCTGAGAAGAAGATTTTTAAAGATTTACTCTATATATTCCTATGTAAAAATTTGAGCCCTCATTGTGGCACCATCCTACTCCCTGGGGTCATGATTTTCACAATTTTGATTCTTCACTAGCTGAGGATGCTTCCACATAAGTTTCAGCTTTCCTGGCTGATTAGTTTCTGAGAAGAAGATTTTTAAAGATTTACTCTATATATTCCTATGTAAAAATTCAACCCCCATTGTGGCCCCATCCCACCCCCGGGGGTCATGATTTTACAACTTTGATTCTTCACTAGCTGAGGATGCTTCCACATAAGTTTCAGCTTTCCTGGCTGATTAGTTTCTGAGAAGAAGATTTTTAAAGATTTACTCTATATATTCCTATGTAAAAATTTGACCCCCCATTGTGGCACTACCCTACCCCCGGGGATCATGATTTTCACAATTTTTAATCTACACTAGCTGAGGATGCTTCCACATAAGTTTCAGCTTTCCTGGCTGATTAGTTTCTGAGAAGAAGATTTTTAAAGATTTACTCAATATATTCCATTGTAAAAATTCAACCCCCCATTGTGGCCCCACCCCACCCCCGGGGGTCATGATTTTCACAACTTTGATTCTACACTAGCTGAGGATGCTTCCACAAAAGTTTCAGCTATCCTGGCTGATTAGTTTCTGAGAAGAAGATTTTTAAAGATTTACTCTATATATTCCTATGTAAAAATTTGACCCCCCATTGTGGCACCACCCTACCCCCGGGGATCATGATTTTCACAATTTTGAATCTACACTAGCTGAGGATGCTTCCACATAAGTTTCAGCTTTCCTGGCCAAATGGTTCTTGAGAAGAAGATTTTTGAAAATTTCTCAAAATTTTCCAATAATTGCCAATTATCTCCCCTTTAAAAAGAGCGTGGTCCTTAATTTTCACAACTTTGAATCCCCTTTGCCTAAGGGTGCTTTGTGTCAAGTTTGGTTGAAATCGGCCCAGTGGTTCTGGAGAAGATGTTGAAAATGTGAAAAGTTTACGGACAGACAGACAGACGGACAGACAGACAGACAGACGGACGACAGACAAAATGTGATCAGAAAAGCTCACTTGAGCTTTCAGCTCAGGTGAGCTAAAAACTAAAATCGAAAGAAATTTCAAATCATAAGTGAATTTGCAAACATGTCTGTGTTTTAGAATAATAGTACTTTAATTTTTTTTTGAAAAATTGCAAACCGTTATTGCATACCAGCGTTTGGACCATGTTCAATCGTTGACGTCTCAAAGTCTCTACACATTCAAACACGTCGACGTATCCAGATTCTTTGGCTTGTTGAACGAGGTAGTTCAATGCTATAAATGTACCAGTCCTTCCTATTCCAGCACTTAAATGGAAACATAGAAAAAAACATTATCGAAGTCGTTTTGACACAGTGGAATAACTTTGATCGCCTCATTTAATCTTGACAAAATCTACAAAAAAAATGATAAAATAATCTAAAAGACACATACACACCCATACCTACATACGCATTTCCACCTAAGCTGTCTCACGCATATGCACTCACGTATACGTACGCACATTCACACATGCATTTTTGATACAGACAGAAATTCATTTTATTAAAGATAGCTACTAAGCCATCTACGCAACGTTCAGAACTTGCTTTGATGAAAAAACATAATTTAAACACCACCTGCATGTAGTGCAATTCAACATGCAGGACAGGTAATTGGTATGGCTCGATGAACGTGGTTTCTAAGTAGTGAGTATTCAAATACTTCGTAATAAATATACCATAAATTTTAACTGTTTTGTGGTGTTTTTGAAATTATACCATGCTTTGGTTCACGAAGTCGAGTAAGGTTTCCAGGGTCGTGAATCTTAAACCATGGTATAATTTACATAAAACCACAAAACAGTCAAAGTTTGTATGGGATATCTGTTTTAACCTAAGATTTAGCTTTCAAATGGTTCCTTTGATGTCTTAGTATTTCAACTTGACATCGCTTAACATTTGTCTTAACGCACAATAAAAATTATTGATGAGGGCCCCAATGTCGAAGTTACCAACCTTGAATCATTTTTTTCAAATGTGCAAAAGTTTGTCAGGTGATACACTAGCTGTAATATTCCTTCATTGCGGCCAACATGGTCAAATTGACAGGATGGAACTTAAAAACCCCGATGAAGATTTACTTTTAATGGGCATTGTGCCTTAAAGGGGCATGGTCACGATTTTGGTCAAATTCTATTTTTATGTTTTTATTATTTACAATGCTTTAGAAATGCATTTCTAATGGTCAAATTTTATGTTTAAGAGTTATAAGCAAGATACAGGGCTCACATTTCTTTGTCATGTAAACAAGGCTCGTGCCCTGTTTTTGTTTACATAGGTTCAATATACCAGTAAAACATCTTTTTCCAGCTTATTTGTCTATCTTTTTATTTATTTTAAACATAGATAAACAGGTCCTAACGTTTAAAACATTCCTTTTAGGTTTAAAACTGGAATTTTTACTTCAACGTTCAAAATGTAAACAAACGCTTTGTTTACATAGCGAAGAATTTCAAGCTCTGTTACTCGCTTATAACTCAACAAATGACAATCAAAGTTTGGTTGCCTATTAAAAATGCCTTTATGATTCATCGTAAATATTAAAATCGGAAAAAAAAGTTTTGACCAAAATCGTGACCATGCCCCTTTAAACAATCTTCAGTAATTCATAGGAAACGAATAGCGGGAAAAAATTAGATTACGTTGATCAGAAGACGGTATGATTTTCGAGTTTTGGAGGTTTGGATTTTAATTTTGCTTTCTTGCAATTGATCTCGGACGAACTTGTTATCGATTTGAACATGAACCATGCCACATATGAAGCCGCGTTGACGACGGTGATTGAAATTTTTTCGCGCAATTCCATAGAGAAAAGTACATGACATGGGCTGTCGAAGGACCACCTGCAATGTTTACCGCGAAGTAGGCGCCTGTGTCTCTTAATAACAGAAATGATGTTACTAAACGTGCAATATCCTTGTCATTTCATGCGAGAAAAACATTTCCGATTGTGGTCTAAACCCGATTCACGGTTTCCGGATCGGTCATAGCGAGCGCAGCGCCGGCGAGCGATGCGAGCTCTACCGGCAAGGTGTGTGCGAATAGTAAATTCGGACCAGCCGCACATTCATTCAACGGATTTTTCAGCGTCAGTTACTCAAACCAAGAATACCCTGTTTTTATCGGACCAGCAGTTCCCTGTAAATATGGTTTCCTGTAAATATGGTTTCCCATTTCACGCTTTCACGAGAACATTATTAAAGACTATGTTCATGCATTGTAAATATACTGCTGACACAAAGTAATTCCTTTACATTAGACTAACGGAGTTATCGCCCTTTTCTGTATACCTTCAAAACCAATCGAGTGACGTCACAATTGATTTCTTGCAGATTGATCAGTTAGAATTTTTCGGCGTCAGTAAATTTCGACCCGCAAAGCAATTCCAAGCTTTGCAAATGGCGTTCTCACGTTCTCGCGAGAATCAAAGTAAAACTTTTGAGAAGCAGATAAAATGTGTAATTTTAAGAACATCATGGTTTTTAAGTAAATAAAACAGCATACTTCGCGTAGTTTTATTTCCCAGGAGAGTTTTTAAAGCGTCAGACGACACTTTATCGACGTGAACTTTGACGTCACAATAGGGGGGAATTACTCTAACTCTCTAATGTTTATAGAGATAAAAAATTAAAAGATGTATGTTTAAATCAGAATTTCAAATACAAAATACTTTAAATTAGTAAAATAAAAAAAACCCACAATAAATTAAAGTATTTTGCAATGGACATTGGATATATTTTTATTCTTTTATTATAATAATATTATCGACTTATTATATTGTTCAGTCATAAACACACCTGCAGTGAACAATCATTGGTCCTTTAAGGTTTGTCTCCGTGTGAATAACTTTAGAATGAAAGTGAACCAGCGACGATGCATACAAAGGCACTCCTTTATCTGGCCATGCAGTGAAATGAAATTGTCGTATTGTCCTGTGTTCAGCACCCTGATGAATCGTTTAAACAAATATAATTGTCAAAATAAAACAAAGTATAATATACACGTAAGCAGCATACATCAAATTATAGTTGATAAAAAAAGATGACGTTACATTAATTAGTTTTAACGTGCGAATGGTAAAATCTGCAAAAGACTCGCTATCCACTAATTCCAATTTCATGTTTCTAGTATCCATCGCATCATTTTCTGGCCAGTACTGAATGCATTTTACCTACAAATATTCATGGACGTAATAATGGAATGATAACAAAGCATACAAGAAAAATTATTTAGCTTGTTAACACATCTAAATTTTCATTTCAAGGAAAAAGATAACATTTACGTTACCGATTTGTTAGCTTTTATCAAACCAATGATCTGATCAACAAGTAAGGTATCGTAAAACAATATTAACTTTTTCATCTTCGACGAGATTGGTAAGCATGACAATTTTGTCACATTCTTCATTCCACACCATCCACCAAAAGTCATCTATGGTGTTAATCAATGGCCCTATAAGCATATATTTATTATATCATTCATTCCACAAGCCATCAAAATTAAACATTAAAATATTTTGATGATGATATAAACATGTAGTTTATATATTTTTGAATCAATTTTTAAAGTCATTTACCTTGCGCTGCAATGTATGATTTCACGTTACCAAAGCCCTAAAACGAAAGGCGAAAAACAATTGTGAAAATGCCCCAAAAATGTTTTAGAAAATTCTACACGTAAGAAAAAGAAATTTACATGTATGATGGACGCATTGATGAAATCCGACTCCGAGTAGCCTTTTTCTATTTTTAATAGAACTCGAGTTTCATCATCTGCAAAGACACAAAAATAAAGCATGAATACATGATGACATAATTTTCTTGCATGTTGACATTATTTATCTTGCACGTAGGAGGCAGAAATATGCCACCATACTCTATATTTATTTGTAATAAAATGTTCATATCTACAAGGACCCTAATATTGGCACAAAGTACAGTGTTTGAAATATATGTAGGCAACACAAAATCAACATTTTTAAAAATATTTCCCCCCGAAACATTTTTTTAAAACACCTTTCGGTACTCAACAATTTGTCTACTGACAAATTGAACAATTCAGAATAAAAACAAATTATCAGGGCGCTTGCAATTGTGTAGTAACTATGTCTAATTGCAGTATTGTAGTTCTAAATAAAAAATGTAGAATCTACTCTTTATCAGGATGCTTGCACTGATATACATGTACATGTATCAAAAATGTGAAGAAGAGTTTTAAATATTGTTCCCTTTTATTACTATGTTGAACTCTGAACCCCTCATAAGGGTCGTATATTGGTCCAATAGTCAAGGTTTGAACAAATACAGATCTTTTCTTTATTGTGGTGCTTCTGTAGTCATATCACAATCTGTAACGCTGAAGTTCTAAGGAAAAATCTTAATAAAAGATTTGTCTATAAATATATGTTAAACTTTGATACTGGAACTACAATAATTGTGCGATGGTTACAGTGTGAACAATATAGAACATACAGAACATTATGTCAATGTTTGCAGATATAATATATCTGACAAATTGAAACCTTGTAGTTCTTGAGAAGATATTCAAAGCATTTACCTATTGATTTCTATGTTGAACTGTGTACCTCTTCTGGGATCCTAATATTTGTTGGGAGGCCATTGTTTAAACATTTTTGAATCTACATCATAACCAGTTGATTTTAGCAAATTGAAAAATGCAGTTTTTCAAAAGAAGGATTTTTTTTTTTTTTTTTACAGATTTTTAATATATATGTTCCTTCTTGAACACCATCTGAAACCCAGTATTCGCCCGGGATCGCGGTCTCAACAATTTATAATCTGCATCTTCAGAATGCTTATATGAAAAAAAAATCGCAAATTAATGCTTTGTTTTCTCTTAGAAGATACTTCTCAAAGGTTTACTATATAGTTCCAAGTAGTATTTTGAACCCCACCAGATGCCAAAATATCTTTTTAGTCACAATGTAAAAATTTTAGACTCTATTCTTTATAAGATTTCTTGCAAAGTAATATAAAAATTTAACACTTTAGAAACACTTTATATAATTATCAACATGCCTTCATATAAATATAAAAATTGTAGCATGATGAAAGTTCTTGAAAAAAAATCCTTTTATTCCTTTTAATTCCCCCAAGGCCAAATATGTTCCAGTGGGCACGGTTTGAACAGTTTAAAATTTTTTACTTCATATGGTTCCTGCAAAGTAATATAACAAATCGTAGCATAAGTTCTTGAAAAGAAAATTGTAAAACATTTCCCCTAAAATATATTTCTATGTTAAACTTTAAACACCAACTGGGAGCCCTGGTATCATGGTTTAAGCAATTAAGAATCTACACTATTGATAGAAGACACTCTTTTTTTTCAATATTTCTCATTGTAAAAGAATTTCACCTTTGTTTTTATCATTTAGATAACACTAAAGACTTCACAAAAGAACCTTTGTGCCAATTTGGCCATTATTTTGAAAGTGTGAAACGATTACAGAGGGACGGACGCCGGACGATAGATGAAAAAAAAAGTTACTTTAAATGTTTGTTCAGGTGAGCCAAAAGCAAAAGCTAAGCAAATTATGCTTAATATGTGTAACAAAGGTAAAAATTTAGAAATTATTATAATCAGATTTAATTTTCGATAATATGTTAAAAAAATATCCCATTAGTTTGAACTGACGTAAATACGATTTCAAATTTTTACTTTACTGTCGTGTGTTTATCTGTTTTGTATGAGCATAATGTACAGACCATGAAACGTACTACTACACCAAAGAAGTGTGCGACTTCCGTGCGAGAAACGTTTCGTGTAAACAGTTTAACGTTCCGTGTGAATAGTGAAGCGTTTAAGGCAAAGCGTTTAAATTGTTTCGAGCAAAGCGTGTGTGTGTGTGTATGAGAGAGAGAGAGAGAGAGAGAGAGAGAGAGAGAGAGAGAGAGAAAATTATACGTGATGCACATAAACAAATTATCATGTTAACAGGTTTTATTTTTATTATAATCCACATATTGTGACTTAAAGGTGTTTTGAAATTTATTTGGCTGGTGACAACAATGTATATCTTTGAATATCGGGCATAGTTAAGTATATAATGTCAAAGCGTCCAAGATTGTACGGAATTTTAGAAACTGCCCCCAAGAAACTTTGAAGTAGGGAATACAAGTATGTTAACAATATAATCAAAGTATACCGAATTTGACCGAAATTAAACATAGACTATGTGCAATTTTGCTAGTAAAAACGTTAGTTTATGGTGTGAATTCCTTAATAGATACTCATTAGGAAACATTTTTACATCAGGACGAATTTCCCGCCATTATTTTATTTTTTCCATTAAGCTACGTCTGCGGTGTCTTTCCAATATGCCATATTTAAATATTTGTTTGCATTTTAAATCCTCAATGCCCGTATTCGTTTTAGTTAGTTTTGATATTACGCAATTCCTTTATGTAGATATTGTTGATCCTACTTTAAAACACTTCATAGTGACGTCAATATAGGACATAATGTAAAATACATGTAGACCTTAATTTATTTGCTAGTTTGTAACTAATGACGATTTGTTCATATGCATCACCTATAGATTACTCCATTTATGTAATGCGATATTGATAATTTACATCCAAAATTGAAATTTCGATTTATTTTTTACAATGTTTTGTTTAAATGAAACCACTCTTTCACTTTACAAATACATTACTATAAGATGTTTATACCTTATCTTTTATAAAAAAAAATGAGTAAATTTTTAAATTATAGCATGTATTTCCCAACGTTAATATAAAAACACTGATCTTTATATATAGACATAGGACACTGATCACGTTACTTTCATTGCAATGATGCTTTGATGTGCTAACTCTATTATGACGTCATAATTGATTTGACTGTATGGTGATATGATGTGAATTATCCATTATGACGTCAAACATGATTTGATAGATCTTTTTCCCGTACTTGGGTATATCCCTCTAACTATTTTTAGAACAAAGTAGTGCCTTTAGGCAAAATAGTTCCTATTCTTGCAGAGTGTATATACATTTATTGGGACATTTTAAATCAGAATGCTTGACACGTGTCAGAAAAGAGGATTTGCAATTTTAAAAGCAAGTGTCAAAATTAAATTATCATTTGAAGGAAAGAATTGAAATTGTTTGATGTACACCCTTTCCAAAACTGTGAAATTCCCTTCTTTTACTTTCATTTTCAGAGTTTTTCAATACAGACGCATTTTGCCGGAAAACAAATCTGACTTCACACCACGAAATTTTAACAGGAGAGAGACAATTTTATGAGCTTTTATTCAAGAGGTCCCTCGTTGCTGAACGAAAATTAGGACCGGAGCTATGAGCCCGAACGTTAACATTACCGCCTATGGAAAATGCATTAGTGGACTATATCCACTTTACGGCTCTAAAGTAGTAATTTTCACAACATGATCTTGAGTTGGGAAAAATTAAACATTTTCAATTTTAGAAATGTAAATGTACAAAATCATAAGTGGTAAAGATAATCATATATATATTCTGATTATTATTCTGTTAGTGTTAATAAATAAATCTAAAGAATGTATTACTTTTTTGATGGTTCAAAACAGAAATTGTCACAAAAAGTCATAATTCCAGAATAAGGGGTAGGATGATTCCTATTGTAGTATCTCCCTTGAATGCCAAGAAAGTTGCCATGAAAATTTTATGTTTAAAAGCAGATGTAAAGGTTGATCATGATGTGTGAATTGTTTTTAAAAATTTCATTGATAATTTTTTATGTGCAATCACATTTTGTTAAAATTTAGAATAAAAAACTACAAAACTTGAAGTGCTGATTTTAGCAATATTTTGATAAAATTATGATATTGCTATGTAAAAAAGCCAATGTTGTAAATAATTTTGAAATTTGTTTCCGTTTTTAAATTTAATGAATATAATTTGCAAATATATTCCATCAAATAATATAATTATTGCAGAAAATTGAAATTATCAATAAAATTCATAATGCCAGAAAAGGAGGACAATTCCTATAAAAATATCTCCTTTGCAAATGATATATGCTGTAGAGGACATCTTAATGGTAATGCATTTAAAAAAGCAAAAATATTCATTGACAAATAGTTTGACACTGCAGCGCCCTGTTCCCCCTTAATAATATTTTGGCTTTTTGAAATTTAATATTGCATCGTTAATACCAAATAACAAGACTTTATTCAAGTATTTTTATCATTAACTATATGATTAAAAGTCCTTACATGGATATATGTTCTTGTACTTGTTTTTTGCTCTATTTCCTGGAACCAATGCAGCTGTTGCAGGGAATTGAAGGCCGGTATAAAATTTCTATATAATAAGACGAAGATGTGTTTTTCTTATCAATTGTCTTTAATGATATTAATTGTAAAGATATATTTGTCGTTTATAACGTCTTTTAATTGAAATATTTTAAGTGATATAACCTGTCCCTATTTTCTAGCATACAACATACCTTGAATTGTTCAGCAAAGAATTCATTATTTCTTTTTTTGCAATCAACGAAATATTTAAACTCGGATACAGGAACTGCTGTTTCGGATGGACGATACACAGGCGAGAATTCGTAGTAGACCTCTTGTCTTGCTTTCTGAGCCTTGATAACATCAGGATTGTTCAGGTTGTAATAGGTAGTTGTCTGTTCGTTTGACGCTTCATCTAAATAAATAGTTTCACATATCAAATGCATGTAAGGTAGATACAGGTACCACCTATGAAAATTAATTTTCAAACTGCTAAGTACCCTTTATCTTTATCTCACCTTGTTTTGGCGTCTCAGTAGCTTTTTTTCTCTTTGATCTATCAATGCTGACTTCGGCATACTGATTGTCAATATTGTCAAGAGATAAAGCATCGTTTTTGTAGTACTTGGATTCTGCTTTCTTTCCTGGTCGTTTTCTATTTCAAGAAACCTTATATTAACAATATATAAGTAAAAGATGTTGGTTATTGTCATGCACTCGGTTGGCTAAGATTTATGTACAATTCATAAAGCGAAAAATAAAATAGACATAAATTTGAGGGTTTTTCAGTATTACATTAGTTGAGAAGTTTTTTTTCTATAAAAAGTGCAAATGAGAATGAGAGCCTTTGCTATCTTTTTGATATTTTTAGATGTTTGCAATGATGATTAATAATTGTAGAGTTACCTTAATACAATGATAACGACAATAACAATCCCTGCAACGACCAAAATACTGCCTACGCTACCACTTATAATTGCTGCTATTGGCTTTGCCTCAGGTAGTAATTCTGTAATTAATAATTAAAATGCATATGGGTAGGTTAATGTGAATTTAATTTTGCACAAAAATTTAAAATTTGAATATATTCTTTTTTTATAATAATTTTATTTTTCTAGATATTATATACGACATATATAAACAGCATCTTATCTATAAAATTATAATAGAACGATAATAATGATAGTATTAGCAATGACAAAAATAATTATAGTACATGTACTGGTAATTAAAGATAATATCTAACTATATTGTGTTGTCTAACATATGTCATATGCATACATCTTTATAAAATGATGAACAATTTTTATTTTATTTTTTTTTTTTTTTATATCTTAAGTCACATTTTAAGGTTTATTGCTTCAAAAAAGATTGTAATAATACAAGATTAACAACAGGATTTTACAATTTTTTCAACTAATATACTAGTATGTAAATCAAAGTAATCCAAAAATTTGAATATATTCAAAATCTAACTAAAGCCTATCCCAAGATATTTATGCAGCACATTTGTACGTTTTTGTAAACAAAAATACACATACCTGTGAAAGAAATGCAATTGAAATCGATGAAATTTAAAGGAAAAATATCCAATATATCTTCATTGACACATTATAATTTTTCACTTGGAAAAATTCACAGGAACGAAAACCGATTTCTTATGTAGATTTATAATGGGAAATGTTGACATCTTTACTTCATTCGGAAGTCACTCGGAATACCTCAATTTTTCAACGTTAATATATAGGGATTGTTTATGTCTGTTGCAATGGAAAATCCCTAAGACTTATTAATTTTAGCCGTGTATTGGGAGCTGATAATTCAAGCTAGAGGGGGCGTTTCGAAAAAAGAAATATTGGGATTTTTTATACTATTGAATGAACATCGTTTGAACCTGAGGTTTTTATGAATATCAAATAATAAAAGAAAATGTACTGCATAGATATATAATGGGCAGACTATTTATTTCTTGCCTAGATATTTTGATAAAATTTTTCCATGAAATTCACTTTACTTTTAGTTATATATAGAAAGAATCACATATTAACACTCCCGTTTTTCTAGGTGGTCGTTCCAAAATTATTATTGGATGCAATACAAATTTTTCACATAATTAAGTTCAATATTTTTGTAGTTCTGTGAGAGAAATTCCTTTTTCTTTTAAATACAAGTATAAGAAAATAATTGTAATTGTATGCTTTATTAGACATCAATTTGGGCAAAAACGTCGACTATTCAAGGGACTATATCAAGTTATATATTTTTCAATGCCACATATGTTTTAATTTGCGTAAGTAATTTATCAAGAAATGTCGTTAAAAAAAATTCTTTGCTTAAAATTCCGCGGCCGCCTCAAATAAATCATATTTTATCCCGCTAAATCCAAAGTTTAAAATGCCGGTGTTGTAGCATAGTCTTTACCACCGGAAAAAGGGCCCGGGTTAGACTTTTCCCCCGGTACGATGGAATTGTAGAAAACTGGTATAGAATCCCCCTCCCTTAGGAAGACTTACCCCAGACCCAAATGTCCTTCTAGAAAGAACTATACTAATATAGAATATCCACCTAAATGACAGTACTATCCCGCTTTCCCTTTTTAATATTTCGAATTTTTTTTTCATGACATACATACTCTACATGTATCTACTAGTGTGCAGTTAAAATGTTCTCGCGCGTAAACCAACAACTTCTCTAAAAAAATAAAAATTCGTTTATTCTTCATTCTTTGAATATCACATCGAATAATTTTCGTTTTTTGAAACTATTTTTTAAAGTTTTTATAACAACAATAGTTTGGAAATTGCTTTAATTATCTCCAGCTTTTTTCAGCTTTTGGATTGTTCATTTATAAATTTTTACATATTCGTTCTTTGAGCGATATTACGTCATTTGACTACATGTATTACATGTACATTTAGACATGTAATCACAGCACATGTTCATATTATGGCGTATTGGCGTTAAATATATTTGCAGGAATAAGAAAAACATGCACTTTTTAGCTTAATATTTTAGCTATTCTATAATACACTGACATTAAAAAATTCGATGCAAGTCTGAAACAGTAGGGTTTTTTGCGTCTGTGGTAAACTCTTTACTGATTTAAAGTGATTTTTATTTTAGGGGGAAATAATATACAGGCGCGCTTTTTACCCTAGGGAATACCTACACCGGGCCCGTTTTTACAGTTGCAAGGATTATGCGGGGGTGGGTGGCTGGGTTTAAAATTGTGCTACAACACTGTAAAACGTTGACGTTGTGAGATTAATATTAGCATCAACCAAATTAATTGTCATAAAATACAATTTCAAACATATAAACGCTATGTATAATGTGAATAAAAAACTAAAGCGTTACATTTTTGCACCAATCACTGCATGAAAATAAAGAGCTACGAAAAGTCACGCAAACTCAGAATGTACTTGGTCTCATTCTTAAGTAAAGTATGCTAAAATAAAAGAAACCGGAAATGCATATAAAATGTTGGTACTTTGAAATTCAAAAGATTAAAGATAATTCGGAAAATTTCACCGCGATTGAACATGTTCTACATTTGATATATACACATGTAGGGACAAATTCAATTTCACACTTAAACGAAAATTTTAATGAATTTGATTTGGTCCGAAATGAAATGTCACGTCATGAGGTCAACGCGACTGCAAGGAGAAAAAATAGCATAAAATTACATTTCCATATTAATAAATATACTAGTTTTTAGATGTTTTAGCTTATTTATAATCAAATATACATGATCATCTAAATCTCTGTCTTATATATGTGATGAAATCAGCTAAGTTTCATTTTTTCTTTCGTTTTAAAGTCACTAAATGCAAATTCTACTTGTACTGGAATAGTAATTAGCTAAATATTGTCACCATATTTCGAATAAATAGATAAACGTGTACTATCGAACAATAAACTTTATGTGGCAGGTTTGAATGTACGCGATTGTTGTTGATCAGTATATTTACATCTAAAACTTTCAACGGGAAAAGAAATAATGCAATAATGTAATAATTGATCATTAATGCAATTTGTATCTAAAAATCTTATTTTCTTTTTTTTTTCTGAGGAAAAAACTACCCGAATTTACAGTATTGTGTCCGTGATGCAGTTTGAACGATAGTGTCCTTTCTGATATAACCTATCTCAACAAATAAAATATACAACATGACTATACAAATTGATTTATAAGGAATCTAAATGTTTGCCTAGGACAAAAGTTCGAAGCAGTGTGTACGAGTTTTAAATATTAACAGTATACATGTAGTATAAGGGTAATAGTTGGTCAATACAATAAAAATATTTGACTTATATGATATTGCATAGCTTACAACAATTATTATCTAATGTTAATTTCTATAAATAAAAAATATATTGTAATAAAGTTGTAATAAAAACTGATTTTATTAAACAGCCATTACTGGTCTTGTGATGCGATACAGAAGTGTGAATTTAAAATTTATTAAAACCTTTATAAAAAGATGCCGTTTTCATAAACTTTACAGATAAGGCTGCATCCATTCAAACTGTGTCAGATTTATATAAGAATGCAAATAATATTAAAATATACTTGGACTCAAATTAAACCATCGAGTATAAATTGCTCATTTACAATACTTATACAGTTAAACACGTATAAATAGCAGACCTCGCTTGAAAAGTTTGTTCCTCAACTTATATTGTCTGCATTTATATCAATACGGTCTTCATATTTTTATGATATTATAAACTTAATTTTCATAGTGTATTATATTGGTTCTACATAAAACAAATATACTAGACTGGTAGAAAATGATTCAATTACAAAATGTACAAAATAGATAAACTTAAGACGATAATGAGTCTTCTAAAAGGAATGAACAAACAAAAGTAATATTTACCAGTACACGATGGCAAATTCCCTATGAATCCAAATGAACCATTTTGTTGACATGAGACTGACTGAGGTCCATTCAAATTAAAACCGTCTTTGCATGTAAAGTTTACAGTTGAGTTAAAGTCGTGAAGTGTTTTATTAGGCTTGATCAGAAGTATGTCCTCTTGTTGAAACGTTGGAAGACTACATTTCACCTCTGTTAAAATATATATACATACAAATTACTAAAAATGAACAATGGCACGGACAACGAAAGGACTATTTTATCATTGTTTGTTTCGTTTGCAGTTCTAGAGCTTTATTTATTCAATTTGCTAGCTCTGTATTCATCTATAGGATGTTAAGCGTTGCGGTGTTGTTGATTTGTTCAGTGCTTTATTTAAACAATAAAATGCATTCTTTAGTGATTCATGCGGGATATGAAGGTGGGGACATTGCAGAAAAATACATAACACGCTAACGCGTGTTATGTTAATGTTTTCTACGATAGTTTTTTATTTTTAGCTCACTGAAAGCTCAAGTGAGCTTTTCTGATTTATCATTTTGTCTGTCGTCTATCTGTAAACTTTCATACAATCTGTAAAAATTTCCTTCTCGGAAACTAATATGCCTGTAATAATGAAACTTGTATGAAAGCATCATCATGTAGTCTAGATTCAAAGTTGTAAAAATCAGGACCGCCGGGGGTAGGGTGGGGCCACAATCGGGGTTAAACTTTAACATAGTAATATAAGTAACTCTTTAAAAATATTCTTCTCAGAAACTAATCAGCCGGGAACGCTGAAACTTATGTGAAAGCATCCTCAGGTAGTGAAGATTCAAAGTTGTGAAAATCATGACTTCTGGGGGTAGGTTGGGGCCACAATGTGCGGAGGGGGGGGGGGGGTCGAACTTTTACATAGGAATATATAGAGTAAATCTTTAAAAGTCTTCTTCTCAGAAACTTATCAGCAGGAAAAGCTGAAACTTGTGTGGAAGCATCCTCAGGTAGTGCAGATTCAAAGTTGTTTAAATCATGCATATGATCCCCGGGGGGTAGGGTTGGGCCACAATAGGGGTAGGGTTGAATTTTAACATAGGAGTATATATAGAAAAATATTTTAAAATCTTCTCAAAAACCAATTGGCCAGAAAAGCTGAAACTTGTGTGGAATCATCCTCAGGTTGGGTAGATTCAAATTTGTTTAAATCATGATCCCCGGGGGTAGGATGGGGTCACAAACTTGGGATGGGGGTGACAAATTTTTTTAAAGGGAATATAAAAAGAAAAATCTTTAAAAAACATTTGCAAAGAAAAACGGTAACTTTAGTGAAAGCAACCTCAGATAACGTAGATTTAAATTCGTTCAAATCAAAATCTTGAGGAGTAGGGTGGGGCAACATTTGGGATCCAATTTAAAAAAAGGGAACATTTTAATTATTCAAAAACTTAAATGTTTTGAAATATGGTTTTACTTATATGCAAGCATTTTAACATATTGCTGATTCTTTTAAATTGTTTAGACTTTGGCCCCTAGATGATTCTTGGGCCTTACAAGGGGTTCTGAGTTTGATGTAGGTTTATATCAAATATATAAACAATTGTTTAGGATCTTTTTGAGAACTGGAATGCTCAACATGTGATATGAAAATAATATTATCCTGTTAGAAAAGGGACTTGATTAATAAACATAAGAATATCCAGGACGGGTGGGGGATTTTTATTTATACAGACTCTACATGTATTATACTACAGCAAAACTCGAATATAACGAACACGACTATAATAACAATTTACGGCTATAACGAATAATTATGCATGTCCCGGCAAAATTCTTATATAAACCTTTAGGAAATTGCAGTATATAATATATACAAATTTCACTGAAGATGCAAAAAACTTTAAGAAGAGGTTATATTGACATTTTTTTCTAAATGAAAATAACATTGATTTTATAAATTACGATAGTTTGAAGCTAATTATTTTATATCTAATTCGAAATAAGATTTTTTACGAATTCGCTTTAACTACGACAATAACAAAATTTTTCTATGGTCCTTAACAAATTAATAGATTGATTGTAACAAGTAAGTAAAGTTAACTTAATTACTTTTAATGTACATCAGTAAGTTGGTTAAAAACAACAGCTAAATCGTCTTCTATTGGAATTCGAGTCTGACATCATCATGATTATTTTGTGCAGTTATTTATCTTAGGTTGATGAAGGTGTCGACCAATCGATAACCGGGGCGTGTAGATTTCAGTCCGGACAGTTTCTACAGTTTCTCAATTGCAATCGATTTTCGTAAGAAATAGAGGTAATCATACTTGGTACATGTAAATATATATAAATATCACTTAATGAATCCAATACACTAGATATACTTATATATATAAGTATCGGATCTAAAATATAGATCTGAGTCAGCAAACTGAATATATATAAAGCACTAAAATTCAATTTTAGATAAGATTTTAATGAAAAAGAAACAAAACAAAAATAAGCTCTTCTACCTAAAAAAAAATATCAATGACCAGTTTCTACACGTATAATAGTTGACATTTTTGGCCGGAAAGCCGAGCGCTGCTTGGCGGTAACTTGCATTATGCCCGCATTCTATATTTTATCTATATATATTTACATTTTTCGGGGTCTTTGCCTGCGATAACACTACGAATCGATGTTGAACTATACAGTCCAATAAATTCAAATGACGTATTGTTGGGGCACAAGCAGGGTTTGCATAATTAATATTCTATTATTTAATCGTACAATTGCTGAAATTCATATAAATATAAGTAATAAGAAATCATTCTTTGAATATTATAAGGTGATAATTTCGGTCGGGGCGTGATCAAATCTATCATAAAGCCCTTCGGGCTTTATTGGATTTGATCACGCCCCGACCGAAATTATCACCTCATAATACTCAAAGAATGATTCCTTATTCCTTAAATAAAATCACGTATTTTGCATACCTTTACAGCCCGGTAAATCATGTTGAAATGCATCAGTATATGTGCAATATCTCACTGAGGGATTCTGTACTGTATATCCAAGGGAACAGATAAATTCAATTGAATCGTTATAGTTGTAACTGGTTTTGTATGAATTAGCAGATATATGAAGCGGATCCGATAGTACGGGTCCATCACATGTTATTGCTGAAAAAAGAACGGTATGAATTCATCAGTGAAAGCCATCAACAATAAAAACAATCGTAAGCCAAAAAGAGTCCAAAAAGATAACATTGTTCAAGATTAATATTTTCTAGAAGAAAATGATATAAATCCTAATCTTGTGAAATGTTCCTAACACATTTTGTGCTTCCTGTTAAGGTATCCCACTCCGCAATGGTTTTTGTATCAAGAATTTCTTCAGAAGTATATCATTGAAATCTGTAGACAAAAATAATGGGGGTGGGGGTGGTCAGTATTCATCCCTCTGAGTTATTGCCAATTTAATTTGACCTTTTTTGCACCTTAAATGCAATTTCAGCCTGATTAGGATTTGTTGTCAGTATTTTTGATTAAGCAAACTTATTTCTTCAAATATTGTTTTTAATTATGCACAATGGTCACCCTGAATAGAGGGATTACGAAAAAAAAATTATACGAAGCTGCATTAATTTTTTGTGACCTTTTTGTACTTATAATATACAATTTCTATAATAGTTACAATTTGATTTGAAATAAAAACATTTTGAATAACAAGAATTTTATAAGATTAATCTAGTTTGCCCAGATATGTATTTAGTGTTATTTTGACATAATAAAACATGGTGGCCAGTGATGTCAAATTTAGATATATGGCTTCAAATGTTAAATTCTCGCAAAATTTGGCTTTAAAAAAGTCAGACATTTTCTATATATTTGCATGACTTTATGCTAAACGTCTCTCACTCTCTCAAGATTTAATTTTGTACATCTCACACAGAACTTATAGAAAATATGTTAAAAATGTGAATAATGAATAAAGTATAATAAAAAGAAAGGACACTAAAAATTAATAAACTTGCTTGTTTTTTTCGTTTAAAAAGCCTTACACATGAAAAAAATGCTTGCTCCCCCCAAAATTGTTTGTTTCTTAAATTCAAATGGATTTTCTTTATGAAATAATAATCTTTCTGCTATTAAACATTAAACATAAATGATACTTTTTAATCTTATCGTGCCATTATTTATTTCCATATATTGTTGGATTGTAAAATTGTAATCTATCTCAAAATTTCTGACTAACATATTTCATCAGGTTGTTTTATTTTTGTCAGACAAAAAAACTATCAGAACTGCGTTTATTTCGTATAAAATATTTCTTGATACAGAATATTCCGCCTTTTTATTTTAAATAATATTTTTAGACTTTGGTTTCTATGGACCTGTATATGTGTATTAAGCTTACTGGGAACATGTGCAGATTAATTTTTTGTTGTTGCATTTATTCAATGATATGTAATATGTAATATTGTTGATTGCAATCTTTAACAAGAGGCCCATGGGCCACATCGCTCACCTGAGGAACAATAGGTATGATGAAATCAGCTTAAAGGAGTCATAATACAAACTATCTGGACAATGTAGTATAATACATGTAGATCCTGTATAAATGAAAATACATTTCCCCCCCTGGATATTCTTATTTTTATTATCATTAGTCCCTTTTCTAACAGGATGATTTTATAGTCATAACACATGTTGAGCATTGCAGTTCTCAAAAAGATCCTAAACAATTGTTTATGTATGGGATATAAACCTATATCAAACTCTGAACCCCTTGTGAGGCCCAAGAATCATCAAGGGGCCAAAGTCTAAACAATTTTAAAGAATCACCTGGCTGATTAGTTTCTGAGAAGAAGATTTTTAAAGATTTACTCTATATATTCCTATGTAGAAATTCAATCCCCAATTGTGGCCCCACCCTACCCCGGGGGGTCATGATTTTCACAACTTTGAATCTACACTACCAGAGGATGCTTCCACACAAGTTTCAGCTTTCCATACTAATTAGTTTCTGAGAAGAAGATTTTTAAAGATTTACTCTATATATTCCTATGTAAAAATTTGACCCCCCCCCCATTGTGGCCCCATCCTACCCCCGGGGGTCATGATTTTCACTACTTTGAATATACCCTACCTGGGGATGATTCCACGCAAGTTTCAGCTTTCCTGGTCAAATGGTTCTTGAGAAGAAGATTTTTAAAGATTTACTCTATATATTCCTATGTAAAAATTCGACCCCCAATTGTGGCCCAATCCTACTCCCGGGGGTCATGATTTTCACATCTTTGAATCTACACTACCCGAGGATGCTTCCACACAAGTTTCAGCTTTCCTGGCTGATTAGTTTTTGAGAAGAAGATTTTTAAAGATTTCCTCTATATATTCCTATGTAGAAATTCAACCCCCAATTGTGGCCCCACCCTACCCCCTGGGGTCATGATTTTCACTACTTTGAATATACCCTACCTGGGGATGATTCCACGCAAGTTTCAGCTTTCCTGGTCAAATGGTTCTTGAGAAGAAGATTTTTAAAGATTTACTCTATATATTCCTATGTAAAAATTCGACCCCCAATTGTGGCCCAATCCTACTCCCGGGGGTCATGATTTTCACATCTTTGAATCTACACTACCCGAGGATGCTTCCACACAAGTTTCAGCTTTCCTGGCTGATTAGTTTCTGAGAAGAAGATTTTTAAAGATTTACTCTATATATTCCTATGTAAAAATTCAACCCCCCATTGTGGCCCCACCCTACCCCCCGGGGTCATGATTTTCACAACTTTGAATCTACACTACCCGAGGATGCTTCCACACAAGTTTCAGCTTTCCTGGCTAATTAGTTTCTGAGAAGAAGATTTTTAAAGATTTACTCTATATACTCATACGTAAAAATTCAACCCCCCATTGTGGCCCCACCCTATCCCCGGGGGTCATGATTTTCACAACTTTGAATCTACACTACCTGAGGATGCTTCCAGACAAGTTTCAGCTTTCCTGGCCAAATGGTTCTTGAGAAGAAGATTTTTGAAAATTTCTCAATTTTTTAAAATAAATTCTTATTATCTCCCCTTTGAAAAGGGCGTGATTCTTAATTTTCACAACTTTGAATCCCCTTTGCCTAAGGGTGCTTTGTGCCAAGTGTGGTTAAAATTGGCCCAGTAGTTTTTGAGGAGATGTCAAAAATGTGAAAAGTTTACGGACAGACAGACGGACAGACAGACAGACAGACAGACGGACGACAGACAAAATGTGATCAGAAAAGCTCACTTGAGCTTACAGCTCAGGTGAGCTAAAAACTTATTTGAGAAAACCATATTGAGGAGTAAGATATACATCTATTTATCATATGCCTAATTATACAACTGTAAAATAGAAAAAACCTACAGAAGAAAGGACTATATTTGGTGTGGTCAAATATTTGCCCCCAATTTTAACCAATTTTTAAATAGTATCGAATAAAAATCAAATTTTCATAAATCATATGCATTGTACAGAGGATGCCTATCCCTTTAATCTTGATTTTAGTCATCATTTCTCACTCGTTGTTTATCTATGACGTCACCTTAATGAACAAATTCCCGCAATTTTGCAAAGAAATAAAAAGTTACTCATTTTTTCTTAATATTTTGCATTCGGAAGTATGCTCAAGTACGATTTTAACATATGTTTTTCTTCATATAATTTTACACATTATACTATTATTATACTACTGTTGACTCAGGGTTTCCTAGGCTAGTTTTCACATAAGATATTAAATGCACATCCATTTCTCAAAGGAATCAAAACGAATAAAGCTTTGCCATTTTGTCAACCAAATGTTCCCTGTTGTTGTAGATGAGTGGCTGGTGGCAGACACATGTCATTTAATCAACATTGAATTAACAATAAGCCACTATTTATGTTTTTTATTTATCCCGTGCAAAATATTTTTTAAGCCTTAATGCAGTTTGGTTAAACATAATTTCAATTAAAACACAATTCTAGCTAGTTTTGTTCGAGAAAAAGTGAACACTTGACTTGTGACTAGAGAATTTCTTGATGCCTGGTAGAATTTTATTAGAACACCCATACTTTTATTCCATGAAATACAAGTGTGCTGTTATTCAGAATATTTAAAACATACTCCTTAAAATTTCATGCTGGTTTACTAGTACAAAAAAAACCCCTGCCTCCCCCCAACCCCCCCCCCAAAAAAAAAACAAAAAAAAAAAAAAACAAAAAAAAAAACTTTATAAAAGATCGTTTATTATGATGATACAATTTATGAAAAAATAACATATCATAAATGTAATACAAAATATTGATACCTATAAACGCTTGAATTAACGTCAATGAAAAATAAAGAGGCTGGATACTCAACAAATTACCCATCCGATTTACTTAAAATTTGAATAATAAAATGGTAGACATAATCTTTTCGGCTACCATTTATTAACAAAACAATTACTATATGATAAAAATATGAATACATTCCTATTTCATCATACAGAGCTCTTTGCCTCCGGGAGATTAATACATGTATAGCCTAAAAATGGCAACGACTATCGTACAAGTAACAAGAGGCCAATAGGCCCTAAAGGTCATCCTAGTAGCATATAACTCATACACAAACTTGTCGATTAGCATGTATGCATTTAGTTAGTTAAAAAATTGTAATGACGACCACCTCCCTGCCTGAAATCTTTCAAAAAGGACTATGAAACCTATAGTTTAATCGAAAAACTTAAAGACACCTGGTCGACAAAATCATAAATTCATTTTTCCTTAGAGGTGTGTGGGAGTAAAGAAGATGATTTTTAAACATAATATGCATTAACACCTATACATCCATTTTGGTTCTGCCCTAGAGTCAAAACCCATACTCCAGGGGACATGAAATTAAAAATTTTAGTGGAGGATTTCCTGGTAAACATAATTATGAAGTCAGTTTTTCTTACAGATGTGTAAGAATAGAGAAGATTTTTTAAACATTATATGCATTAACACTATATGGCCATATTGCCCCCAGGTCATTCACAATTAAGGTACAGGAGTTAGTGGAAATCATAACGATGCATTCAGTTTTTTGCCCACATGTGTGAGAGTTAAGATTTTCTAAGACTTACCACATTTTCATTATGTGGCTATATTGGCCCAAACCCCTGTCCCAGTGGTAATGATTTTCACAATATAGGTAGAAGACTTCATGGACATCATAACCATGCATTTAGTTTTTGACAAATATATATATGGGAGTAGAGAAGAAGATTTTCTAAGATTTAATGCATTTTTACTATATGGCCATATTGGCCCCCCCTAGAGCCAGAACCCCTGACCAAGGGGCCAAGAATTTCAGAATTTTGTTAAAGGGCTTCATAGGCATTATAACCATGCAAGTTTTTACCTCACATGTGTGGGAGTAGAGAAGATTTTTGAAAATGTGGCTTTTTTGGCATATTTGGCCCCACCTGTGGCACCCAGGGAGTGACAGAACCATGAATTTCACAATTTATAATCCTCTTACCATAGCGATGCTTCACACCAAAATGGTAATAATTGGCCTTGTAGTTTTTAAGAATAAGTTAAAAATGTAAAATTGTTAACGCACGACGGACGACGACGGACGAAAACAGTTAGCAATAGGTCACTTGAGTAAACTCAGGTGACCTAAAAATGCAAATCAAAAAATAAAACCATTCTGTGAAACAGTACGTTTATATAAAATGCTTTAAACGGCATCTGAAATGAATTGTCTTAGTTCTTGCTTAATCAAGAAAATATATCCTTGTAACATTTAAACATATCCTTCCAGTTTTGTTCGTGCAAAAATGTAATTGAATTGAGATCCTTGCATACAAAAATTAGTTGCATAATTAAGTAAGATAATATACTCTTTATTAATGGTAGAATAATTATGTTGACCCTTGTTCACAAAAGTTATGAAATCAATAGCATTTCTTTGCAGACTGGGGATACGGCTGGTAATTTATCTGGACGATATTTTACTTCTGAATCAAACCAAAGAAGGGTTGATGAAGGACAGAGATTCCCTTATTTGATTATTACACAACTTGGGGTGGTTGATAAACTGTAAGAAATCAGTTCTAGAACCCACATAAACAAGAGAGTTCGTTGGTCTAAATTTAGATTCAGTAGAAATGAGTGTTTACCTTCCTCAAGATATAACAAGAGGCCCATGGGCCACATCGCTCACCTGAGGAACAATAGGTATAATAAAATCAGCTTATTGGAGTCATTATACAAACTATCTGGACAATGTAGTAAAATACATGTAGATCCTGTATAAGTAAAAATTTATTTTTTCCACTGGATATTTTAATGTTTATTATCATTAGTCCCTTTTCTAACAGAATGATTTTATAGTAATATTCACATGTTGAGCATTGCAGATCTCAAATAGACCCCAAACAATTGTTTATGTATGGGATATAAACCTACATCAAACTCTGAACCCCTTGTGAGACCCAATCGTCCAGGAATCATCTAGAGGCCAAAGTCTAAACAATATTAAATAATCAACTGGCTGATTAGTTTTTGAGAAGAAGATTTTTAAAGATTTACTCTTAATATTCCTATGTAAAAATTCCACCCCCATTGTGGCAACACTCTACCCCCAGGAATCATGATTTTTACAACTTTGAATCTATACTGCCTGAGGATGCTTCCAAACTTACAGCTTTCCTGGCTTATTACTTTCTGAGAAGACGAATTTTAAAGATTTCCTCTATATATTCCTATGTAGAAATTCGATCCCTAATTGTGGCCCCACTCTACCCCTGGGGGTAATGATTTTCACAACTTTAAATATACACTACCTGGCTGATTTGTTTCTGAGAGGAAGATTTTTAAAGATTTACTCTATATATTCCTATGTAAAAAGTCGACCCCCCATTGTGGCCCCATCCTACCCCCGGGGGTCATGATTTTTACAACTTCGAATCTACACTGCCTGGTGATGCTTCCACACAAGTTTCAGCTTTTCTGGACAAATGGTTTCTTAGAAGAAGATTTTTAAAGATTTAATCTATATACATGTATTCCTATGTAAAAATTCGACCCCCCATTGAGAGTCATGATTTTCAAAACTCTGAATCTACACTACCTGAGGATGCTTTCACATAAGTTTCCGCTTTTCTGGCCAAATCGTTCTTGATAAGAAGATTTTTAAAGATTTACTCTATATATTCCTTTGTAAAAAAACGACCATACATTGTTGCCCCACCCTACCACCCGAGGGTGTTGATTTTCACAATTTTGAATTTACACTGCCTGAAGATGCTTACGCATAAGTTTCAGCTTTCCTGGCCAAATGGTTCTTGAGAAGAAGATTTTTAAAGATTTACTCTATATATTCCTATACGTGTAAATTCGCCCCTCCCCCATTGTAGCCCCACCCTACCCTCGGGGGTCATGATTTTCACAACTTTGGATTTACACTACCTGAAGATGCTTTCACACAAGTTTCAGCTTTCCTTGGCTAATGGTTCTTGAGAAGAAGATTTTTAAAGATTTACTCTATATATCCCTATGTAAAAAGTCGATCCACCTTTTGTGGCCCCATCCTATCCACGGGGGATCATGAATTTCACAACTCTGAATCTACACTACCTGAGGATGCTTCCACACAAGTTTCGGCTTTCCTTGCCTTATGGTTCTTGAGAAGAAGATTTTTAAAGATTAAATCTATATATTCCTATGTAAAAATTCGACCCCCCCCCATTGTGACCCTGCCCTACCCTCGGGAGTCATGATTTTCACAACTCTGAATCTACGCTAACTGAGGATGCTTCCACATAAGTTTCCGCTTTTCTGGCCAAATCGTTCTTGAGAAGAAGATTTTTAAAGATTTACTCTATATATTCCTTTGTAAAAAACGACCCTCCATTGTAGCCCCACCCTACCCCCCGAGGGTGTTGATTTTCACAATTTTGAATTTACACTACCTGAAGATGCTTCCGCATAAGTTTCAGCTTTCCTGGCCAAATGGTTCTTGAGAAGAAGATTTTTTAAAGATTTTCTCTATATATTCCTATACGTATAAATTCGCCCCCCCCCATTGTAGCCCCACCCTACCCACGGGGGTCATGATTTTCACAACTTTGAATTTACACTACCTGAAGATGCTTTAACACAAGTTTCGGCTTTCATGGCCTAACGGTTTTTTAGAAGAAGATTTTTAAAGATTTACTCTATATATTCCTATGTAAAAAGTCGATCTCATATTTTGGCTTCACCTTACTCCTGGGGGTCATGATTTTCACAACTTAGAATCTACATTACCTAAGGATGCTTCCACATACGTTTCGGCTTTTCTGGCCAAATGGTTCTTGAGAAGAAGAATTTTAAAGATTTACTCTATATATATATTCCTATGTATTAATTCGACCCCCCATTTGGCCCCATCCTACCACAGGGGATCATGATTTTCACAACTCTGAATCTACACTACCTGTGGATGCTTCCACATAAGTTTCGGCTTTCCTTGCCTAATGGTTCTTGAGAAGAAGATTTTTGAAGATTTATTCTATATATTCCTATGTAAAAAGTCGACCCCCATTGTGGCTTCATCCTACCCCCCGAGGGTCATGATTTTCACAACTTTAAATCTACACTACCTGAGGATGCTTCCACACAAGTTTCAGCTTTCCTAGCCAAATGGTTCTTGAGAAAAAGATTTTTGAAAATTTGTCGAAAATTTTCATTAATTCTTAATTAACTCCCCTTGTAAGAGGACTTGGTCCTTAATTTTCACAACTTTGAATCCTCTTAAGCTAAGGATTCTTTGCGCCAAGTTTGGTTGAAATTGGCCCAGTGGTTCTTTATTAGAAGATGTTGAAAATGTGAAAAGTTTACAGACGGACGGACGGACAGACAGCGGAGAGACGGACGACAGACAAAATGTGATCAGAATAGCTCACTTGAGCTTTCAGCGCAGGTGAGCTAAAAATAAAATGTCAAAAACCTTTAGAATCCGACCACATTACAATCCAAGAATTGGCAAGTTTAGTTGGATTATTGAATGCAACAGTGGAGGCAGTAATTCCAGCCCCACTCTATGTCAGGGAATGACAAATGTTCAAAACGAAATGTCTGGTCAAAGAAAAGAGTTATAAGAACAAAAAAAATCTGTCTCAGGAGTGCAAAACAGAAATTTCCTGATGGATTCAACAATTGCAGGCCCGGAATTGGAAACAATTAATAACAAACGAATCAGACCTAGTAATAGAGACGGATGCATCCACGATTGGGTGGGGGTTCCAATGCCGAAGTTCCAAAATAAGAATGGAGGGTCCATGGATCCCAGTAGAGAAAAACTTCACATAAATGCACTAGAACTGAAAGCTGCGATATTGCAGTAAAACCAGTAATCACAAACATACAAAATTTACACATTCATTTGAAAATGAACAATATGACTGCTGTGACTTATGTAACCAAGATGGGGGGAACAAAATCACCTATTCTAACAAACATTGCAATAGATCTATGGAAATATTGCCTAAAAAGGATATTACAGAAGAACACCTTACTAGATCTTTTAATCAGACAGCAGATTGGGAGAGCAGAAATGTGTCAGCCATAAGCACAAACAGTTGGAGGTTGAATTCCAAGATATTTGCTCCAATGAATTCGCTATTGGGTCCTCTCGAGATGGACCTGTTTGCGGACAGATTAAATGCACAGCTAGTAAGTACATGAGCTTAAAACCCGACCCATTTGCTGTGGGAACAGATGCATTCCTAGCAAACTGGGGATGTTACTGAACATTTCAATAGTAGACCCCATTCTTCTACCACCACAGAAGGACCTCTTTCTGTCACCGGAGGAGGGAGGGCCCCCATCATCTGAAAACCAGTGGGACATTAAAATTAGTGGTCTGGAAAATTTCAAGCAAAACAAAGACATGCATGGTTTATTAGCAAACACTTCAGAATTACTCGCGCAGCATAATGTAGAAAGGGAACTCAATCAGCTTACAACAGCTGAAGGAAACACAGGTCTAGCTGGTGTGGTAGTAGTCAAGTTAATCCCTTTTGCTTCTCTTTGGAACATATAGAAATTGTTTGTTAGTATTGTTCCAAAAAGGGTACGAATATAGGTCTGTAAACAGTTACAGATCTGCAATTTCAGCATTCCATCATGAAATTAATGGTATAAAAGTAGGTCAAAGCAACCTTAGTAAGCATGTTATGTCTGGAATGTTTAATTCAGAATTTTCTTATTCTAATATCTAACTACGATGGCCGATATGGGGCGGACAAAAAGTAACCACGAGTTGTGTTTGATTTGCCGGCAATTCTTTAATGCCGGCAAAAAGTAACCACGAGTTGTGTTTGATTTGCCGGCAATTCCTAGATGCCGGCAAATCTTAAATGTGGGCAAATATTATATTTAATGTTTAATTAAAATACCAGAAGATATTGAGGTCACAAAAGTCAAGTTATCTTAATTGGTCGAAGGGAAATATCGCGCCGACATTGTTGAGGGTCTTTCCGAAACTACGGCATTGACTGTGCAAAAAACGACTGCATTCTAACATACAGATATGTTTTAAACTTATTAGAACCCTACACTCTTAATGAAGCATTTGGTCATTTGCTAATATGCCATGTTTTTTGTCAAACCCTTTTGTCAATTAAGATAACATGACTTTTTTTACCTCTATATCCTCTGGTATTTTAATTTAACTAAAAGTAAGATTTGCCCACATTTAAGATTTGCCGGCATCTAAGTTTTGCCGGCAAATCAAACACAACTCGTGGTTACTTTTTGCCGGCATATCAGGAATTGCCGGCAAATTAAACACAACTCGTGGTTACTTTTTGTCCGGCCCATATTGGCCATCGTATCTAACACATATCATTGTTACACCTTACTTCAGTTTTATGAGATAAAATGAAAAAAAATGAGCGCTATAGCATATGCAATGACTAAAATTTTATGAGTAAAACTGAAGTAAGGTATAAGTCTCCCACCCTCCTCACCCTAAGGGCGTATGCTTACTTCAGGTGTTTGATATAGTTTTGGATTTTACATTTTGTGTTCACTTTAATAAACTTGATGTGATCATTTGTTACATGTCATAACATTTTGTCATTATACTTTGTAGAGCGCCATATTCAGGCAGCAAGAAGTGAGAAGGCAGCTTGGCTCTGAAACTCTGTTACCTTGACAACAAAATTAAAAAAGTGGTTTATTTTCATTCACATTTTATTTTCACACATCAATATATTTTGAATTTTATGAGTATTTGATTTCACTTTTATATTAAATACTATTATATTTATACATATCTACGCCAAACTAAAGAAGTAAGATCTTGCGAGATTTTTTTCAGTAAATAGGCTGGGATTACCAAAAGCCAGAGAGAATACATTGTTATAACTTAATAGTTTCAGTTTTATTCATTTAATTTTAATGTCATTGCATGCGCTAAAGCAAACATATATATATTTTTTAATTGTCTTTTGTACAAAATATCTAAGTGTTTATTTTGTGGAACTCACCAGGATGGGGAAACAATGAATTAGTTCTCAGAATGGCTGCATAGTGTTTGCATCTATTAAAGATCTCATGTATTTTGCTAAACAGAACGGGGCGTATAAGTTACATCCAACATTTTGTTCTTATAGCCTGTTTGTAGGTTTTCATGTACTTTTTTCTGCATTAAAGATCCGCTATTTTCATTAGAAAGGAAAAACTAAATAATATTTGTAACAGACAAAATTGCCTCAGTTGGAGTTTGAACCCGGGTCCTCTGGCATGCAAATCCAGTACTCTACCAATCGAACTTAATGATTTACCAACTAGTCAGAGTTAGCAGGAATGCAACTGACTCAACCGCATATGAACATTGAAGGTTTGTTTTAACAGCATTATAATCAATCTATTCGTGAAGTGGTGCGAGGACATTATGCAATCAAGAAAAAATAGATTATCTGCACAACAAGAGTGTTTTACTGTACAAGTTGAGAGTGGTATTTTATATAAAGTCCAAGTTATGAGACCATTATTATTTTAAATCATCAGAAACTGTATCATCTGCTTAACTGTACGATCAGTTTAATTGTCAAGAGATAACAATATTTTTTTAAGCTTACCTTGCTGGTATATTTACACAGCTTTTGATTGCCTATTATTCAGAGCCATTAGAAGAAGAACATGGATTTCTTGTTTTCGTAGATGGTGCAGGAAAACTCGGAAGATTATAGGTAGAGACTCTTTTACACAAATATCGATACTGTCAGTGTTCTTCCTTCCTTCATGCACGTCAACACGTACTTTCTCTTTTAACTATTTATAAAATCAAGGTTCCTCAACACTGACACTATTTTAATGGATCGATAAAAAAATCTTTTTTAAAATATGATTTTACAAAAAGAGAAAAATATAAATTTTCAATTATTTTATCTGATTGATTTTGTATTTTTTTCAGAGAAACGTGAAAAATTGATTTAGCTGCAACCAACGTATTTCAGAGCTAGCCTAAAATTTGGTCTCACTTCATGATTTATATAATTTTCAATAAATACATGCTTAAGATGGTCAGTTCAAGTTTTTTTTAAATTTTAATTAAAAATATTAACGAAAATTTAAACCATTATATTTAATATGTAGTTACTGGTGTTTTAGATTGTTATTGATCACTGATATATGTCTAAGTAAATGTATATTTGTGTAAATGTTTACAAATTTAAATTACTGATTTTAGGCCTATTATAATAATGTACATGTATAATTTTCCCTGTCGAAATGTTTAATAATTTATCACTGCACAAGTCTCTCAAACTCCATCCGTATGAATTAATTTAAAAAAAAGAATGAATTAATTAAGTAGGTTAGTATATCCTAACTTAAGATTTTCCTACGTTTCTGCTGAGCTATATTTCAAGACGTGTCTTTAGTTGATCTGTGAATGCTACTTACTTTTTTCCTTGGTCATATCATAGGAACACAATTATGTAATTTCTAAGGAAAGTTTCGAAAACATGCATATGTCTGCGAATTTTCTAAAACAATTACAATAAATTATGGAATCCGGATAGGGCCAAGCAGTTCACTATCGCAACATCGCACCATCGAGGTCGGGGTCGATAGTGCAATGACGCGTAATGCAATGACGATGGCGCGATGATGCGATGACGATGAAGCGATTATGTGATAGCGCGATGACGTTAATGCCATGGCACGACAATGCGATGACGATGGTGCGTTAGCACGAGGAAGGGATAGCGCTTTGACGCGATGGTACGATAGCGATGACGGGATGGTACGATAGCAATGACGCGTTGGTGCGATAGCGATGACGCGATGCTCTATCGTCTCATCGTTAATTCTCTATCGCGCTATCGTGATGGTATCATCGAACCATCGCTCTATCGACTGTTTATAAAAGGATTTCATTCCCAGCAACCATTATTCTTCCGATGACGAATAGATGCTAGAATGTTTTTTTAATGTATACAACAATAACCAATTAATGAAATTAGTTATTCAAGCTAAGATTTGGTCGCCTAATTAACAAAAGTAAAAATTCCTTATTGTCATTATATCTACGTATTTGCAGGCATGTTGTACTAGAAAGATTGGATAGAGAAAGATTTTCTTTTGTAATTGTAACAGGGTTTACTTTCGTATAATAAACAACAATTCTGGGAATATTGCACAAGCAATACCTGTCCCTACCGGTGTAATATAGTGCCAAAACCACCACCCCCACCTCCTTCGGACAAATAACATAGCAGTTTCTTCCTTCGGAATAATTGCGTTATAGTACATTTTCTACCACGGAAAGCTGGTTATATAGTGAGATTTTCTTCCCTTTTGAAAGTCTAATTTATAGTAATGTCTACCCCATTCTTCCATTTCGGCAATGTTGATGGTGGTCCATTCGTAAATATACTTTATCTGAGATGAAATTTATTAATCATAAAAAAAGATAATATATATTTAGCTCCAAGAAATTAACTGATAAACCTTGACAAAATTTGAAGGCACCCGCCTGCAGGATTAAAACAATCAACCTAAGACATAATAAAGCGTACTTATAAATAAAATTGACATCGAATTTGAAAGCGCCTCAACAAGGACGAGTAATGAGTAGGGGACTTGGGGTAGTGAGCATATATACATGTCTTAGCATTATTGTCAAATGCTTAAGGATTAATTAATTAATTGATTTCATCACGATACACGTTTGTACATAATGAAGGCGGGTCCCGATGACCCAGAAGTCTATAGTCTAAAGTTAGATAAAGTTTCATTATGTACAAACGTGTATCGTGATGAAATCAATTAATTAATTAATCCTTAAGCATTTGACAATAATGCTAAGACATGTATATATGCTCACTACCCCAAGTCCCCTACATTAAAATCTTCTTTACTAAATAACAAAATAACAATTAAAAAGTAGCACTATATATTGCTCTACACTATCTTTATGTTCTGACAAACTAAATGCATTATTATTGAATTTATAGTACATGTAAAACCTGTTCATTAACTGGTTTGCATTTAAACTTAAAAGTATTTTGAAATTAAATACAAACCATCTGTGACAAAGTAAATCAAAGCGCGTTGCAAATATAAATGACATACTAATTTTTTTGAAATACCTGTACAAGAAGGTAGATTCTCTGTTAAATCTGCACTGTGTAGACAATCTTTCACCTTTTCACCATTAAGAGTGTACCCGATAGGACATCCAAATGTGACAGTTTCGTTGTATGCATATTCCTGTTTGTCCGGGCTTATCGAGACAAATGGCGGCAATTGAGGTTTTGGACACTTTATGGCTTTTTGTGAAACATAGAAACAAAAATGCAGGATTTTAAAAAAAAAATATTTGATAACTTATATTTCTGCTATAGCAAAATGTCCGATTTCACTCATATAACAGATACCTGCGGTTTTTGTTTAATGAGGGAGATTTTTGTGATTTTTTGATAAATTAAATATCAAAGAATAAAAATTTAACAAGAGGCCCAGTGACAACATCGCTCACCTGAACAACAATAGCAATTACTGTTCAGATATGACATGAACACTTTTCACCGTTTCATAGATTCAGATACAAAAATATCTAGGCAACTTAGTTTATCTTGTTTAGAAAATGTTTCATATTTTCTCCACATTTTTTAAAGTTAAACATTGAGCTCATTTTGATATTTCAGTTTTTAGAATACTATTTTAATTATTCTTCCGCAATTTATTCCAATGTTAAAATTCAACACACACCCCATGGTGGCCAACTCTATCCCAAAAGCATCATGATTTTACGTAGCTTGCGGGTTTGCTGACGTCACAATAGGATTCGACGCAACGAGTTGACCGTCAAAGCAAACTCATACATTGTTTTTAAATGACAAATTATTTTTAGAGTCAAAAATTCAAATGGAATATTTCAAAAAGCTTAAATGCAGTTTTTAAACAAACATTTATAAGTATCAAGTGCTATAAATTTAAAGACGTAACATACATTGTCACCTTTTGTTCTGTAAGGTATGAGTGTGCAATATAATTTCTTATATAAGATCAATTGAACCGTATATATTAACGTAGCTTTTACAATTATAACTTTTTGCATTTTCAACTACCGATCTAAATATTAAAATCGTTTTGGCTTTAGCTAATTATTTTATAAGATTACAAACTCAATAGTTGTGCTGGCAGTATGGTAATTAGTTTTGCATGATGGACTCAGAGTTTCTTGAAAATAAAAAGAACTATTTTCTTCTCTTCACAACTTTAAATTATATGCATTTGTGCATTCGAAAACATTCATAATAATGTCTAATTAATATTTACATGTTTTAATATGTGTTAATCAGATAGTCTTGTAAAAAGGCCTTCCCCGAGAATGTTTTGTGTCAAGTTTGGTTGAAATTGGCCAAATGTTCAGGAAAAGCAAATGAAAGTGTTGAAAGTTTACGACAGCAACAACAACGACAACAGCGACGACAGACAACGACTTTTGATAGGAAAAGCTCACTTGAGCCTTCGGCTCAGTTGAGCTAAAAAATTTCCATTAATTAAGGTGTGAGGAAATTCAAAGATACTTCTTTTCTTTCTTACAATAGTATGACTTGGGATTGAAATAAAAATCAAATTTTACAATCCTAAGAGAACTATATTTTGGTAAAATAATGGCGTTGGAAAAAATCAAAAGGTTTAACTATTCAAAAATACTTTATGTATATATTTTAAGACTTCAACATTTCTCAATCAATAGCAATCACGCGGGATTTTATCAATTTATCTCAATCAATAATAGGGACTTATATTCAGAGTGTGTTAATAAAACATGGTTTTTGACACAAATAAAAGTTATGTTAGCTTTTGAAGAATTCAATATCAAAACAGATCTGTGTGGAAAATTCATTAAAACTCTTAATGGATAGTCAATATATTTGCTTTTATGTCAAATTATATCTATGTATATAGTCTTCTTGATATTTGAAATTCAAAAGTATTTCCATTTTGGACACATAGATAAATTATTAAAAATTTTCAAAAAAAGAAAACTGCAGGAAATGCGGGCTAAGCGATATCAAATTTAGTTTAATTTCTATTTTAATCTCGTAGCCTAACTAACAGACATTGTTTTGTTTTATCAATTTACTGTAAAATAAAAATTGAATTGTTTTATAATAGATGTTAGTGCCATATTTATATAACTACATATGTTTTTAATATCCTTTCACTTAAAAGAAAAGATAATGACCTTGATCTGACCGTGCTGCGAAAACAAGATGATCAAATTTGAATAAACGTATACCATCACTTTGAACTATTGTCTGTTTGACTGTGTGAAAATTTTAAATATTAGAAGTACAAATGTATGAGAAGAATCCTTCCATAATGCACTAAATAAAATTCCCGTATTTTTCCCTGTAGATTGCTTCTTATTCATAATATTTTCAATTTTCTTTCGATTACAAAAACTGATTTCATATAAGACACAATCTCGCATGAAAGATGCAAAATTAATTTAAGTATTAATTTGCCAAATACATGCACAGGAAGATATATTCTATGTTAAGTCTGCATTATGTAGACAAGCTTTCTTCCTATCACCATAAAAAGTATACCCGGGTCGGCACCCAAACGTGACAGTTTCTCCGTATGCATATTCCCGTTTGTCTGGACTAATCGTGACCAGTGGCGGTAATTGAGGTTTTAGACACTTTATAGCTTAGTTAACGTAAAATAACAGATAACACATTAATTGTAGCAAACACAATATACATGTATACTTAATATACACTATTAAAATTAAGATTAAGGAGGTTTTTTGGCATTAAATGCTTATTCTTAAAAAAATAAATATCTCATTTTGAATGGACTTATCGTGACAAATACCGGTAATGGAGGTTGCAAACACTTTATGGCTTAAAGTGAAATACAGAAACAAAGGCGCCAATTTTGAAATAAAATCTTCGAGAATATATGTTTTGTTGAAGTTTCACATATATACTCAATAAATAATCTGTATGCTACGATTTTCTGTATTGAATAATATATGATTATTACACTATACATAACATTATTCTCTTTTGATAAGAAACCTGATTTAAAAAGAAATACATTCGGCCAAGTAAGGAACGAACATCATTTCAAGTTTTAATTCGCCAAATACCTATACAGGAAGGAAGATTCTGCTCCAAGTCTGAACTGTGTAGACAAGTTTTCGACAAATCACCACGAAGAATGTACCCGGATCGGCACCCAAACGTGACAATATCTCTGTATGCATATTCCCGTTTGTCTGGACTTATCGTGACAAATGCCGGTAATGGAGGTTTCGGACATTTTAATGCTTAAAAAACGTAAAATGACAGATAATCAATCAATAGTAGAAAATTATGTCAAAACAAACAACATTTCAATTGAAAAAGTATAAAATATTTTCTTTAGTACATAAACAACAAACACACTGTTTCTATTTACACTTATTTTATATATTATTAATTTTCAAACTTTTGAATATTTAGTGTTTGATTACAATACATTTTTTAATTGAACCAAACTAAACTGCCTGGTCTTCTTTATCAATTGCGATTTCTTCAATATGTATTAATCCATTAAACCAAACACTATTAACACTATAAAACAGGGAAAAAGCTGTCAATCTGACAGAAACAGTATTCATTCTTCATCCATTTGTCAACTCTGAATGATAAAGATTACCTATCCAGGTTACTCTATATACAATATTTTACGAAAAATAACTCAGTTTAACAGCTGGTATTTTTCGCTAAAATTATAATCCTATCTTGAAAATTCTAGGAGTAGTTTTCCATTAAAAAGGGGTGCCCTTTTGGCAGCCGCCCGTACGCAATTTTCACCATTTCCATAACCGGATCTTTCCTTCAGAAAACTCGCTTAACAATACAAGAGCAATTTAAATGCATAACCAAATTCAGATTTTCGAATATAAGGACAAAAAAAGGAAATATAAGTGTACTGATTTAGTATGTACCATTCATAAATGTGAGGTTTTACATATTGTTTTGCAAGCAAATTACGCATACAAGAACAAAACGATTCCTTTTTAATTACTTGGAACAGCTGTAGCTGTTGAAGTCCGCAGTGCAAACTTATTTTGAAGATTTAAAAAAACTGAAAAAATATGAAAGGGGTTCATTAGTGTCCTCTCTACAACCATTTATTGAGAAAAAGGTTAAATCTTGCTCATTAACATTGTAACTTTGCCTTAAAATAGGGAACACTAATTTTATAAGTGGGCATGGGATCTTTTTTTGGAACAGGGAAAAAATCAAATCTTTACTTAGAAATCATGTGTGTATGGAGGCAACATTGACGTTACATTTTCATAAAAAAATAAATAAATGTCAACTTAAAACAATGTGTGTTGAATGTGACAGACATCTCTATACTAATCCCGAGGTGTTTTTTCAGTTCTATACGTACAAATTAATTCTGTTTTAAGAATTGGGGCAAGGGTCCAAAAAATTGATTGTCCTAAAAAAAATATTCATTTATTTCTTTAAAAATATAATTTCAATGTACTTGCATAGACACAGAAAAATTAATCTCGTGCCGATTGATAGTTTCTGAGACCCATTTTAAGAATAGTGTACCCTATTTTGAAGCAAAGCTACAATGTTAATGTGCAAAATTCAACCTTTTTCTCAACAAAAGGTTGTTGAGATGACACCAACTAATCCCTTTTATAAATTTCAGATTTTTAAATCTTGAATTTAAGTTTGTAGTGTGCAGTTCTTAGTGATTAAAATGAGGCATTGTTCAGTTCTTGTATGCGTAATTTGCATACAAAACAACATGAAAAGACTCATATTTATTGTTTTTGTTTTCTTTGGACAAAAGTTTTGGAGAGTTATAAGCAGAAACAAGCCAGTTCAAGAAACACTTTGATCCTCAAATGTTCAAGATGGGCGCAAATCCCTCTTAATCAGTTTTCACATTCAAAAAATACAAGTTTATGATTTTAATTAGAATGCAGTAAATTGTAAATACGTAACATATTAAAGCGCATAACGTAAGTAAGGGTTTGAAATACCTGTACAGGAAGGTAGATTCTGCTCCAAGTCTGAAGTGTGAAGACAAGTTTTCGACAAATCACCACGAAGAATGTATCCGGATCGGCACCCAAACGTGACAGTTTCTCTGTATGCATATTCCCGTTTGTCTGGACTTATCGTGACATATGCCGGTAATGGAGGTTTCGGACACTTTATGGCTTAATTTTAAAAATTGTGATATTGTGTTAGATAATCGAACAGATGACCAAATTAATGTGTATATGTTACATTTATATTTATGAAATGTATTCCATATCATATTTTTTTTGTAAAGCAAAAAACAATTATTTCAAAACTTTTTTTCAATATAGATCGCCATCATGATACTCAATTAAATATTAAGATGCTGTATCATTTGTCTCTCTTAATTGCATTCTATATAATCATTCAAATAAATATCTTTATTTGAATCCATCTTTAATTTTACAGATCACTGAACATGAGTCATTAAGGTTGACGTTTACCCATAAATCAAAAAGGGAGATACTCTAATACGTTTTTTTCACTAAAGTGTTTGAACAGCCTCAGTAAATTAATTTAAAGTACATAACCTTTTGAAAAACTGAAGAAGAATAACAACATATCGCTCTTTGGCATATGCTCCCGTAAGAAACGAAGTCGATGTCAGACATGGTTATTTTTTAAATGACATTAAATCAAAATCATCATATATGTATAATATTTCATTTTGGATAGAACATCTTTTGCAGAATTTTTTTAAATTATTTTTTTTTATGACAAGAACGCTTTTCCCCATTATGCTTAAAAAAGAGAAGTATTATAAACAATTCTTGAAAAGGTCTCTACCGAAGATCGTATTCGATTTTTTATGTTATTTTTTATATTGATTTTGATATAGCTTAAGTTACTCTAACTCATAAAATTTTCATGAAAACCACTTTTGTAGAAGTAAATTGGGTCCGTCATCCCTAAATGCAATAGATCAGCCGAGGCTTGCCGAATGATGGATTCCTAAGCATTTGGAAATCTAATGTCAGTCTGGATAGCTTTTTAAGTGGGAGGGGGGGGGTCCATTCTTCAGGACAAAAGATATACATACATAAGAAATGATAAATATCTACAAAACTAAAGCTAACCCAATAATAAATAAATGTATAGTTACCCTATATTTAACAGTGACAACTGAATTAAAGTTTGTAGTGTGCAGTTCTTAGTGATTAAAATGAGGCATTGTTCAGTTCTTGTATGCGTAATTTGCATACAAAACAACATGAAAAACCTCATTTTTTTTTAATCTTTGGACAAAAGTTTTGGAGAGTCATAAGCAGAAACAAGCCAGTTCAAGAAACACTTTCATACTCAAATGTGCAAAATGGGCGCAAATCCCTCTTAATCAGTTTTTACTTTTAAAAATACAAGTATATGATTTTAATTAACATGCAGTAAATTGTAAATACGTAACATATTAAAGCGCATAACGTAATTAAGGGTTTGAAATACCTGTACAGGAAGGTAGATTCTGCTCTAAGTCTGAAGTGTGTAGACAAGTTTTTGACAAATCACCACGAAGAATGTACCCAGATCGGCACCCAAACGTGACAGTTTCTCTGTATGCATATTCCCGTTTGTCTGGACTTATCGTGGCATATGCCGGTAATGGAGGTTTCGGACACTTTAATGCTTAAAAAACGTAAAATGACAGATAATCAATCAATAGTAGAACCAAAAACAACCAACATTTCAATTGAAAAAGTATAAAATATTTTCTTTAGTACATAAACAACAAACACACTGTTTCTATTTACACTTATTTTATATATTATTAATTTTCAAACTTTTGAATATTTAGTGTTTGATTACAATACATTTTTTAATTGAACCAAACTAAACTGCCTGGTCTTCTTTATCAATTGCGATTTCTTCAATATGTATTAATCCATTAAACCAAACACTATTAACACTATAAAACAGGGAAAAAGCTGTCAATCTGACAGAAACAGTATTCATTCTTCATCCATTTGTCAACTCTGAATGATAAAGATTACCTATCCAGGTTACTCTATATACAATATTTTACGAAAAATAACTCAGTTTAACAGCTGGTATTTTTCGCTAAAATTATAATCCTATCTTGAAAATTCTAGGAGTAGTTTTCCATTAAAAAGGGGTGCCCTTTTGGCAGCCGCCCGTACGCAATTTTCACCATTTCCATAACCGGATCTTTCCTTCAGAAAACTCGCTTAACAATACAAGAGCAATTTTAATGCATACCCAAATTCAGATTTTCGAATATAAGGACAAAAAAAGGAAATATAAGTGTACTGATTTAGTATGTACCATTCATAAATGTGAGGTTTTACATGTTGTTTTGCAAGCAAATTACGCATACAAGAACAAAACGATTCCTTTTTAATTACTTGGAACAGCTGTAGCTGTTGAAGTCCGCAGTGCAAACTTATTTTGAAGATTTAAAAAAACTGAAAAAAATATGAAAGGGGTTCATTAGTGTCCTCTCTACAACCATTTATTGAGAAAAAGGTTAAATCTTGCTCATTAACGTTGTAACTTTGCCTCAAAATAAGGTACACTAATTTTATAAGTGGGCATGGGATCTTTTTTTGGAACAGGAAAAAAATCAAATCTTTACTTAGAAATCATGTGTGTATGGAGGCAACATTGACGTTACATTTTCATAAAAAAAAAAATAAATGTCAATTTAAAACAATGTGTGTTGAATGTGACAGACATCTCTATACTAATCCCGAGTTTTGTTTTCATTTCTATACGTACAAATTAATTCTGTTTTTAGAATTGGGGCAAGGGTCCAAAAAATTGATTGTCCTAAATAAAAATATACATATATTTCTTTAAAAATATAATTTCAATGTACCTGCATAGACACAGAAAAATTAATATCGTGCCGATTGATAGTTTCTGAGACCCATTTTAAGAATAGTGTACCCTATTTTGAAGCAACGTTACAACGTTAATGTGCAAGATTCAACCTTTTTCTCAACAAAAGGTTGTAGAGATGACACCAATGAACCCCTTTTATAATTTTTAGATTTTTAAATCTTGAATTTAAGTTTGTAGTGTGCAGTTCTTGGTGATTAAAATGAGGCATTGTTCAGTTCTTGTATGCGTAATTTGCATACAAAACAACATGAAAAAACTCATATTTATTTGTTTTTTTTTTATCTTTGGACAACAGTTTTGGAGAGTTATAAGCAGAAACAAGCCAGTTCAAGAAACACGTTGATCCTCAAATGTGCAAGATGTGCGCAAATCCCTCTTAATCAGTTTTCACATTCAAAAATACAAGTTTATGATTTTAATTAACATGCAGTAAATTGTAAATACGTAACATATTAAAGCGCATAACGTAAGTAAGGGTTTGAAATACCTGTACAGGAAGGTAGATTCTGCTCCAAGTCTGAAGTGTGAAGACAAGCTTTCGACAAATCACCACGAAGAATGTACCCGGATTGGCACCCAAACGTGACAGTTTCTCTGTATGCATATTCCCGTTTGTCTGGACTTATCGTGACAAATGCCGGTAATGGAGGTTTCGGACACTTTATGGCTTAATATAAAAATTGTGATATTGTGTTAGATAATCGAACAGATGACCTAATTAATGTGTATATGTTACATTTATATTTATAAAAAGTATTCCATAACATATCTTGTTTTGTAAAGCAAATAACAATTATTTCAAAACTTTTTTTCAATATAGAAGGCCATCGTGATAGTCAATAAAATATTAAGATGCTGTATAATTTGTCTCTCTTAATTGCATTCCATATAAACATTCAAATAAATATCTTTATTTGAATCCATCTTTAATTTTACAGATCACTGAACAAGAGTCATTAAGGTTGACGTTTACCCATAAATCAAAAAGCGAGATACTCTAATACGTTTTTTCATTAAAGTGTGTGAACAGCCTCGGTAAATTAATTTGATGTACATAACCTTTTGAATTTCTGAAGAAGAATAACAACATATAGCTCTTTGGCATGTGCTCCAGTAAGAAACGAAGTCGAGGTCAGACATGGTTATTTTTTAAATGACTTTAAATCAAAATCATCATATATGTATCATATTTCAATTTGGATAGAACATCTATTGTAAAATTTTTTAAAATTATTTTTCTTTTTATCACAATAACGCTTTTCCCCATTACGCTAAAAAAGAGAAGTATTATAAACAATTCTTGAAATGGTCCCTACCAAAGATCGTATTCGATTTTTTATGTTATTTTTTTATATTGATTTTGATATAGCTTTAGTTACTCTAACTCACATAAAATTTTCATGAAAACCACTATTGTAGAAGTAAATTGGGTCCGTCATCCTTGAATGCAATAGATCACCCGAGGCTTGCAGAATGATGAATTGCTAAGCATTTGGAAATCTAATGTCAGTCTGGATAGTTTTTTTTTAGTGGAGGGGGGGGGGTCCATTCTTTAGGACAAAAGATATACGTACATAATAAATGATGAATGTCTACAAACCTAAAGCTAACCCAATAATAAATAAATGTCTAGTTACCCTATATTTAACCGTGATAAGTACATATCTGTATTTCAGAACAAAGACTCAATACATATTTTATTTTTATATGTTTCAGTCTTGGTGATAAATTATTTTGTTACTGTGTTATTTGTTCAAATAATTAATCATTATTACTTCTATATCATTACTTCAAAAGTGAATTCGTGATTATCCATCTTAGAGTGTACATGATAATGCACTGTGGCAATATTAATATTTGTACTTTCATGTGTAGAATGGTTATTACAAAAACATTACAAATAATGGTATTATAAAAGTTGAGCTTTTAAAAGAAAAATTCTCAGTGACACTGAATAAAGAGAAAATAAAGCTTATTGATGCTGTAAACAATCGCATGAAACAGAAGACAAAAGGAATTCACTACCTGTTTTAGTTGACTACAGGTATAGTGTTTGATAAGTGATCAAAGTCAAATACTATAGTAAACTATGCCAAACGTTGTTGTTGTGAGGGAGGGTAATATGTTATAAAACACATATATTAAATTGTTTTACCTAATATTAACAGTTTTTGTGATGATACTATTTAAAATTTTACTTAATTAAATCAGTGAAGGTGATAGAAAATATTATTTTACATTTTTTGAAGCTTTTGAAAAACAGGTATGTTGTGTTTCATGAATTGGTTTTCTTTCGATGATCATCTTAATGGGGAAGGGTGAGAGAGAGGGGCAGTATCATATCCAAAGAAATGATACTTGTATAATAGTTAAAGATAACCCATATTTACATGTACACTTGCTTTGATTTTCAACTGATAATCTTTATTTCGGGGGTAGTACCTAATATTATTGCCGTTCCATCGAAAAAAAATTTACAGGAATATGGTGAAAGCTTTTGGTGAGACCTGATATTAAAGCCCAAAGTGTAGCGTGCAACCCAAACACCATTAAAACAAATCAAAGCGGATGCGCATCCAAGTTATTTTTATCAGGACATTGTAGTTTAATTCAATATATACATATAATTATTTTCTTATTATCTGATTGTAGTTGAAGAAAATATATGTTATACTTGTTAAACATAACTGGAACAGTACACGGTTTTTATTAACCAATTCGCGGTTGATATTGTGTAAACCTTTCAAAATTACATGTATATGATATCATATAACATAAAAATATAAAATTAAATTCATTCGTAAATAATAAAGTTTTGTGGTATCGCCTAATTTGATTGGCTAAACAAATTCATTTTTTTCATAAATTCCATATAATTTGCCTACGTCACAATGTGACGTGCATTCAAATTTCGCACAAATTAACTTTAGTTTTAAAATAGCGCACTTTGTTTTATAATTTTGGTTGTTGGATATTAAGTTTTAAGGAATGAATTTAATTTTAGCCTATGCTATACGATTATGACATAACTTGGGATATTTTACGCCTTTTTTTTATAAACAGCTTCGCGGTTTGATTATTAAGCGTAACTGTTTTAAGTTATGTCGTATAACATAGGTAGGGATTCAGGTTATCGCGGTTTTACCTTATAAAAAAATCGCACGAGAAGACAGACCTTGAAAATTTGTCAAAGAGGTTTTTCGGTTCATAACATACATTTTTAACAACTTTTTCCACGATACTTTTATGCAATACCGCCTCGAAGCTAGTGTTGTTTGTGGTGCTGATTTGACACTTTTCTATTGTATTATATTGGAAAATTATCATTTATCTCTTTGTTTTCGAGATGGGGTTATTTTGAAAAATTACAAATAACTTCAATCAGTTTAGACAAATAAATGGACCGTTTATTTGTAAAGACAAAGAAATTTACAAATTAATAATGAAAAAATTTTTAACGTCATGGGTACAACGTAGTGTTGTTTTTAACCTGTTCCAGATATTAAGAGAGAGCCGTAACTTAAAAATAGATTTAAAACTGTTAAAGTTACAGGTAAAACGTTTCAAGAGGATTACTTTATCTTTACTCGAATCTTTATTATATATATATATATATATATATATATATATATATATATATATATATATTTATATATATATATATATATATATTAAAACACAATAAAATCCACAGTGGTCGGCGAGTTATAGATAAAAATTAAAAAGAAAACACGAAAAACGTTCAATATAGCTTAAGCGCTTTCATTTTAAAATCTTCAGAAGCTATATAATGTTATATTATATAGCTTCTGAAGATTTTAAAATGAAAGCGTTTAAGCTATATTGAACGTTTTTCGTGTTTTCTTTTTAATTTATATATATATATATATATATATATATATATATATATATATATATATATATATATATATATATATACACACACCACAAAACTACAGAAATAAGAAACATTTTATGTACATTTAGGTCGTATATAACGTTGTAACAGTTTTATTGATAGTTTTCTTAATGATTGGAGCGCTTCTTATTATAATAACCTTGATTAAGCATACATTTCTAAAAAAAAAAAGTTATTTTTGGAGGATATGAAAAAATGAAAGAAGTTAAGGTGGCTCACTACACCTTGAAATATTTTTTCAAATCAGCAGAAAATTACTTGATTATGATAGATATCATAATGGATAAGAAGTATTTAAGTCAAATAGGCAAAAATTGTTTAATTTTGGATGAAAAATTACATTTTCGAAAATTAAATTCAGTAAACATGAACAAAAGCTCCAGGCGGATTCGAACTTTGATCTGCGGTTCTGTAGCCCAATACTATAACCACTGAGCTACGACGATATACAACCGAATCGAACGATATAAACAATTTAACAAAACATTGAAGTCGCAATCTTGTGAGGTAGTATCTTTAAAAGTATAAGTCTGGGTGTAGTGAGGTACCTTAAACATAATTTTTTTTATAAATTCAAAATTATAATTGGGGGGAGGTCATAGTTTATCTCCGGTGTTTACAGGCCTGTCAATAACTGTAACTCTATAATTTTGTTTTTGTTATCTATTTGAAAAAATATAAATAGATCTGTTTAATTGATAATTTAAAAAAAAATATTTAAAAAGCTCATTTTTCCCCTCTTAATATAAATCAGAGAATGCAAAGCATAAACATTTTCATATTTATAATCAAGAGGGAAGAGTTGGGGGCTCCAACTTCATGAGCATATGCAAGATTATCAGGTTCCGTATTTTTACATTTTCTTGGTCGAAATAGTGGTTATTGTAACTGATCTCAAATAATCTCGAATCTAGAAGAAGGATGATATCCGTAGGCTTTCTCCAAAGCACCACTAAGAATGTAACCGGAATGACATCCAAACGTGACAGTTTCTCCGTTTGCATATTCCCCTTTGTCTGGGCTGATCGTGACAAATGGCGGCAATGTAGGTTTCAAACACTCTATCGCTTGAAAACCAGAAAGAATGGAAACATTTTAGTTGTTTAATTAATAAAAACACAAAAGGTCCGTTGGCCATATCGCTTACATGAGCAGTAAAATCTGGTGGTTTTTTTTCTAGACCATATTTTGGACACTTTATGGCTTGATATTAAAAAAATTGTGAAATTGTGTTAGATAATCGAACAGGTGAATTGATTAATGTGTATATCTTACATGAATATCATAAAAATGTCTTTCATAACATATTGTTTCTTGTAAAGCAAATAGCAATTATTTCAACAACTTTTTTCAAGATGGTCGCAAATCCCCCTTAATAAATTTTTCACTTTTAAAAAATACAAGGTTCTGATTTTAATTAACATTTAGTGAATTGTAAATGCGTAACATATTTAAGCGCATAACATAAGTAAGGGTTTGAAATACCTGTACAGGAAGGTAGATTCTGCTTTAAGTCTGAACTGTTTAGACAAGTTTTCGACAAATCACCACGAAGAATGTAACCGGAAGGGCATCCAAACGTGACAGTTTCTTTGTATGCATATTCCCCTTTGTCTGGGCTGATCGTGACAAATGGCGGCAATGTAGGTTTCAAACACTCTATCGCTTGAAAACCAGAAAGAATGGTAACATTTTAGTTGTTTGATTAATAAAAACACAAAAGGTCCGTTGGCCATATCGCTTACATGAGCAGCAAAATTTGGTTTTTTTCTGAACCTTTTAATATGAAACTCTTCTAAAATATAAAAAAACTCGCAAAAATTGATTTATCTTCTAAGATGTGATAACACATAAATCAATTTGTAAATAGAACATCGATATCATTGAAATAATACTTTTGGGACTTAACATATCCGAAGTTCTCAGATGCATGAAAATTAGTAATCATAAAAATTTAAAAGAAGGTTACAGTGACCTACTTCTGAGTAAAGTAAAATAAAATTGTAAGATACACCAAATTACGAAGTTTAATGACCATAACCTAAGAGTATCAAAGATTTGACAATAATTAATTGTAGAATAACATACGTACGTCACTCTAACTTTGACATGAGGATATGGAGGTAGGAAGATGCTTTCATAATAATATCACAACTTTTGGATTTGTATCTTCCGAGAAAAAGATTGTATGCCATTTCTATCTTGAACTATGAACCCCTCCTCGGGCCCAATGATTGGTTGATATAACAATTTTAACAAGTGCTTGGACTTTGGGTAGTTGTGTCAAACAGCAATGTGACGTTGTCTGTCTATTACATTGTTGGCCACTCAGTCATGCCTCTTTGAAATCAACAAGATTTGTCTAGGCTTTTGAGCTAAGACTACGCAATCGGTGCATATTTCACTTGACACCAGTGTCATTTTACCCGCACTTTCTAAAGAAAATAGTATTTTGTTGTTACCCTGTTCCGTCCGTCCGTCTTGGAGTTTGATTTGGGGTGTCATGTTGTTTTGTAAAAAGGTTTCAAAAATTCTCTGGTGGTGTTAGGGGTCAAATAATTGGTAAAAAATTCGTTTTTTCACAAAAAACCTTCTTCCTCGAACTCCTCCCACATTTTCAACAATAGGCAAATCATCTCTTGGAATATGTTTAGGGGTGTCCTATAGATTTGCAATAAGGTTTCGGAAATTTCAATTTTGTCCTTTGGGTCATTAGGTGGTTGAAAAATGACCTTTTTTTTAAATAAAAAATCTGCTTTCAAAAACGTCAACATTTTTTGCAGTAGCCAAATGATCTCCTAGAATATGATTGGGGGTGTCATTATAAAGTGTGATCAGGTTTCAGAAATATTTTATTTATTACGGGGATCATCGACAACAAAAAATGACGTTTTTTGCAAAAAAAGTATGGTTCCCAGAACTCCTCATACAACTTTTTGAGTAGCTACGTCATCTCGTGGGATATGATTGAGGCTGTCCTTTAGATGTGCAATAAGGTTATAAAAATTTAAATTTCATCCAGGAAGTCAAATAATAGCAGAAAATTGACGTTAATCACTCCTAAAAAAACCTAGATCCCAGAACTCCTCTTATGATTTAATGAATAGATACCTCATAACTTGGGATATGATAGGGACGGTCCTATAGATGTGCAATAAGGTTTTGAAAAATTAAATTTCATCCAGGGAGTCAAATAATAGCAAACATTTGACGTTAATCACTCCTAAAAAACCTAGATACCAGAACTCTTCTTATGATTTAATGAATAGATATATCATATCTTGGGATGTGATTGGGACTGTCCTATAGATGTGCAATAAGATTTTCAAAAATTAAATTAAAGTATTGGTAGTAAAATAGTAATACATTATAATATTGCCAAACATATGCCTCGGACCCCCCCCTCCTCACCCCCCGGCAAACTTACATAACTGCCCCCCTCCGAAAAATGTTCTTGATCCGCACATGTATCCCTCCTTAAACTGTAAATATAATGACATTTATATTTTCTTAAAAAAAACCTTGCATTTATTTTTGCTTAAGATAAAAAAGAACCTTACATTTACACTCTTATTGTCAAATGATTTATTAAAATCAAAATATAGTTTGGGGTCTAAAAAGTTTTATAAATTGATAAAAATATTTTTCTTACACATTACATTACACCTTGCATAATTGACAAATGATCTATTGAGGTTTATATGAGTTATAATAGAGAGGAAGGGGTATTTTTTCTTCATGTTTTATTATGGGATTGTTCTGACCCCATGAAACAGGAAAATACCAAATATCTTGTAAACTGTTGAGATCCCCACCACTAAACCATATCTATTCTTGTTTCTAAAGTCATTATGATGCATCAAATGGTGTAAAAGGCATGACCCCCAGGAGTTGTCTTTAACCCCCCCCCCCAATCTGATATAGGAAATGAAGATATATTTTGAAAACTTTTGAGACCCCCATCCCTAAACCATATTTATTCTTGCTCTATGTGTCATTGTGCATCAAATGGTATACAGGTTATGCCCCCTAGGAGACAACCTGGATTCCCAGAACTGGAAATAAAATACTTTATCTTATTCATATGTAGTGTTTGACCCATGTGGGTAATTCCTTGCATAATGATTACCCTGCTCTTTTTAAGAGACTTTACAATTGCCCCGAATACATATAACATTTTTTTTATCTTAAAAATTATAAACAATTAATTTCCGAAATCTTATTGTGCATCTAGAGAAAATACCAATCAAGAAATGATTTAAAATTTGCTACTGTACACATGTAAGAATGAAAGAAGACTCTAAATATATGGATAATCCAATTAGAGCACAATATGAATCCCTTTAGTTGATCATCACAAAAGAAACGTTTATGCATGTTAATTAATCCTATTCTGCACATGGAAAACACATACCGTTATGTACACCACGTGAAACCCATCGAAGCAAAGAGCTGGGTAAAACTAGTACCCGCTAATGCAACCTGTAGACCTGTGTTGTGTACGTAACTTCAGACAAAGATCAGTTATTCGTAACATGCATGTATTTTCATCACTTTATTCTTTAAAACACCTTGCACTATTTTATCAGGTAAATAACTATATAAATAACACATTTCAGCTATAAGGTGGTACAGGACACCTGCATATTGTGATGTACACTCTATTGAAATAAACAATAAAATATAAATATAATATTTTCTCCCAAAATAAGGTTACTTATACAGTGAAGCGTAATGGGTTAGAGCGTTAAATATGTGTCTGTAAGTAGAGAGTTCAAATCCTGCTTTTCAAATTTTTAATCAAGATTCCAAAAATTAAAAAAAACGGAATTTTTTTTTGCCAAATACATGCATGTATTGTAAAATTTTGAAATTCTTAACCGTTACAGTGAAAGAATTTTGATTATAACACACTTTTATCCACATAAATATCGACATGTGTCTTAAACCACATTAAATCAGTAATTATATCTTCTGTCCTGACAGTTCTGCATCGAATATCTTTGCGCAATATAATTATGTCATTTATTTTGCACTGTTTACAATCTTCTTTGTTGCAACTACCGGTACATGTACAGGCTTTCGTTGATATCAAAATATTCTGATGTTTATTTATTCATGAAGAGTGTGTATGGGAAGATTTTTTAAAAAAATTCAAGGGGGGGGGGGGGTCTGGACCCCTCGCTCCCATTCCTTCTCTAAATACGTGCACACGATGATGTTGTCACACAAAAGCACATCTAAAGCCGGCAACCGCTGAAGGGAGGGGGCTTAATTTCATTTCGTTGGTAATAATTATATAGACCATACTTTCTATGACATTAAATGTTAAGGTGGAAGGCTACATCGTCACAACATGTCTGACATCCGTTCGAAACGCCATTTTGTTCCGGATTGATAACATTATGTAGTGGTACAAAATAACTATACACCGTTAAATTGAACTCTTCTTACAAGGGAGATGAAATAGGAATGAAATCACCAAAACGTTTAGAAAATATGTCAATTTTCTTCCTGTTTAAAGCTTTCAACTAACATTGATTATCAGCTGTTTTGTACGGAAAACGTGGAATTAAATAATATACTGTTTCCCCGCTATTGACAATACAGTTTTGTCATGTCATCTGCAACAGACGATAATATATTTGTGACGGATTATCGATATAGGTAAGCAGATATAATATTTTCACTTAAACTATAAATGTATGATGAATATAAAACGAAAGTACCGTAGTACGATCTATTGAATTGATCCGAATTTTCCAAATGTAAAACATTTGAAGTAAAAGACTTGCATTGAAACTTTGACACTAAACTAATGTATTTTAATTTTAATAGATATAGCTAGGTACACGTAGCAATAGCAGTGGAAGCCCGTATTTGCAAGCCAAATGAGGGAACGACAGAATTCTGAAAAGGAGCATGTTTTTCATTTCAACACACACATGTTCATCACTATGGACATCTAATGTATGTAATAATATGCGTATGGTTGTTGTTTATAATTCCTATTGTATATAAAAAATGTTAAAGGCAATTTAACTACAAATATTTTGTTTTAAATAGTTAAATATATAATTATATATTGCGTTCTTTACAAATAAAATTTTTCATCTTCAAATATTATTTATCATAAGCACTACTAATCTTATACATACATATTCAGCATAGACTTGATCCTTTTTTAATTTTTCTTCGTGATTTTTATTAATTATAAAATTGGTCCCAAGATATTTGAGACCATGTAAAATAAAGAAAGACAACTCTTAAACAGGATCTTTTATACCAAGATTTTTGCAATAATTCAGTATTTTCTTTAATTTTTTAATTTTATTCAATTTCTTTTTTTCATCCTATTAACCAACAAATATTGTTTATATTTTCAGATTTTGGTAGGATTTTGTCCAGCAGTTTGTCTGAAAAGATTTTTTTTTATATTTTAGTTTCACATTTATGTGGATTCCAATAAAAATCATACGAACTTTTTTCATGATTATTTTGTCTTTTATTTCTAAATCTAATGACATTTCACTTTCATAAGAATTTTAAAACAGAAATGTTTAAAAATTTGATAAATAAGGGGTTATCTGAAACCAGACTGATATTTTAAAAATTCTCTAGAAAATAGAATATTGTATTTTGAGGTCTTTTATTAATGAATACTGTGCCTAGTAATGGTAACAAATGCATGCAACAAAAATCCCCTACACTTATTTGGTGTAGACATCCCCCTTAATTAAGATTATTGATTAACTTAAATTTCACATGCAAACAGTTCAACCCCATATTGTACATAAAGAGCCGCTCATGTGTATCATGGGATGGAATCTCATCTTTTATGAAAATTATGATTTTAAAAAAATTACCGGTAATTCCATGGTACAAAACAGTGGTATTTAGGGAAAAACATTTGGTGCGGGTATTACTGTCTAATGACAGCATCTAGTTTTTAATTTGTTTTGACGCAAGAAATAGACAGGTAAGTCATACTGAAAGTCCAAGGCCTTGTTTAAATGGTTATAAATTTAGGATCTGCACGATCTGAAAATGCTTGCAAAGTAACATTACAAACTGTACCAATGAATTTCAAGAGAAGAACATTTTTAAACATTTTCCCTGTGCATTTCTATGTTGAACTTTCAAGAGCTCCACTTTTGGTACGAAGGTCTACGAAATGGTGCAAGGGTCACAGTTTGAACAATTTACAAATAAGCCTATCTGAGGCAGCTGGCATAGAATTGATTAAACATATTCATTTCCGTGTTGAACTTTGAGCTTGGACCCCATGTTTTGGTCTGAGGTTTTTGGATTGAACTATTCAGAATCTGCCTTATTTTAAGATACTTGCAAAGTAATATCACAAATTGTAAAATGTTAGATTTTAGGAAGAGATTCAAATCCATTTCACACATATATTTCTATGTTAAACATCTCCAGAAGCCCCGATATTGATCCAATGTTCATTATTTACACTATCTAAAATCTACATTATTTGAAAATGTTTTGCATAGTAATATAACCGGTTGTAGTATTTGCTTGGGGGGCACATATTTAACTAATTAATATAGAATCTACACTATCTGAAGATGCTTTCATAATAATATCACAAAATGCAGCATTGCCTTCTTGAAAAGATTTTTGAACATTTTCCCCTATATATTTCTATGTTTGATTCCTTCCTGGGGCCCCAGTGTTGGTTCTGGGATTTTTGCAATTTAGAAACTTCACTGTAGAATACGGATGTCAAATTTATGCGTAGATACATGTACTAGTCGATTAAACGGAGCCTTTATTTGAGCGATAGTCGAACACTCGTTGATTTATTTGAAACTGTGTGTCCTTTTCAAATAAAATAAAGCTACTGTCACATACATCGTGTCTTTAAATCGAAACATTTAAAAACTTATATCTTCATATGATAAATGAGTCTGATTGAAAATAAATTGAAAATTATCTCATCTTAAAGATTAATGATTATAAAAACAATCTTTTAGAATAATTATTGTTATCATTAAATTCATAATTATACCAATATCTAATCCAATGACAACTGAATTGATATTTAACATTAAAAGAAACATCAAATTGGTCTCCACAATAACATTATTGCAATTGTATGCATTAGTACCAATAGTAATTAAGTATGAATAGTCATTAAAACCTATAAACTGATCTACATAAACAAAAAGATAATATATATCAATACAAATACTTTTAAGGCATTAATAGAACAAGAGGCCCATGGGCCACATCGCTCACCTGAGCAACAATAGCGAACTTCTTTGACTTAAAACACACTTTAAGGTCATTATTTTCTATTTTTTCCTATCTCCACAATTAGAAGACTTCCACCAAGTAATTCCATAATTATATTTTTCTGTTATATGATACTCTTTTTTATTAGATATAAAGTGTTCAATTGAAAATATATACTATAACTTTATTTATAAGCATTCAAATGCATTTTGCATGCTATTTTAAGGAAAATTCTATATATTTTAGCTCTAAAAATAGCCTGGTAATAAACCTTGAATTTTTGGGAATTAACAGGTTTAAATGTTAATAAATAAGGAATAATATATCATGGAAAATTATATAAAATTGAGAAACGTCTCGTGTGTCCTTAAATAATTAAGAACAGTAAAATTTAATATTTAGCAGCAAAGTTATGTACCATAATTTTCTGATGTAAGACTCAATATTTTATAAAGTGGTAGGGGTGAAAATATATTACGATATATAAATTATATATAACACCGGTATATTATTTCCTACAGTTTTTGCACATATGTGAACAGTATTAGCTCATTTAAGATAAAAAATTTCATACATTTCCTAAGACCTATATCAGTTAAAAAATCAGCACCCATTGTGGGCCTACCTTTTTGTGTGTAATCTTAATTTGAACATGTTGAATCTACACAATTAAAGGATGCCAACATTTTATTAAGGTCTTCCGTTTCCAACGGAAGACCTTATAGTGATTGTAATGTTTCTTATTATTAAGGTCTTCCGTTTCCAACGGAAGACCTTATTGTTTTTCTTAGGTTTCTTTTTCCCTATTATTATTATTAGGTCTTTCCACCTTTCAGGTGAAAGACCTTTTGTATTTCTTATGTTTTTTATTATTATTATTATTATTTTTTTTTTCTTCTCTTTTTTTCCAGGGACAGCTTTTTTATTTCCAGAGATATTGAAACATTTTTTTCTTTATGTGATTGACCATTAAAAGTTATGGCACCAAATGACCCTTTGCCTGATACCACCCAGAACTTACAAAGTTATTGCCCTTTGTGTATGAAGTGATTGTTCTCGCTACTCCTCTGAAACTATAAGAGATAGAGACTTGGAACTTTTACTAATGTCTGTAGTTCACTTAGACGCTTCTTCAATCTATTCGTACCGAAAGGGTCCAAGGCCCCCTTCTATCAGTTATTGCCCCTGAAAGTATTTAAGATTCGATTAAATCACTTCCAACTTTTTTACTATTCGTCATGGAGACTTCGGACCACTTGGGATGGGAGCGTCTACCTTGGCCGATCCAAATGACTTAAAGGTCAAAGGTCAAGGTCATTTGAAAATCTGTGTATTCATGACTTTTCGTATCTCTTTTGTTTACGGTGGCATAAAGAAACTTTATCAAGGATGTAGTATGACTTCTTAAGCCATTTTAAAATGTAGCCCTTAAGCCCCCAACCTTGAAACAGTTAGTGAGTTATTGCCCCTAATGTACGAAATGCTTGTTATCGCTACTCCTCTGAAATCATAAGAGACAGAGACTTGAAACTTTTACCAATGTCTTCAGTACAGTTAGAAGGTTCCTCATTCTATTGATCCCAAAAGGGTCGGACGCCCCCTTTTAGCTGTAATGCCCCTTTAAATTTCATTAACTTCAAAAACACATCAAATCCTCTACCCCCCCCCCCACCCCCCGCCTTTTATTAATTTTTGTTTTTGTTTTTTTTGTTTAGTGTGACCCTTGACCTTTGACCTTGACCTTTGACCTTGACCTTCGAACTTTCACCTCTTGGAACTGAGGTGTAATAAGTATCTGAAATATATCAGATTCATTTATATGTGTACAATGAATTAGCCCCCCCCCCTATTTTAAGGTGTGACCTTTGACATTGACCTTTGACATTGACCCTTTGACCTTGACCTTTGACCTCTTACAACTGATGTGTTATAAGTTTGTGCAACATATATATTAGATTCATTTATATGTGTACAATGAATTAGCCGCCGCCCCCCCCCCCCCAACCACCCCCTATTTTTAGGTTTGACCTTGACCTTTGACCTTGACCTTTGACCTCTAAGAACTGATGTGTCATTAGTGTATGCAACAAATATATATCAGATTCATTTATATGTACAATTACATGTAGCCCCCCCCCTCCCTCCTTCCCCTTCTTTTGTGCAAGGATTGAATTCTTATATCAAATTAACACTCGATTTTTTTAAACTTAAAATTAAATATTTCTTTTTAAAATAACACCTAACAAAGTGTTACAACCGTTTGTCAGAATTTTTTAAAAGTCTGAAAGTCTGACTGCGATTTGACTCCAGACCGCGTTTTAGACAACGCCTCTGAATAAAAATTCCAGCTTCAGTAAAACTCTGTAGAACTTGGCGAAAATTCAGAATATTGTTCCTCACACCTGAATCTAATTGCCTGCCAAATTTGAAATGAAATGAACCATATTGAAGAAAGTTATACACTCCAGCGGCATCAAACCATCATCCCGAGAAACGAAATTTCAACGCTTCGATATTTGTTTCTAATAAATTCATGCTCATATTTGACCGAAAATCTGTGTTTGCATTTTTTTCAGCAACCTGTGACGCTATTTGTTGAAGTTGTACGAAAGATAACTCTTACTTCCTTGACCCCGATTTTATATGAATTTAGTTTACATTTTTTTTCAACACCTTCAAATAGCCGCTCGCGACCAGAGTTTGACGCGGCCTGTTTTTATTTCTTAGTCAACGCTATTCGGCCACATTGTTTATAAGCAGCACTGATTTTTTTATTAATAAATAAATAGGCATATGCACCAATCGCTAAGCGCCTATCTATTCATTAGGCATCTAAATCTTGTATAAACAGTTTCCGGAATGCTGTAAACACGGCGGATCTAAACCATACGGGTGTGTATTGTTTTGCATTCAATTGACAGCCTATAGAATTTAAAACGCGCACCTGTTAAGAGTCGCCGTGGCCTCGTGGTTAGTGTAAAGGAATGCAAATCTAATGGTCTCGGGTTCGAAACCCGTCGTGGCCGTTTTTTATTTCCTTTTGATATTGAGTCGGAAATTTATTTTTCTCCAATTACTCATTAATTATCAACATTTTCGGGATTTTTTTAAAATCATTATGAAAGGTGGAAAGGCCTCTAATTGTTCCGTGAACAATTAGTCTACTAGTTATTAGTCTACTACTTATTGTTTTTCTTAGGTTTCTTTTTCCCTATTATTAAGGTCTTCCGTTTCCAACGGAAGACCTTATTGTTTTTGCTTTGTTTCTTTTTCCATATTATTATTATTTTTTTTCTTTTTTTTTCTTACAAATTTTGTGCACGCGAGTTCTCAAAAACGGCTCGGTCGATTTTAATGAAACTTTCAGATCTGATAGATGTTGATCTGAACCTTATTGGAAATTTTTAATATTGATGACATCATTTCCGTTTCTGAGATATTGACGATTTTGTGAATTTTAAAGGGTCTGCTTGTCCATTGAACTCCTCCTTAACGGTAAAAGATATTGAGTTCAAATTTTCAGGGATGATAGACGAAAAATTGTAGATATGTCTAAAGGCGATAATAAATGTCTGGCTCAAAGAGCCTCAAAGCTCGCCTGGACCCGAAAATTGAGATTAAAAAAACGTTGTAATTTTTTCTGGTTTTGTTTGTTTATCTCTTTTCTGAAAAATATTTTGTTTAAACATGTAATGTAAAAAATTTTTATATTTACAAGACCTTTTATTTAATACCAAGAAAAAGGGGCTGGCCCCTCAAATTAAGGGACCAGAGGGCTCTGAAGTTTTTTATCTGTAGCCCTTTACTGATAGATATTTTGTAAAAGGTTATAGAAGCAAATATGTTAACCTCACAGCGATTTATCCAAGCAATGTAATGATTTTATCATGCGTAACGTAATTAGGGGTTTTTAGGGGCCAAAAGTCCTAAATTTAGATCACCCATATCTCAGAAAGGAAAAATATTTTGAAATGCAGTATAGAAGGAAAGATGCTCAAAACGATGTACTTAACAATATGCAACCTTTAAAATTTCTTTAAACGGCCCCTATAAGGAGATAAGGGGCCGGCCCCTAAAATGTTTTTCCCCATATATCTCAAGAACTGTAACGATTTTCTAAACACTTGTTGAACAAAATGTGTTTAGAATTAAATGACCTTACCTTTAAAACCAAGAAAAAGGGGCTGGCCCCTAAAATTAGGGACCCAGATGGGGCTTAAGTCTTTTATCTGTAACCCTTTACTGATAGATATTTTGTGAAAGGTGATAGAAGCAAATATGTTTATCTCACAGTTATTTATCCAAGAAATGTAATGATTTTATCATGTGTTACGTAATTAGGGGTTTTTAGGGGCCAAAAGTCCTAAATTTTGATCACCCATATTTTAGAAAAGAAAAATATTTTGAAATGCAGTATAGAAGGAAAGATGCTCAAAACGATGTACTTAACAATATGCAACCTTTAAAATTCCGTTAAACGGCCCCTATAAGGAGATAAGGGGCCGGTCCCTAAAATGTTTTTTTCCCATATATCTCAAGAACTGTAACAATTTTCTAAACACTTGTTGAACAAAATGTGTTTAGAATTAAAGGACCTTTCATTTGATATCAAGAAAAAGGGGCTGGCCCCTAAAATTAGGGGACCAGAGGGCTCTTAAGTTTTTTATCTGTAGCCCTTTACTGATAGCTATTTTGTGAATGATTATAGAAGCAAATATGTTTATCTCACAGTTATTTATCCTAGCAATGTAATGATTTTATCATGTGTTACGTAATTAGGGGTTTTTTAGGGGCCAAAAGTACAAAATTTTGATCACCCATATCTCAGAAAGGAAAAATATTTTGAAATGCAGTATAGAAGGAAAGATGCTCAAAACGATGTACTTAACAATATGCAACCTTTAAAATTTCGTTAAACGGCCCCTACAAGGAGATAAGGGGCCGGCCCCTAAAATATTTTTTCCCATATATCTCAAGAACTGTAACGATTTTCTAAACACTTGTTGAACAAAATGTGTTTAAAATTAAAGAACCTTTCATTTGATATCAAGAAAAAGGGGCTGGCCCCTACAATTAGGGGTCCAGAGGGCTTAAAAGTTTTTTTTATATGTAGCCCTTGACTGAGAGATACTTTGTGAATGATTATAGAAGCAAATATGTTTATCTCACAGTGATTTATTCTAGCAATGTGATGATTTTATCATGTGTTACGTAATTAGGGGTTTTTAGGGGCCAACAGTCCTAAGTTTTGATCGCCTATATCTCAGAAAGAAAAATTATTTTGAAATGCAGTATAGAATGAAAGATGCTCAAAATGATGTACTTAACAATATGCAACCTTCAAAATTTCTTTAAAACGGCCTCTATAAGAAGATAAGGGGTCCGCTCCTAAAACGTTCTTTGCCGTTTACATTAAAAACGGTAACGAATTTCTAAACACTTGCTGAACAAATTGTGTTTAGAGTTAAATGACCTTTCATTTGATATCAAGAAAAAGGGGCTGGCCCCTCACATTAGGGGACCAGAGGGCCCTAAAGTCTTTTATCTGTAGCCGTTTACTGAGGGATATTTTGTGAGGGTTATAAAAGCAAAATAAGGTATAATACTTTTTTATATATCCTAACAATATAATGATTTACTTATCTAATTAGGGGTTTTTAGGGACCAGAAGGAAAAAGTTTAATCGTTTCTATCTCAATTGGAAGAAATGCTAGTATTTAAAAAAGCAACGTAAGAGAACTTATAAAAAGCGATGCAGAAAAGCATAAATACTCCACTCCTTTTTACAGATCATGTTTTCTTGTCGAAATTCAAAGTCGATGATGTCATATCACCTTCTTAAAATCGGACGGAAGACCTCCTCGTTGCTCGCAACGAGATCGTGTCTAGTTATTATTATTTTTTTTCTTACCGATTTTGTGCACGCGATTTCTCAGAAACGGCTCGACCGATTTACATCAAATTTTCAGATCTGATAGGTATTGGTCTGAACCTTGTTGGAAATTTTTTTTGTTGATGACGTCACTTCCTGTCTTGAGATATTGTGGATTTATCGTTTTTTATAGGGGTATTTTGTCACAAGAACTCCTCTTTTACTATTTAAGATATGATGTTGAACTTTTCAGGGCTGATAGACGAAAGACTGAAATAGTGTCTAATGGTCTTAAATCATATTTATCTCTAAAAGCGCCGGAGCTCGCCCGAGCTCGAAAATTAAGATTAAAAAGGCGTCATGATTTTTCTTGGTTTTCTTTGAATATCTCTTTTCTCGAAAGCATTTTGTTAAAACATGTAGAACAAAAAAACTTAAATAAATCAAGAGCTTTTATTTGACATCAAGAAAAAGGGGGCTGGCCCCTCAAATTAGGGGCCGAGAGGGCTCTAAAGTCTTTAAGCAATAACTTAAAATTGTGAAATATTTTGTGATATGTTATAGAAGCAATTATGTTCATTGTATCGTTGCTTATCTATACATGATATGTGTTTGCCCCTCTGTTACGTAATAAGGGATTTTTAGGGGCCAGAAGTCCAAAATTTTGATCATCAATATCTCAAAATGGAGAAACATTTTGAAAAACAATAATGAACAAACGATGCTCAAAGTAATGTGTTTAACGATATGCAACCATAATTTCTTTGTTATCCGGCCCCTTAAAGGAGTTATAGGGTTGGCCCCTAAATCGATCTTTTCGAGATATCTCGAGAACGGTACATAATTTATAAACACTTATTGAACCAAATGTGTTTAAAATGACAAGAGCTTTTATTTGACATCAAGAAAAAGGGGCTGGCCCTTTAAATTAGGGGCCGAGAGGGCTCTAAAGTATTTTATTAATAACTTTTAACTGTGAAATATTTTGTGATATGTTATAGAAGCAATTATGTTCATCGTATCGTTGCTTATCTATACATGATATGTGTTTGCCCCTCTGTTACGTAATAAGGGATTTTTAGGGGCCAGAAGTCCAAAATTTTGATTATCAATATCTCAAAATGGAGAAACATTTTGAAAAACAATTATGAACAAACGATGCTCAAAGTAATGTGTTTAAAGATATGCAACCATAATTTCTTTGTTATCCGGCCCCTTAAAGGAGTTATAGGGTTGGCCCCTAAATCGATCTTTTCGAGATATCTCGAGAATGGTACATAATTTGTAAACACTTATTGAACCAAATGTTTTTGAAATGACAAGAGCTCTCAATTAACATCAAGAAAAAGAAACTGGTCCTTTAAATTAGGGGCCGAGAGGGCTCTAAAGTATTTAAGTAATAAATTTTAACTGTAAAATATTTTGTGATACGTTGCGTGATTCTTCAAATTTGGGTTCAAGAGGGGTCTAGTGTCATTTATCCATAGCTCTTTTAGATCCCACCTCAATTTCCAGATATGTTTCGTTAACGAAGATCAAAAGCAAGGTCATTTCACCTTCTAAAAATTGGACGGAAGACCTCCTCGTTGCTCGCAACGAGATCGTGTCTAGTTATTATTTTTTTTTTCTTACCGATTTTGTGCACGCGATTTCTCAGAAACGGCTCAACCGATTTACGTCAAATTTTCAGATCTGATAGGTATTGATCTGAACCTTGTTGAAAATTTTTTTGTTGATGACGTCACTTCCTGTCCTGAGATATCGTAAATTTATCGTTTTTTATAGGGGTATTTTGTCGGGAGAACTCCTCTTTTACCATTTAAGATATGATGTTGAACTTTTCAGGGCTGATAGACGAAATATTGAAATAGTGTCTAATGGTCTTTAATCATCTTTATCTCAAAAAGCGCCGAAGCTCGCCCGAGCCCGAAAATTAAGATTAAAAAGGCGTCATGATTTTTGTTGGTTTTCTTTGAATATCTCTTTTCTCAGAAGCATTTTGTTAAAACATGTAGAACAAAAAAACTTAATTAAATCAAGAGCTTTTATTTGACATCAAGAAAAAGGGGCTGGCCTTTCAAATTAGGGGCCGAGAGGGCTCTAAAGTCTTTGATTTATAACTTTTAATTGTGAAATATTTTGTGATATGTTATAGAAGCAATTATGTTCATCGTAGCGTTGGTTATCTATACATGATAAGTGTTTGCTCCTCTGTTACGTAATAAGGCATTTTTAGGGGCCAGAAGTCCAAAATTGTGATCATCAATATCTCAAAATGAAGAAATTTTTTGAAAAGCAATATTGAATAAAAGATGCTCAAAATAATGTGTTTAACGATATGGAACCCTAATTTCTTTGTTATCCGGCCCCTAAAAGGTTTTATAGCGTTGGCCCCTAAATCGATCTTTTCCAGATATCTCGAGAACAGTACATAATTTGTGAACACATATTGAACCAAATGTGTTTAAAATGACAAGAGCTTTTATTTGACATCAAGAAAAAGGGGCTGGCCCTTCAAATCAGGGGCCGAGAGGGCTCTAAAGTCTTTGATTTATAACTTTTAACTGTGAAATATTTTGTGATATGTTATAGAAGCAATTATGTTCATCGTAGCGTTGGTTATCTATACATGATAAGTGTTTGCTCCTCTGTTACGTAATAAGGGATTTTAAGGGACCAGAAGTCCAAAATTGTGATCATCAATATCTCAAAATGAAGAAAATTTTTGAAAAGCAATATTGAATAAAAGATGCTCAAAATAATGTGTTTAACAATATGGAACCCTAATTTCTTTGTTATCTGGCTCCTAAAAGGATTTATAGGGTTGGCCCCTAAATCGATCTTTTCCAGATATCTCGAGAACAGTACATAATTTGTGAACACATATTGAACCAAATGTGTTTAAAATGACAAGAGCTTTTATTTGACATCAAGAAAAAGGGGCTGGCCCTTCAAATCAGGGGCCGAGAGGGCTCTAAAGTCTTTGATTTATAACTTTTAACTGTGAAATATTTTGTGATATGTTATAGAAGCAATTTTGTTCATCGTAGCGTTGGTTATCTATACATGATAAGTGTTTGCTCCTCTGTTACGTAATAAGGGATTTTAAGGGGCCAGAAGTCTAAAATTGTGATCATCAATATCTCAAAATTTTGAAAAGCAATATTGAGCAAAAGATGCTGATAATAATGTGTTTAACGACATGCAGCCCTAATTTCTTTGTTATCCGGCCCCTAAAAGGAGCTATAGCGTTGGCCCCTAAATCGATCTTTTCCAGATATCTCGAGAACAGTACATAATTTGTAAACACTTATTGAACCAATTGTGTTTAAAATGACAACAGCTTTAATTTTACGTCAAGAAAAAGGGGCTGGTCCTTCAAACTAGGGCCCGAGAGGGCTCTAGTCTTTTATTAATAACTTTTAACTTTGAAATATTTTGAGATACGTTGCGTGATCCTTCAAATTAGGGATCAAGAGGGGTCTAATGTCATCTAGCCATAGCTCTTTTAGATCCTACCCCAATTTCCAGATTTTTTCGTTAACGAAGATAAAAAGCAAGGTCATTTTACCTTCTAAAAATTGGACGGAAGACCTCCTCGTTGCTTGCAACGAGATGGTGTCTAGTTAAGATCTTCCGTTTCCAACGGAAGACCTTATAGTGATTGTAATGTTTCTTATTATTAAGGTCTTCCGTTTCCAACGGAAGACCTTATAGTGATTGTAATGTTTTTAAGGTTTTCCGTTTCCAACGGAAGACCTTATAGTGATTGTAATGTTTATTATTATTATTATTATTATTTTTTTCCCCATTTTTCTCAGAGATGACTCTATAGATTTTCTTGAAATTTTCAGGAATGATAAAGAATGAAAAAGTCTAGAGTGGTTTTTTTTGTTTTTTCAAAATTCATTTCCGGTCGTCCGTTTCCTGTCCCGCGACAAATAAGCTTGTTACCTCGAGATCTCAAAAACGACTTGAGTATTCAGACTTTGTGAGATTATAGACCTATAGTTGTAGATGTGTTTAAACTATTTTGTTTTCTTCGTCGTAACTTCCGGTCGTCACCGGAAGCACTTCAAAATTTTTTTTTTTTAACATTTCATTTATTTCACACAGAATTAAATATAAGTAAAAATACTTACATATGTCATCAATCCGATGTTAAAGAAATAAAAAAAATCTACTTCCGGTGAGATATCTTAAATATCTCAGGAAGTTTTTTTAAAGACATTTTGTCACCGCATGATCTCGGAAACTGTTAGTGATCAAGACACGAAACTTACAAGGATAATAGACATTTGATAGAAGATGTGTTTAACGGGTTTAATTTTGTTGACCGTCACTTCCGGTCCACGCAAGAAGAGATAAAACAAATCAAGTTTAGCTGTTTATATTTGCCAATTTTAGATAATTTGACAGGCAATTTAGTCATGTTGTTTAATGTTTAAGAACTCCTAACTTTCATTTTTCACTGAGCACTTCCGTTTGTCCGTTTCCTGCCCCGAGACAAAAAAACCTTGACTCCTCGAGATCTAAAAATCGGTAATAACTTAAACATTCAAACTTTGAGGGATGATAGACCTATGAATGTAGATGTGTTTACACTATTTTGTTTTGTTCGGCGTAACTTCCGGTCGTCACCAGAAGTACTTCAAAAATTATTTTTTAAACCTAGTTTTAGTTATTTTACAAAGTATGATTATATTAGTATAACTCCTTGCATAAGTCAGGTATGCGATGTTTAATAAACAAAAAAGATCTACTTCCGGTTAGTAATCTGAAATAGCTTTTTTTTTAAACTAAATTTTGTACCTGGTAGATATCAGAAACTGTAAGTGATCAAAACACAAAACTTACATAGATGGTAGACATTTGATAGAAGATGTGTTTATCGTGTTTCATTTTGTCGGCAGTCATTTCCGGTCCTCACCGGAAGGGTTCAATCAAATGACAATTTTTATAAGTTTAACTATTTTTCTTGCACTGTTTTAGTAAGCATGATAAACAGAAATGTACAAAAGGCAAATGTTAAAGATATACTAACTATTATTTTCATAGAGCAATTCCTTTCGTCCGTTTCCTGTTCCAAGACAATAAATCTCCTCTCAACAAGGTCTCAGAACAGTAAAGAATTCAACAACCATACTTTGTTGGATGATTAACTTTTGCATTAAGATATGTTAAACATGTTTTGTTTGAATCGGCGGAACTTCCTCTCGTCCCAACAAGAAGTAGTCAAAAAATGATTTTTTTTTTCATTTTGTTGTTTGATATTGAAGTACAGTCTGGAAGTTTTCTTCAAAATAAATATGATATCCGTTATATTTTCTATTTGAAAAAAGCTTTTTCATGTACAGAATAATACATTTATATAAGAACGGAAGACCTCTTTGTTGCTATAGCAACAAGAGTCTAGTTATTATTATTTTTTTCCCACTTTTTGGCCACAAGATTTCTCAGAGATGCCTTGACAGATTTTCTTGAAATTTTCAGGAACGATAGAAAATGATAATACCTCGAGGCGCTTTTTAAATTTTGCAAAATTCACTTCCTGTCGTCCGTTTCCTGTCCCGTGACAAAAAGCTTGTCACATCGAGATCTCAGAAACGAAAAAAACTAAAGCATTCAAACTTTGCAGGATGATAGACCTATAGTTGTAGATGTGTTTAAACTATTTTGTTTCGTTCGTCGTAACTTCCGGTCGTCACCGGAAGCATTTAAATAAATATTTTTTTACGCATTTAACTTTTTTCTCATAGAATTGAAATATAAGTATAAATGCTTACATATATCATCTATCCGATGATAAGTAAACAAAAAAAATCTACTTCCGGTGAGATATCTCAAATATCTCAGGTTGTCTTTTTTAAACAAATGTTGTAACAACGAGATCTCAGAAACTGTAAGTGACTAAGACATGAAACTTACATGGATGATAGACATTTGATAGAAGATGTGTTTAATAGTATTCATTTTGTCAACCGTCACTTCCGGTCCACACCGGAAGAGTTGAAAAAATTCAAGCTGTTTTTAAGTTTTACTGTTTTTCTTCAATATTTTTAGATAAAATGTTAGGCAATAAAGTGACGTTGTCTAGTGTTTATTAAAATCTAATTTTTATTTTCATTGAATACTTCCGTTTGTCCGTTTCCTGTCCCGAGGCAAAATACCTTGACTCTTCAAAATCTCAAATACGGTAATGACTTGAACAACTAAACTTTGTGGGATGATAGACCTTTGTATGTAGACAAGTATATACAATTTTGTTTTTGTCGGCGTAACTTCCGGTCGGCACTGGAAGCACTTTAAAAGTTTTTTTTTTAACTTTATTTTTTATTTAACAAAGAATATTTATTTAGGTATTTATGCTTACATAAGTCATTTATGCGATGTGAAATAAACAAAAAAGATCTACTTCCGGCGAGATATATCAAATATCTCAAGTAGTTCATCTTAACTAGAGCCGAGCTCGTTGCAAGCAACGAGAAGGTCTTCCGTTACAGCTTCAAGTCGAGACAATCTGATTAAAATCATATCCTTGATCCCCTCCTTGTTTTTCTATTTTTGCTACAAGAGGATCTGAAGAAACCCCTCTTGAGATCACCCCCTGTTGAACGTTTGTTTATAAATATACATGAGTTATTCTAGCAATCAGAGCAAGTGTTAGGAACGGTAATTTTGGGTTACAAACAAAAATGGAGTTGTACGACGAAATGATGTCACATGTTCGTGAATCTTTCGGTATCAGCAAGTAAGAGATGGAGCATAAGTTGATATTAGACGCCCTTAGGGAATCTAAAGAATGTATTGGCATAACTTCCAAATCATGTAACTGAGGAATGGAACCGACGATTCCATTGGTCAAAGCAAAGTTATCCAGGAGGTGACCTCAAGTGGGGTTTCTTCAAATCATCGTATAGCGACTATAGAAATTTTGATCAGATTGCAAGTCAAGAAAGGATTGTCATTCAGTCTTAATAAAACCACCCCTCTTCTTCTTACACTTGTCAGGGTCTGACAGTTATTGATATGAAGTCATCTTCACACTACCTTAACTTCTGACCAATCAGGGCTTTAGAAAATCAATTTGAACTCTTCAAAAGGAGACAGAAAAATTAATTCATGCCTATTTTCTATATATTACTGCAACCTCCAGACTGCATAGTATTGAAGAGTTACACTTCTCATAAAACAGATAAAGGCATGTCTGTAATAAGTTAGGGGTATATATTTAGATTGTATGCAAATTTAAAGGTCATAGAAAGGTGACCTCTTATTGATACCTATCCGACCCCGTTGAGTGTAAGGAGAAAAGGGTGGGCTGTCATTAAACTGGATTGTCAATATGATAATAGTAAGTTCCGAAAACGAGGCTCACTATCAAAGTATTATTTTCCTACCAGACAAACTCTCCTTTTAAATCATTTCACGGTTATATCAATTTATGATAACTTAAAACACATCACTTATATGTACATGTATTTAATTATTCCAACCAGAAAATCGATAAATACGTTTACATGTATGTACAACTGATGACAGGATTCAAACTACTGGTATGCCTATATCATAGTGTAAAAACACAAAATCCACTGCGCTGATGCATGGAAAAAAGTGTTATGTTTCATAAACATTTTGATTCCCTATATTCATACTTAAACCTCTACCGCTAAAACATGGAATAGTTTATTTAAAGTGCAGTGTTTAAAGAACACCAATTGTAAATAAACAATAATGCCTTCTCACATCTGAGGGTGCGCTATTAGTATACGAGACTAAGGTGCTCAGTGGTAGGGATAACTATCCGTATAATGTTTGGCCATACAGGTCTCAGTTTTGTTTTTTAAAGGATGAGTATATTTATCTGAAATCTTCACAAGCAAGTAAAAGAATTTCATAAATCTTCAAAATCATAATCCGCGGCAGTGGTAGGGGTTGTGAGGCATCTCTAACTTCATTTTTTTCAAATAGGATTTTTTTTTAAATATCCCAATATTTTTTTTTTTTTGCCTTGAGTGCTCATCTAGAAAGTGTGTGGGGGTGGGGGTGGGGGTGTCAATACCCCAAAATTTAATTTTCTAAATATAAATTTCAGAAAATGTTGGCAGGGGTGGGGGCAGAACTCCAACTGAATCAAAAATCCTTTTTGTCACTTTTGTGTGACAGGAAGAGAGACCTCTGGTTTACAATTATTTCTATCATGTCACATATACATGTTTTAGTTATAATATTTTGGAATTTTTTAAAGATACAATGTCATTTATTTGATAAAAATCATATATTTATGCATACATGTATTAACATGTGACGTGTGAACCTAAAAATAATCAATTTTGTTCAGTTTTTTACTTGAGTAACAGAAAGGCATAAACCAGCGTTTTGTTCAGAGCACTGTGTACATTGTATATTTAAACCAAACCAAAAGAGATGGTGTGACGTCAAAGCAATTTGTTTTTGTTTTTTAAACAAAAGAGTTCTACATAATGTCAACCTCCAGAAAATACGATTTCTCTAACTTTAACATTTACAACACATGCGCGGATCCAGAAATTTTTTCCAGGGGGGGATCCGAATTGAACGTAGGGGGGAGGGGGGGGGTACACTATTCATCAGAAATGTTGAGAAGCAAAAATAAAAAACACAAAAAAAACTTATTTCCCAAAATCATGAAATTCCTAATCCGTGGAGGTAACGTAGTATGCCTATAACTTGAAAAAATTGTATCTGTCAAAATTTTTTTCTCCCATATTCATGATATGCCTAATCCGATTCATGATATGCCTATTCCGTGGGGAGGTGGGGGTGCGAATATGCTTATAACTGCATTTTTTTCAATATCACACTTAATATTTCCACTTCCGACGCCTTTCCAAAACATATATGTGTTTTCCGGGGGGGGGGGGGGGGGGTCCGAGTCGTATTTGCGATAATTTCACTATGTAAATTTAATAAACTCTCATTTTTCGGGGGGGGGGGGGGCGGACCGCATGCAACAATTAATAAAATTGAAAATGTGAACAACACATATCTATACCATTTAATTGTAACTTTGAGAAGTGCATACATTTTTGGGAGGCAACTGTGTCGCTAGTCTGTAAGTCAAGTGAATTATGTCCTAAGGTCTTTTAAAGAAATAAGAAACTGTCATCACTTGCAGTACTCTGATGATTTCTATGGCGACCGACTGCATTGAATAACGTATTTCATAACTTCTAAACGTGAGAACAAATAATTATTATTTAACATCTTTGACTTAAAACTTTAAATTTATATTCAACAATTGACCACTACAGTGTTAGCTCACTTACAAGTGTATTTTAATTACATAACAATTGATGATCTGCATCCATAAATTACCTATGGCTATCTGTGTCCAGGGTTGTGTGCACTTAAAAGGCCGAGGTTTTTAACCGGTCTGTTTACCTTAGGTAAGTTCAGGTGGGAGTGGAGCCTATATTAAAAGAGGTGTGAAACCCCGAGGGAAACACGCTCGCTTGTGTATACATGTCTATATACACGGAGTATTAAAGTGCTCTCAAAAGAGTTTTTCCGTTTATTTAAAAAGAATATCGTATTTACATGTATATGTACTTATAAAACAATTTGTTCTTCGTTGAAATGAATATAAACGCATGAAAAACCGCGTGCGACATGTGCAAAATCTTTTGTTTGATTGAACAAGTTTCTGTCGGGATTAACTGAGAATATATCCTGATGTTTTGTGAATTATACAATTACCCCACCGTACTCAAATACTAATGCAACTTTGCAACCAATGCTTGTAAATCTTTTCCGATCAGCTGCTAAATTAAAGTGCACAATAATTCTACCAGCTGCGCATGCACCAGAGCTGTCTGTACTTGTTTCTATTCCGGTTTCAGCTCGTGAAATTTCTCAAAGAAATGTGATAACTAACGATATAAATCGTGAACGCAATATTTGATTTCATTTAATTATTTATTCTCAATTATTCACAAACATCTTTATTGATAAACGACGTCTTTTATGGATACATGATCGGCACCACATGATTGGTGATCAGCGCATTTAGTGTGGTACATAACCAAGTACGAGTAAATTTTTAATTCACATCTTTTAATATTTCTTTTGTTTAAAGTGCTAAAAGATAGCGATTTATCGTCACGGTATGCATCAAATCAAAAGAAAAAAGTTTATTGCACCGTCGTCGCGAGCGCTGGGCATGGTATACACAGGACGAGTAATTTTCTAACATCCAAACCTGGGCCTCGATTTAGTTGATTAACAAGGGTTACACTGACCAGGTAAATTTGAAGGCGGTGCTTATTTTTCGGTCGCACGGGGTGATTGAATTAACACGCAGACTGGCCGAATAAACACACAGATTGCAAAGTGAAACACATTAGGAAGTACGTTAACAAATAAGGAGTCACCAAAAATTGATTTTCGCCAATCACTGGGGGGGGGGGGGGGGGGGGGGGGGGCGGGTGGAGCAGCACAGAGATGACTGTTTTTAAACTTACTAGAACGCTTCGAAAATTAATGATGTTTTTACTATGTCAACCCTCTTAAAATTTGGTACAACTCTTAAGAAAACTTATTTTACTTTCTACACTATTTAATTTTTGTGTTGGTCGAATATTAATTCTTACACCAGTATATGTGCATATATGACTCGATGGCCAGGAAAGTTTGAATATTGTCTTAAAAGTGTTAAAGTCTGTAAAAAGTAAAAAAAAAGCAATAATTAACGGAAATGATCATGAGTAACTACAGTCTATTCATCGTCGGACCCCCACGGGTTTTCCATCCGTTAAATTGCTTCAAATCAGTGTAACGTATAGAAAACTCGTGGGTTCCGACGATGCAGTATATTAATCTTACATGTAAGTTAAACACATATCAATTTTACATATGCCGGTAAATATCTCGGAATTTCATTATATTTAATCTTTTATTTATACAATCGGCCTTGCATATTTAGAATCGAATTGATAGATTACTTTTATTCAATTAATGATAGGTTTTTATAAGATTTTTCGCCCTGACGTTTAAATCAACGCTAAATGAACTGAATAAGGGAGATAAATTCATCTTTCATCTAAAACCAATATAAATGAAAATAAAATAAACAAATAGTTTTGTGTTCGTACAAAATATCAATAAACATACACGTGTGATAAGGTACATGTAGATGTCCCCTCTCGCGCGATCTTCTCGGCCATGTGCGAGCGTGCGAGGGATGATCATCATTTAAAGGGGTAATCTTTGTGGGTTTTCGTTGTTGATCTAAAACATTATTAGTACAGTTCTTATACAAACCCACCATTGATTTATGTCTGAGGATGTTTTGGATTAGGAATAATATCGGATTTTATAATTTTCAGAATGACTTCTTAATTTTCATTTTAAATAAAACATTAATAACTTAAAATTAAAACAGTTCCTGTATTTGCGGCTATATAAACTCAAAACAAGTACATGAAAGACGCGAATCTGGTGTATTAGGTAACCGCTGACCGCTTGGTAGTGCACCCGCGGCCGAGGAGCCCGCGATCTCCTCGGCCGCGGGCGAGGAATAGGTTACGTAAAGTTACAACACACACAGCTCAGAACCCAGGAAGATTTGAAATGTTTGCAGTATAATAATGACTAAAATCTACCAAATAGAAGTTATTTTTTTTTACTTAAAATCCACAATTGATCTATGCCTGATATTACTTCCGATCAATCGATTGAGAATGACATTTCTTTTATTAATTAACAGAACGTTTTCTTAATTGACACTCTATCATTTAATTCAATTTGAGAAGAATAAACGTCTATGTGTGATCAAAATTAAAACAATTCTTGTTTTCGGCTAAATGAACTCATAAATTGAGAGACGTGACTCCGGTGTATTAGATAACCGCTGACCGCTAGGTAGTCCAGCCGCGACCATGGCGACCGACTTTCTCGGCCGCAAGCGAGGGATAGCTTACGTAATGGTTCACACACACAGCTCTGATTCCAGATATATTTTAACTGCACGCAGCATGATAACTAAAATGTATCACATAGATTTATTTTTTTTCCGTTAGTTTGTGTGATTTACTAGAAAAGAAAAAGAATGTTTATATTTTCTGTTTCTCGTTTTTTAGGATTGTGCAGAATTTACGAAGATGACTTAAACTCCTCACATAAAAGCATGTATCCTTATTTTTTTTTTTTTTTTTTTTTTTTTTTTTTTTTTGTGAATTAAAGCCTCCTTTTTAAACAGGCATACTGTCTGTCGTAACTTAATGTCAGTTGTACGCACAATGACTTTCATTAACTTGCCAAATAAACACAGGTACATGTTAACATGTAAAGCTTTTTACACTCATACTACACAACTCACCAACAAAATAACATTGTAACGACATTTATAGGATCCCAACAAACAACTTTTACAGCGACAGCTATATCAAAATCCTAGCCGTTTTTTAGTTATTTAGCAAAAACTTTCAAGGGCCCTTGGCCCTTAATTTAAGGGGCCAGCCCTTTTTTATTGGTGTCAAATGAAAGTCCTTGACATTCTGCACAACTTTTATTCTACATGTCTTAACAAAATATTTTTCGTTTAAAAGATACAAAGGAAAATATGTCTAAATTTTCGCACTTTTTGGAACCCTGTTTTTTGACCCCCTACCTTTTTCTAAATAAAGAAAGTAATCCAAAAACAAAAACTGATGTGCAAAACTTCAATGTCTCTGTTATTCAAATTCGTTAGATTCCCATTCCCTGCTATCATAGTCTCGGAGCCTTTGTCTGGAAACGAAAGGCCCTAAATTTTTTAAAAAGGGGAATAACTCGTTAACGGAAGAGGATTTTTAAAATTTATGAAATGGTTTAGATAGTATTTTGTAAAGTCTATAAGCCCTGAAAATTTGAGCAAAAACCGTTCAGAAATGAGCAAGATATGAAGCCTCAAAGTTCGCGTCTAGGAAGAAAAAAAAAAAAAAGAAAAATAAGACTAGAGCAAAGCTCGTTGCAAAGCAACGAGTGGGTCTTCCGTTAATGTCGAAAGAAAAGCTAGATGTTCCTGTAAGAAGCAGAGCTCTAAAACCAATACCAGGAGTTTTAAAACGAAAAGATATAAAAAAATCGAATAATTCTTGGTACGACTTAACAAAATCCGAATGACTTTAAGTACGAATTCACAAAAACCTTAACGATTTCAAGAACGACTTGACAAAAAAAATTCGAATGTGTTTAAGATCGACTTAACAAATATCGAATCATTCTAGGTACGAGTTAATTTAACTTTGAACATAACACTATTTTCTTAACCAAGAATGCGGAATCAAAATTTCCGGAAAAATCCATTTTTAAACTCCTATATCTCTGTAATGCATCGTCCGATTTTAAAACGGATTTCAGATTTAACTTTCGCTTAATAAGTTGAACATTTTTGCTTCAATAATATATAACAAATTATTTTTCAGTAAATAGTTATTATTAAAAGACTTTGTAGCCCTCCTGGCCCCTAATTTGAGGGCCTAGCCCCTTTTTCTTGATATCAAATGAAAGGTCTTGCAAATATAAACATATTTTGCTCAACAACTGTTCACGAATTGTTAATTGTTCTAGAGATATCTGAACAACTGTGTATTAGGGGCCGACCCTTAAACTCCTTACTGGGGCCACCAACAAAAAAGGTTTAGGTATTATATTATTAAAAACATTATTTTGAGCAACTTTTCTTCTACAATGCTTTTCAAAATATTTCTCCTTTTCTAGCTATTACTGATCAGAGTTTTGGACTTCTGGCACCTTGAAACCCCTAATTACGTAACATATGACTTAGGTATGGTACTGTTTAGATAAATAACTGTACAAAGAATATTTTTGCTTCTATAATATATAACAAATTATTTTTCAGTAAAAAGTTATTATTAATAGACTTAAGAGCCCTCTTGGCCCCTAATTCAAGGGGCCAGCCCTTTTTTCTTGATATCAAATGAAAGATCTCGCAAATATAAACATATTTTGTTCAACAAGTGTTCAGGAATTGTTGACTGTTCTAGAGATATCTGAACTAATGTGTTTTAGGGGCCGACCCTTAAACTCCTTACTGGGGCCACCAACAAATTTTTTTTGGGTAGCATATTGTTGAAAACATTATTTTAAGCATTTTTTCTTCTAAAATGCTTTTCAAAATATTTCTCCTTTTCTAGATATTAATGATCAAAGTTTTGGACTTCTGGCCCCTTGAAACCCCTAATTACGTAACATATGATTAAGGTGTGGTACTGTATAGATAAACAGCTGTACAATAAACATTTTTGCTTCTATAATTGATAACAAATTATTGTTCAGTAAAGAGTTATTGCAAAAAGACTTTAGAGCCCTCTTGGCCCCTAATTTGAGGGGCCAGCCCTTTTTTCTTGATATCAAATGAAAGCCCGTGGAAATTGAAACAACTTTTGCATTACATGTTTTAACAAAATATTTATACATCAATAGATATTAGAGAAAATGTTCGAAAATTTCGTGAAAAAATTTGGTGCTAATTTTCAGGTTCAGGCGAGCTTCGAGGCCTTGCGCAATTTTTATAATTGGAAGCAGGGGGGTACAACTTCAGACTTTAATCTACAATCCAGGAAAAATTTCAAGCTTCTATCTTGATTAGTTTCGGAGAAGATGCGTGGACAAAATGACCCTTAAAAATTTACAAAATCGTCAATATCTGAAACCGGAAGTGACGTCATCAAAAAATGTAACTAAAAACATTTGTCCCCTCCGATGCTGTATAAGTCCTGAAAATTTGGTGCAAATCGGATGAATAGTTTTCGAGAAATAAAGCTTTAAAGAAGGCAGAAAAAGAATATTAAGAATAATAATAATAATAGAAAGAAACAGTAGAATAACAAGAGGGTCTTCCGTTGGAAACGGAAGACCCTAAATAATCTTAATCTGCACAATAATATAAAGGTCTTCCGTTGGAAACGGAAGACCTTAATAAGCAGATCTTAGAAACTGTAAGTGATGAAAGCACACAATTTACATAGATGATGAATATTTGAAAGAAGTTTGGTGGGGTTTTTTTTGTTTTGTTTTACAAAATAATACATTTATACGAGAACGGAAGACCTTTTTGTTGCTATAGCAACAAGAGTCTAGTTTATTATTATTATTATGGTCTTCCGTTTCCAACGGAAGACCCTCTTGTTATTCTATTGTTTCTTTTTAGGGTCTTCCGTTTCCAACGGAAGACCCTCTTGTTATTCTATTGTTTCTTTTTATTATTATTAGGGTCTTCCGTTTCCAACGGAAGACCCTCTTGTTATTCTATTGTTTCTTTTTATTATTATTATTATTAGGGTCTTCCGTTTCCAACGGAAGACCCTCTTGTTATTCTATTGTTTTTTTTTATTATTATTATTCTTTTTCTTTTTTCTTCTGACTCCGTTTTGGCTTTATATCTCAAAAACTACTCAACCGATTTTCATGAAATTTTCAGGAGTTATGAGAAATTCTTGTCCCTCAAAGCCTTCAAAAGCTGAAAAATGACGTCACTTCCGTTTTCTTATAACTTCAATTTTAAATTTTTCAAAAAGCGATTTTGTCCAGTCATTTTCTTTTAAACGGTTATATATAGAGATTTGAAATTTTCAGTGATTGTCTATTTATCGATTTACTTAGGGCATTTTGACAAAAAATCAGAATCCGTCACTTCCGGTCGAAACAGGAAGTGAATCAAATTTTTCGAAAAAATAAATTTTTTGATCAATTCTAAAAAGTGTACGTGTTTTGTAGAGCTTATTTAGCTAAATCTAATACTGAATTCCGTTTTAAAATCGGACGATGCATCGCTGAGATATAAGCGTTTAAAAATTGATTTTTCCGGAAATTTTGATTCCGCGTTCTTGGTTAAGAAAATAGTCTTATGTTTAAAGTTAAATTAACTCGTACCTAAAATAATTCGAAAAATTGCTAAGTCGTACTTGAACACATTCGGATGTTTTTTGTTAAGTCGTTCTTAAAATCGCTTATGTTTTTGTCAATTCGTCCTTAAAATCATTCGGATTTTATTAAGTCGTACCAAGAATTATTCGATTTTTTTGCCTTTTTTAAAAAAGTTACTTATATTATTGGTTTAAGAACTCTGCTTCTTACAGGAACTTGAAGCTCTACTTTCGACATTAACGGAAGACCCACTCGTTGCTTTGCAACGAGCTTTGCTCTAGTTATTATTCTTTTTCTTTATTTTTCTGACTTTTTTGAAGCTTCATATCTTTAAAAGTTTTCAACCGATTTCAATGAAACTTTCAGAGGTTACGTGGCATTGTCGTCCCTCTAAGATATTAGAGTTTTCATTACAACGTAACCTCCGTTTTGACGTTACGTCAATTTTAAAATTTTCAAAAAGTGATTTTGTCCAGGGCGTTTTTCAAAAACGCTTTAAGATAGAGATTTGAAATTTTCGGTGTTTATACATTTGTCATTTTTATTGGGACATAAGGCTGGAATTCACATTCCGTCACTTCCGGTCCAAACCGGAAGTCTTTTAAAATTTTCAAAATTTTTAATTTTTTGTGTTAATTTTAAAAGTTGATGTTATTTGTAGAATTTATAATGCTGAACACGAAACTGAAATCCGTTTTTAAATCGGACGATGCATTGCAGAGATATTTGGGTTCAAAAATTGACTTTTCCGGAAATTTTGATTCCGCGTTCTTGGTTTAAAAAATAGCGTTAAGTTCAAAGTGAAATTAACTCGTACCAAAAATAATTCGATTTTTGTTAAGTCGTACTTTGACACATTCGGATTTTTTTTTTGTTAAGTCGTTCTTGAAATTTTGAAGGTTTTTATTAATTCGTACTAAAAATCATTCGGATTTTGTTAAGTCGTACCAAAAATTATTCGATTTTTTATCTTTTTGTTTTAGTTACTGTTGTTATTGGTTTAAGAACGTTGCTCCTTACAGGAATATCTAGCTTTACTCTAGACATTAACGGAAGACCCACTCGTTGCTTTGCAACGAGCTTTGCTCTAGTTATTATTATTTTTTTTCTTTTTCTTTTTTTTCTGACTCCTTTTCGGCTTCATAACTCAAAAAGTTTTCAACCGATTTAAATGAAACTTTCAGAGATTATGTGCAACTACTATGCCTCGAAGATTTCAAAGTTTCGATGACAACGTCACTTCCGTTTTTACGTTACGTCATTTTTAAAATTAAAAAAATTTTGTCCAGGGGATTTCGCAAAAACGCTTTAAGATAGAGTCTTGAAATTTTCTGTGGTAATGAATTTGTCAATTTACCTGTGCAATAAGGCTGGAAATGGAAATCCGTAACTTCCGGTCAAAACCGGAAGTGAATCAAATTTTTCAAAAAATTGAATTTTTTTATCAAATCAAAAACGTATACATGTTTTGTAGAGCTCATTAAGTTGCATCAAACACTGAAAACCGTTTTAAAATCGGACGATGCATTACAGAGATATTGGGGTTCAAAAATTGATTTTTCCGGAAATTTTGCTTCCGCATTCTGGGTTAAGAAAATAGTCTTAAGTTCAAAGGTAATTGTTAAGTTGTACTTTAACACATTCGGATTTTTTTTGTTAAGTCGTTCTTGAAATCTTTAAGGGTTTTGTTAATTCGTACTTAAAATCATTCGGATTTTGTTAAGTCGTACCAAGAATTTTCGATTTTTAAAAAATCTTTTTGTTGAACTTACTTTTGTTATTAATTTAAGAACTCTGCTTCTTAAAGGAACTTCGAACTTTACTTTCGACATTAACGGAAGACCCACTCGTTGCTGTGCAACGAGCTTTGCTCTAGTTATTATTATTATTCTTTTTCTTTATTTTTCTGACTTTTTTGAAGCTTCATATCTTAAAAAGTTTTCAACCGATTTCAATGAAACTTTCAGAGGTTACGTGACATTATCGTCCCTCAAAGATGTTAAAGTTTCAATTACAACGTCACTTCCGTTTTTACGTTACGTCAATTGTAAAATTTTTAAAAAGTGATTTTGTCCAGGACGTTTTTAAAAAATGCTTTAAGATAGAGACTTGAAATTTTCTGTGTTAATACATTTATCATTTTTATTGGGACATAAGGCTGGAATTTGCCTTCCGTCACTTCCGGTCCAAACCGGAAGTATTTCAAAATTTTCGAAATTTTCGATTTTTTGAGTTAATTTAAAAAGTTAATGTTTTTTGTAGTTTTTTACATGCTAAATACGAAACTGAAATCCGTTTAAAAATCGGACTACGCATAGCAGAGATATCAGAGTTCAAAAATTGATTTTTCCGGAAATTTTGATTCCGCGTTCTTCGTTCAGAAAATAGTCTTAAGTTCAAAGTCAAAATACCTCGTACCAAAACTAACTCGATAATAGCATGCTGGTATAAAACCGAACTCTGTTGTTAAATAGTTAATTAGCGTGTGCATTGAAACGATATCGTTAATTTGATTGACTAGTACGTTTTATTAATATGTGATACCAGTTTAGAAAATAGTGACTTTTTTTTATCGGAATCATAATAAAAAACGAAGCAAGTGGAACACACTGTTCCCAATTTTAACAGCGAAAATCTATTGAAAGTCATTAGTTAAGAAAGACTTTGCTGAGACTTGATAAAGGCGTATTAAGTTGCAATATGAGCCATGCCTAATCGTCAGACAGTTGTTGAATAATAGAACAACACGTACACACTGATATTGATTCATTGAATGAAGAGTTTGTAAATATTTTAATATACCTAGCTCTATTTATTATAATTTTTACTTGCAAAATAAATGCATATATGCAAGTTATGCACGCTAATTTGTACTCTGCATTTCAAACACAAACATGTTTATTTAAAATCGAAATAAGTATTGTACGATTCGCAAAGTCAACGCGCCTTGTTTTGATTGCGAACAGCTAGCAGCTGACAGCGAAGTGTCGACATTTTCATATGATGGATGGCTTTGAAAACTTCGATAGTGGAAAATGCATCTCAACTATCGTTTGGGAGATTATAAAGGTATGTTTTAATATAGGATATGTCCTGTTGACTTTTTTTTTCAAAATAATTGCACTTTTCAGTCTAACCCGAGATTCCTCTGACTCCATTCTCGTAACCTCTGCTTTTATATCGTGACGTGCGTCACGATATGAAAGAATGCTGGAGAAAACGTACCCAGGAGAAAACGTACCCAGGAGAAAACGTACCCAATTTCTAGGGTACGTTTTCTCCAGGAGAAAACGTACCCTATGAAAATCATAAATATACTACTTAATAGTTTTTAATACTTTTAAATACTATTTTACACCATAAAATTTCCGGAAAGTATGCCCGAATTTTATAGATATATGAATTTAATACCTTATATATTTAAAGGGTTTGGACATATTAAATAGTTTTTAAATGCTACTTTTATGCATATTTCAATGCATAAATATATAGAAATATATTCATTATATAAATAATATTTTTATAATAATTGTAGCAACTTTTATTTTAGTACTGACCTGTCATAAAGTGTTATCAGTCTACTTTTCCTAAGTTTTCCATTTACTGATATCATATAATTGAGTATCTCTATGCGAGATCCCCTGATTGCCTTTTAATTATAGTGATAATCAATTAAATACCTGAGCAGTTATAATTATGCAATATTATGTATTGTCTCCCCGCGCAAATGTTTATTGTATATATCTTTTTGTTTTATCTAAGAATATTTATGAAAACTATTATAATTTATGATTTTCATTGGGTACGTTTTCTCCAGGAGAAAACGTACCCGAGAAATTGGGTACGTTTTCTCCTGGGTACGTTTTTTCCGGGGTACGTTTTCTCCTGATACCATATGAAAGCGGGGATTAGAGTCAGAGGAATCTCATTCTAGTCAAGTGTATTTGCACGTGCGTGTTTTGCATATCGCTGTTTGGAATTTTTATTTGTTATTTTGCTTTAAATATGTATGTCTATTTGTATTGAAGTACACACCATACACTGTAAAACAGTGCTTTTGAAAGGGGTGGGGGTCCGAAGGTACACAAGTGTAGAATGCTGTAATTAGTGTAGTTTATCTTTTATACATATTGTTTCATTTTTAAGTAAACTTTTCATGCATATCACATCTACATTGTATATAAACAGTTTTAAATTAAGACAAATATATGTGGATTTTAATCATTGATACTGTGCTCAGGTCTCTCTCTCTCTCTCTCTCTCTCTCTCTCTCTCTCTCTCTCTCTCTCTCGTGCTTTCAATGTTGGCAAAGCGTCAGAGAGCAACTTAATTTTGTAACAGAAATATCTTTGTCTAGTAGAAAAAAAAATCAACAGTGCATTGAATTTTGAAATAAGCGTACAATATCAATCCCTCATTTTTTTTCTATGCTCAGCCGAATAACAAAGCTTTGTAAAATAGTTCATGAAATTTTATGCGCATTATGCATTGTATTGATTTTAAAACATGTAATTGATAATAAAACCAAAAAAACTTCTCGCAAAATTTATTCGCAAAACAACCAGTAGAACTGACAAAACATGGTATAGCAGAAGCTTATAATCTGACGCTGTTTGGATGGGTGATATCAATTTGTAGTTATCAAATTGAAATATTGACTGTCGCAGTTGCACAATGAGTAAAGCAAACTCTCTCTCTTTGTGTCTCTCTCTCTCTCTCTCTCTCTCTCTCTCTCTCTCTCTCTCTCTCTCTCAATTTGATATGTGTCTATACACAAGAAAATATTTTAATGTTATGATGTTATGATATTTGATCTGATGACCTGATATGAACATCTTTGTTTTTGTACTTTTTAAATGTTAATGTCATGTATTGGGATATGTCATACTTATTACACAGAATGGTTAGTGTATTTTTTCCAGAAATACTATGCATATGTTAATGTAAACACGGCTATTATTAGTATGTTAACACAGCTAATTGATTTTTTAAATTTCAGCCCAAAACAGACTCTTGTTACCACATGGCGGCCACATGGGTTTTACCTGTTGATTCTTGTGGTTTCAGCTCTTGCGGTTAACCGGTCATCTCTACCCACATGCATATTCCTTGTGTTCTACAGACTTTTTACCGGTAATTCAAATTAAATAGGACAAAGCATGAACAGTGATGGAACTTTAAGAAAGCATCATGCTTGTTGTGGTTTGTGTTTGATAAGAAATTATGGCAAACAAAATTAAGGCTGTTTAAAGAAATTTACAATTGTTCGTTGTGAAAATTTGTTTTTCAATAAAAGTAGTTATGTTTCCTTTATTTTGTATTTTATAATGATATTTAGATGTGTTTACATAATTGAAATATCATCTCTCTTTCCAATTGTCTCCATTAAGATTACATGTAGGATATGTAGATGTACATTTGACCAGGAAATAACATCTGCTATGATAATTACCTTTGAAATGAACAAGAAACAACATATTTTTACATTTTAAATGTATATATGCAAATGCAGAAAAACATGTCAAATTTGAACATTTTTCATTGAGTTATCATCTGTTTCCAGCTATCCGGGTGTGTTTAAATTTAATTTTAATTTAAGACAGTTGTCAAACTTGTTTACCTAAGGTCTTACAGTTTAAGCATGGTTAAAAGGAGACTAGAAACCAGAATAGATTAGATATTTACTAAATATGATTGTTTGCTTACTTTTTTTTCATGGAAACAAGAAATGACATGCAGGACAGCATATTTATTTGTTAATAAAAATGCTACAAATCATCCAATAAACAAAAAAAGATCAATTCTTAGTATCATTGATGATTGTTTTCAAATATGTTTGAGAAATGACTCAAAGAAATTGCCACAAGTTTCATAAAATTAGGTAAAAGATTTCAAACCATGATTTTTTATGAAAATCAAAAGATGGGGAGGGTATACATGTAAGGGCATTTCTAAGTGATGTAATGCTTTTATCATGATAATATCATGTAGATGTATGTAGTACTGAATAAGGTTTCTTATTAAAGGAGGTTGAACAACAATTGACCTCTAAAATGTCAGGTAAAGATGCTTCATTTATGGAGAGCCCTATGAATCTGTGTTGAATGAGGAAAGCGGAAATGGTGGGTTCACTTAAATGGCCATATTTTTCTTAAACCTCAGTGGAATTGGCAATATGTGGTATACTTTTTCTCAGAATTGCATTAGCTTTCTTATTCTAAGACAAAACATATTTTCATAAAATGTTGGTGTACTAAGTTAAAGGTAGCAAGGAACAATTTCGGATAAAGTACCCATTAATATTTTTGTAAAATTGAAAGTTGCTGTACTTGAAGGCTTATGAGTGTTGCTAAGATTCATGAAATGAATTTTTAATTAATGATTAACATTAGTTAGTGGCATGAACGGATCTAGAGGGGGGTCAGGGGGTCCCGAATGGTCAACAATTCTTGAACACTTGTTGAACAAAATGTGTTTATATTAACGAGACCGATTACAATGAAACTTTAAAGAATGTTGCACATTAGCCACATTACAAAGAAATGTGTTCTACAGTGTACTAGTATCTTATCTCGCATACAAATTGAAGTTGTCGATAATTAAAATTAATTTTATTGTTATTGTTAAAATTAATACAGAATTTTTAAATGACAATTTGATATTGAAAATTAGAACTACATTTAATTGTCGAATTAAGACCCAGGCACGTAACATCGGGGGGGGGAGGGGAATTGGTGCCCCACCCCCTCCTTTTTTTCCGCAGCAAACATTTTTCAATAATTGTCTATATAAAAAAGTGAATGAACATGAAGTTGGCCTCCCACATTTTGGTGAGAATGTAAAATCAAAAGTGAAATTGGAAATTGAAGGTGTATGTAAAGGTGTAGTACCCCCCGCCACGAATTAGAATTTTCACGTTTTATGAAAAGTTGTAATTGTAAACTACCCCCCCCCCCCCAGCTCTTTTTTTTTTTTTGCTTGTCAAGATTTTTTTTTAGGATAAGTCTGCCTCCCCCCCCAACACACACACACGTTTTAATAAACGATTCTACGTGTCTGTAAACGTTACTTTTGAAAATCTGGGAGACTGAACATGAAATAGACATGTTTATCGTACGAGTTAACAACTGATGCAAAGGTGAAGGGTGGCAGGGGATAGTTTCGAACGAAAGACCCGGTCAAAATTTTGAAATAAAGGGAGAACCTGAGGTTTGGCTGGTTATTTGAGGGGTATAAATTGCTAGAATATTTATTGCATTCATTTTGTGGATAGAGGAGCTAATGTCAATTTTATTGATATATGACACTTTAATACTGGTAGCACTTTTCATCAGATATGGAATGAAAATGCGAAACTGTGGCCAAAATGTTCACTTTTGGTTTTGTGCTTGAAAAGTGGGGTGGGTTCAGAACACGAAATGTCACTCGAAAAGAAGGTGATTGACCCCCCATTAATTGGTGATTATTTGCATAGGTATACATTAAGCAACAAATTCTATGGTAGTTTATGGCAGTTGCTCGGGACTGGAGCGTGGTGCTGGACCCGTGAAAATGTGAAAAAAGGGTAATTTTTCAGAAAATTTTGAGACCGTCCCTAGCTATTCTATACAGTGCTATATGTAAGTTGTACTTGTTTTATTCTGAAATGTTTAAAAATTCTCAAGAGTCGGTACCATGTGTCCCGTGCATGCAAACCAATTTTAGCAAATTTAAAAATCGACTGAATAATTAGATCAAATATATGAGCAGTATCTGCCTCACATTTCCTTGACCAAAAAAACTATCCCCTGCCACCTTCAAGAAAATGTCAATTTTTTAATAGGCTTAAAGTTTAACAATATGGGGACAGAAAAGATGTTCAATGTGTGTAAAATGGGAAACTGGCTGAATTGTTATGATTGTTCAATCCTGTGATGAGATTTGGGGGCCAAAATGTAACAGGGGGTGGCCCTTAGAAAAAGTGCAATTTTCTAGTATTTTGGGTTTGTCCTTATTTTAAAACCCTTTATAGGCATATTATTCCTATTGAAATCAGATGCAGGGTTGAATTTTGATTAACTGAATAATATTGCACCATTTTCTTTAAATTTTCTTGAAATTAATTGATAGAAATGCAGTTTTATGAAGTTTTAAACCCTTAGTTTTGATAAGAAATTGTTAAATATTGTTCTTTCTCAAGCTAAAACTGACAAAAAGAAGATTTTATGGCTAAATTTGTATTTTACATGTACTACATGTAAATTACATGTAATTACATGTAATTCTAAATAGTTAATATCTGCATTTTAAGTCATTATAAGCAATTTTAAACTGTTTGATTGTCAAAAAAAAACACACCCCATCCTTCGATTTTCTTTACCGACAACCCAAAAATGGGCTTTATTTCACATTTTTTTGATAAAATTTCATAGATACATTGAATTGCTCCCATTTAAAACAAAACACATATGTCTGGTTTCTTCTTTATTGAAATATATCAAGAAAGATTGAATTTGTGTGCATTTTTTAACCATTTGTCATTTGCACGTATTCCCACCTCATGATGGGGTTGTGGTCATGATGTTCAAATTTGGTATTTCTTTGTATGTAAAACATGTATTTCAATCTTTTTAACAAGTAAATCTAGATCTTTTGGTATTGGTTAAAGAATAAACAGAGAAATCAGGTTTCATCATCATCCGTTCAGCATATTTGGGAAATTACTCCCCGGGTAAGATGCCTGATTGCCATTTTCTAGGGATCTGTCCCTTATGAAGAGATGAAAGTGAAGGTTTTGTGTTTCAAATAAGTTGCTTTTATGTTTCAATAGAGTTTTTAAACCTGTTAGTACCATTTAGAAACAAAAAAGTTGATTGCAAGGAGTAATAGTGTGTTTTTTCTTAATCCCATTTGCAGGGGGATAGGTGATACATATGAGTTGAATTCTCCTATGTGTGAGTACTAAATGTGAATATTTCAATGTTTTTACATCTTATAGGGATAAAGGTTTCTTGTTATAACTGATTTTGAAAGAAAAAATGTCTTTTGGATTGAAAGAAGTCATGATATATCTTGAAAACCTTACAGAAACAGGTTAAGGTGATTCAGCCGGGAATGTGGGGAATCCTTAAACAGCCATAACTTTTTTATTTTTCAATGAAATCAGACCAAGTTTAAAAAGTTTTACTCAGAATTGCATGAACTTTCTGATTTTAGAGTGTTTTGGTTAGAGAGAAACAAACTCTAAAAGTTAAAGGTGGCAGGGGATAGTTTCGAACAAAAGACCCGGTCAAAATTTTGAAATAAAGGGAGAACCTGAGGTTTGGCTGGTTATTTGAGGGGTATAAATTGCTAGAATATTTATTGCATTCATTTTGTGGATAGAGGAGCTAATGTCAATTTTATTGATATATGACACTTTAATACTGGTAGCACTTTTCATCAGATATGGAATGAAAATGCGAAACTGTGGCCAAAATGTTCACTTTTGGTTTTGTGCTTGAAAAGTGGGGTGGGTTCAGAACACGAAATGTCACTCGAAAAGAAGGTGATTGACCCCCCATTAATTGGTGATTATTTGCATAGGTATACATTAAGCAACAAATTCTATGGTAGTTTATGGCAGTTGCTCGGGACTGGAGCGTGGTGCTGGACCCGTGAAAATGTGAAAAAAGGGTAATTTTTCAGAAAATTTTGAGACCGTCCCTAGCTATTCTATACAGTGCTATATGTAAGTTGTACTTGTTTTATTCTGAAATGTTTAAAAATTCTCAAGAGTCGGTACCATGTGTCCCGTGCATGCAAACCAATTTTAGCAAATTTAAAAATCGACTGAATAATTAGATCAAATATATGAGCAGTATCTGCCTCACATTTCCTCGACCAAAAAAACTATCCCCTGCCACCAAGGTCAATAGAAAAGTTTTCTTGATGTTGTCGGATCGAATGTACTTATATAGCTGATCCAACATTTACGAAAGAATTCAATGTGACGGAGAGAGAAGTTAAAAAACAGAAAGTAAAATTTTGCACCATAACATTTGGATGCCGCTTTGTTGTTTACCAGCGCAATTTACTTGAAAGTCGTAAGTTTTGTTTTTGTTTTGTAACAGCCTACAGGTCACGTGTTCGTTGTACAATGGCCATTGTTTTTGTAAGACCAAAATGATTATTTCCCTTAGATTGTGCTGCTGTGTTTATAAAACAGGAATTTTATAAGGCAAGCGTTAAGCCTATGAAATCTATAGAATCGGTCGCATTTAAGTTTTTCTTTAATAATTTTGTTTTTTAAAAACAAGAGATATCGTTCTTGTTATAATAAATCGATATAAACTCTCGTCTATACAATAACCTCAGGTTAGTCAGGGAGACATACAGTCCTGTAGGACTAGTGATATATCAAATGATATGCCTCCTATTATCCAAAGTTGATATGCATATCATAAAATCGTTAATCTGCAGTTATTTACAAATTTAAACAGTTTCTCTGTATAATGGTTGTAATTGGGTCAAAGGGTAGGACTAATACCCCCAAATGCAAATATCATTGCCATTTTGCAAAGAATTATTTTATTGCATGTTTGTCAATTGGCTTACACAATTAAGAAATATTTCATCTATTAAAGGTAAAAATGCATGAATTTAATTAACTTTTACAAATTGGAAAACTTCAAGTATTTTCTTTTAATCTTTGAATGTAAGTGTGTGTTTGCTTCAATTTTATTTCAGTGACACTTATTATTTAGAAATTAATTTAAAATCTGTATATATCATTGTTACATCATAAAATAAATTAAGTTTTCCAAACTTCTTACTAATTTCTGTGGGGGAGAAGTAATAAAGTATAATTTTTTGCCATAGGTTGGTCCTCAAATAAAACTACATATGTACTGGTAGTACTTTTTTTGTAAATTTCCCAATTTGAACAGTTTACGCGTCAATTTTCCCAATTCTACGGACCCTGGACCCAGTTTAAAAACAGTAAAAAAACCCTGTCATATAAGGAAACATATTTACAATTCTATTTGATATGAATACACAGGAATAGCCAAACCTTTATCATTACTTGAGATTTTAGTTGTTTTTTAAGTTATCGTTTGTTAATTAAATAAATTTATGGCTGGGTAGAGAAATTAAAGAAATTCATTTTTATCAATGTATTTGTACTAATGTTCTAAATCAGTGGCACTTGCTGTTACAGCCACTTTTAATCAGCAGCCACTGCCCATAATTGGCAAGTTTCAATGTTGTACGTTTAGTTTTTCACTATATTTTAACTCAATTAAGAGGCCACCTTTCTAACATGGCCAGCAACCAGTGTTTTTAGGTCCTGTGCATTCAGCATGGCTGTTTTCAATGGCCATTTTGTCTGTTTTAAGGAGACTTCACTTCTTCCTAACAGAAAAATAGGGAGAAGCTTTAGAAATCAGGGAGACATCCATTTCTTGAAAATAGCATAATGCTAATGATGATATACAAACTTAACTTTAAGTCTTTAATAATTTAGATTGGATTAGAAACAAGTCAACAAAATTTTTTTAAAAATTATCTAATTTGTTGAATTTAATTTATTTGAGGTATTCATACATTTTATATATGAAATGTTTTGCAACTATGTTAGCTTAATGACAAATAAAATCAGTCTTGGTACTTTGGTGTATTTTGGTGGTATAAGTCCAACTTTTTGACCCAGTTACAACCATTATGCAGAGGATCTTTTATTTTTGAAAATAACTGTATAAGCAAACTGTTTTATGATTATTTCTGCATTCATTTGACAGTGTTATTAACTAATTTCAAGTTACCAACTAATTATAATATAAACACAAGAAATAAACATTAGTTGTAATTTTCAATGCACAGGTATCTGGTTGCATCACCCGTATTTATAACCTATAAAGATAAGAAAGCTGCAAGTTATTAATCATAAAAGGGGTTAAGGTCTTTCGATTGTCGCATGACGTCATTGTGAGCATTCCGGAATATTTTACCGTTATCGGTTATAATATTAGTGTTATGTGATGCATGGTTTTGCCAATATTTCTTGATTTATACTAGTGTTTAACACATTTTAAGCTATGTAAAGTGATATGACACTAATGTTTAACAATTTATAGAGAGTAATATGAGTTGAAATCGCTGAATTCAATGAAAAACTGATAAAACCGTACATAGGCAAACTTGACAGAGACTACAATTCATAATTTTTTACCTGGCAAGGTAAACATTTCTTTGCAGACTTCGATAGGATATATAATGAATTACAAATGTACCAGTTTTCAGTGAGTTTGAACCATTATTTCAAAAGTTATAGACTGTTTATGTTGGTAAACTGTACTTATTCATGGTTGGAAAATTGTATTAAAATGTACTGTAAATGTGACAGCTTTCATACTGGGAAGTTTAAATGGCCTTAAAATGTTAAAATACATAAAATAAAGGATTGTGATTAATTTCTTAAAAAAAAAGGTTTATTATATAGAAATCAGTAGAAAAAATGTGATGTTGGAATGGAGAGCAGTCGTCGCTATAATTGCTATGATAGTGTACCTGTGTTAGCTCCTACAGCATGAACAAAATATTTGCAACATACCAATATTTAAGTTCAGTTT
>CM035817.1:11427629-11540129 GCA_020458035.1 Magallana ariakensis | reverse complement strand
AATAATCTATTCTGCAACATGTCGACTCAGGAAATCTGCTCCTATGTTCTCTGATCCTTTGATGACCTCTGTAATGAAGTTGTAAGACTGCAGAAATAGCGACCATCTCATCAATCGAGAATTTAATACTCTTGCTTTCTGTAAATGGACTAAAGGTTGATGATCAGTTTCTATGGTAAACAATCTGCCATATAAATAAGCCTGAAACTTTTGGAGAGCCCAACCAATCGCTAAACATTCTTTTTCAATAACCGAATACCTTTGTTTTCTTTTAATCAGTTTACGGCTTGCGTAGGCGACAGGGTACTTCTTACCAGTTCACATATACTCGAAAGTCGGTCCTTTAAATCCAAGACATATTGGTAACTGGTTTTCACCTCGGGTTGAACTTCCTTTGTCCACAGCTCTTTTAAAACCATCATTGGACCCCTAACAGTTCTACCAAACATAAGCTCAAAAGGTGAAAACTTTGTACTTTCCTGTGGTACTTCTCTGTATGCAAAAATATATAAATAGCTCAAAAGTATGGAAATACATTTCAAACAAAATTAAAATACTAGAACTCAACCAAAAGTATGGGAGTATGTTTGGAACATAATTGTGACTGGAAAATAAAAAATACAATCAATACAATAAAAAAAAATTGAGATTGGTGACGTAAGCTCTTTTTGGATGGACTGGCATTCGGCAAAACGTCTCAGTTATGTTGGTTCCGTATGACTGGATAAGCATAAGTCTCTGCACGGATATTGTACATGTATGTTCCACCACGTGCCCACTCCGTAGGACTGGAAAAGCATACGTCCTTCCACGGATATTATAAGTTCACCACGTGCCCGCTCCGTGGTCACCTATTTAAATATCGAACAACGTGGCATAATAAGTTTTCTTATACACATATTTGATTTTAGATATTGACACATTAGACACACAGTATATTACAATTCTGGGCTACCGTAACATAACAGCTATTTAAATTACAATTCACGTACCATTATTATAACTCTACTCACAATGCAGAGTTCGACAATACTCGGCCAACCGAGGGATGAACGAAATTGGAAGAAGAAGAAGAAGTGCTAGTCACTTCGCCCCATAACTATTACGCCCCATGCACGAGCGCCCCAACTATTTTTTGGAGATACTAGTTCATGGTGAACACACATCAGATCTAATCAAAAGGGTACGTGAAGAAGCCATTGCGTGACAAGATACCCCCCCCCGACATCTTTTACCCCCCCCCCCTTCTATTACATCATCGTCAGCGTTCTTTAGAAGGTAAGGTTTTCATCTACATGCAATTATATCACAATTTAACTCATATATAAAATAGACAATATATAGTGCATATAATACAAAGAAATAATTTTAAAGCATGCGCGAGAATTTACATTGTCTTAATTTTTTCTTGTTCGTAATTTATGAATACTTTGGATGTTCATTGAAAAGTAAGAATTAATTTTATGAAAAAAACTTTTTGTCTTAAGTATGCTTATGAATATTCATGGCTGTAAATAATTTGTATCTTCATGGACTCTCAATTGCCTTTGTTAAATCGGGCGGTATTTAGCTGCTTTGTTTGTCTAGACAATATGGAATTCCGCCATATATACGACAGCCAACTGTCAGCTGCCAACTGCTTACTGCTTACAGCCAACTGTCAGCTGCCAACTGCTTACTGCCAACTGTTTGCTGCTTACTGCCAACTTTTTACTGCTTACTGCCAACTGCTTACTGCCAATTGCTTTCTTTGCCTCTTAATTGGGTTAAGCGTATGTGCAGACATGTATTTGAGGATGGAGAGATTGATAGATTGATAGCGTTTATTTTATTTTACACAAAAACACATATTAAGTACATTAACTTGTGTTCACCACTTTTGAAAGACATGAGTGGAGTTCTTGATTTGTCTGATGCTATCCATATAGAATGTCTGAGATATTGTTTCATTCCTGTCATCCAGAATGACCTTGAAAGAGTGATGGACACATGGAATAATCATAGAATTAGAAAACAAAACACACTTTGTCCATCGGGTCGTCTGTCTTTTTTTGTATAGCAACCCAGAAGTATTTGGCTGTTGCAATATGAAAAGGGATATAGACTTAAACATTCTTGATATTTTTGAAAATATTCAGGCAACTGAAAATGATTTTGTAATGGGCTTATCTAACGACTTTTCTGAAATTGTTTTAGAAACGATGTTGCATCTAAATCTATCTCTCCCAAGCACGTTGCACGAGGCTATGGAACTTTAAGGGAACCTTTTTACGTTTTTTAGTATTTAATGAAGTAACATCATTTCTGTAAAAATAAATTCATAAATGCTTAACACACACCACTACACTGTAGAGTTTTGATTTAATATGCTCACACCAAGGTGGTCAAAACAGTTTTAAAAGCCATGGAAAATATTTATTATTCCTAGCGCAAATTCTAAGAATTATTCTTTGCAGCAATTTGCGCAAGGGGAAACTAATAATAATATCGCGTGTACAAAGCAATGCAAATCAGAATTTCACATTACAACAAAAACAGTGAGAAAAACTAACGTTTTAATGAACCTCTGTCAATCATAGCATACTGTGGAATTATTAGAATTCGTGGTGGCTCAATTTTCGTGGAATTCGCGGGAGCCCTCTCCCACGAATTTACATCCTCGACGAAAACAAATTTTAAAAGAGTTACCTTTTTTACTGAAACTGAAAACCGACCCATCCAAGAATTAAATCCCCACGAATAATCAAAAATCCCACAACCCACGAAAATTGGCCCCTACGAATTAAAATGATTCCACAGTATATGATGTTTTCATATCATAATTATCACATTTCTGATATACTGAGATATCGGCTGTTTAAATTACGTTGTATTATGAAATCACAGATTGACCGTCATAATGTAAAGAATATCTTTAACGTTTATCGCAATGATCATGTAAATAACGACGCTTTCCAAACGGAGATAACAACATTGAAAAGAGATGCATGTTCAAAATGGTCAACATAAAGCACCAGTCTGACTGGCCTGTTTCTTTACAAGATCGGAATATAGCCAGAAACATTAATTAAACTGTCTTTCACTTATGACTTTATTTCTGAGACAAGACCAGTTGGCAGTAAGCAGTAAGCATTAAGCAGTTGGCAGTAAGCATTAATTAAGCAGTTGGCAGCTGACAGTTGGCTGTCGTATATGGAATTCCATAAGACAATTAAGGTTTCAATCGTTTGTGCCAGTATATCTAATTAACGTCTATTATTTGTTCATCTTGAGAAGATCCCTGGAACTAACACAAAATACACAAGATATACACAACAGGTGTGTATTGAGCCCAGGTGCACGTCAGGGTTCCTAAAGGCGATGAAAGTCTTAGTGTACATGAATACCATAAGATAAGTCCATTGATTAAACATATTATTTAATTCAATACTAAGGTAAAAGGCTGATTTGAGAGCTAACTTAGGTAAACCTATTTTGGGGCGCGCGTGAAAATGATTCAAATTTACGTGAAAGTATAGCATTCAAATGTAGGTTTTACAAATCGTGTGCATCCAATTCGTGTAAATATAATCAAATACTAGCTTGTGAAATTACTCCAACGTTGATTTTATTGCAAAATCGGACAAACTAATTTTGGGACACTCGTGAAAATACTCCAAAACTTAATGTAATGATAGTTTTTACTTTTGGGGCGCTCGTGAAAGATACATGTATTTGGGGCGCTCGTGAAACGTAATTGGAGCGCTAAAAAAAAAATTTGGGGCGCTCATGCATGGGGCGCTTTGGCTTTGGGGCGAAACGACAGTAACCTCTCTGGCTAATTTCGAATTCGGGATTCAGATGTAAAGCGTGGATATATCAACAATGACAACATAGTCAACGCTTCATAGTTTTGGCTACTATAATATTAATGACTTAACTTCGTTAGTCCTTGGTCGTTATGAACGTGAAAATACAGTCGTGTACAATTCAAATAAGTTAAAACTTCGGTTTCCTGTTTATATATTGTGGCAATCGATTATTAAGGTAATGTATCAGTTTTGTTATCAGTTATTGACAGTTAAGCCTGTAATATTTTAGAATTTTATCACCTCATAATATTCAAAGAATGATTTCTTATTACTTATATTTATATAATTTTCAGCAATTGTACGATTAACGTTATATGCGCGTTTAGCTGTAGGTCTGAAAAAATTCGGATGGTCGTCCAGACCGGGAGCTATACTCTGTCCCAAGATATCCTGGATTCACATTTTGCTTAATTACTCAATATTTATAAATACCTTAGGGTTTAAACGATGTTCATTCAAAAGTATGAAAAATTTCCAAGATTTCTCAGTTAAAACGCCCCCGTTAGCTTATCAGGTTTCAATACACGGCTAAAAAATGTGATGTCTACGGGGATTTTGTATTGCAGTAAGCCCGGATGATAACCTTGAAAAATTGCGCGAGGTATTCCGAGTACTTCCGAATGGAGAAAAGATGTAAACATTCCCCATTATAAATCTCCGTAAGAAATCTGTTTTCGTTCCTGGGATTTTTTTTGAGTGAAAAATGATAATGTGTCAATGAAGATATCTTGGAAATTTCCCCTTTCATCGATTTCAATTGCACTTCTTTCACAGGTATGTGTATTTTAAGTAAAAATCGGCCAAATGTGCTGCATAAATATCTTGGGACAGACTATACCATTCTCTCACCAGAGGTCGTGCTACACAAGTTTCGCTTACACCTCTGTCAACGCCCGATGTACAAGATTCTTGTACAAACTTAAACGATGGGCAAAATGTAATTAAAATCTATGTAGTTATTTCTTTTATTTATGAATATGATTATAAATAATTAAATTTAAATCTTTAACGCCTTTATTTATTTTTATTTCAACGTTACTGGAAGAACTATTTTGCAGAGGTAAAAATTAAAATATGATCACATGATCTAGTTTGACAGATGTTTGAAAAAATCAGTTTCTGTACACTACCGATTTATCGATGATTTTACATAAATCAGCAGCAATGTCATCTCCTGTGATGTTTTTAAACGTGTCCTCAAAGTCTTCGCCCGTCGATGACTTCCCTTCAAGCTGATTGTACAGAAGAAACGAATCAACAATGCCATGTGCTCGCCATGCTTGTTTTGATCTATTCTCTTTTGAGAAGTGGACAGGCATAGCCTACATCCATGGATGTAGGCTATGCCTGTCCACTTCTCAAAAGAGAATAGTTTTGATCATGTGACAGACTATTTTTCCGGCGTTGACTGAGGTGTAAGCGAAACTTGTGTAGCACGACCTCTGGTGAGAGAATGTGGGAGCTACAGACCTGCAGCTAAGGCGCGTTACGTTAAATATTTGAATATAAATAAGCAAACCCCGCTTGAGCCCTAATTATATGTCATTTGAATTTATTGGTAAGTAATTTTCAGCAATGTATGGTTAAATATTATGTGACGGTCAGACCGGTTCGAATACTGGCGCCAGATAGCTCAGTTGGAGCACCTGACTATAGGCTAGAGATTCAGATGGCCCGGGTTCGAATCCCGGTCTGGTCCGTCATTATTTCTCCCCCTCCGTTACAATTAAAATAGGGAATATGGGTTAAAATAGTCATTTAATTGATGAAATGTACATTTACATTACAAAATTGATTTGTAGTGTAATTTATAGTCTTAGACAAAGACCCTGCAAAATGTAAATATTATAGGATAAACTTCATTACAGAAACAAATGCCTGATGGCAAAGAATTAATTCAAAAAATATAAAAAAATTTAGAATCATTAATACTAACTACAGACGTAATCGTTCACTTGATTTTCATTACAGGGACTTCCTAAGACATGAGATTCAGATGTTGAAATGGAAGAATGGTGTTTTATCTTTCTGTTGTTTACCCTCTTACATCTCCCTCATACTACGGACCTTTGTCTCTACAACTGCTGCCACTGTGGAGGCGGGTGCTTTTATATAATTAAAGTTTATAAACTAAGCACAAAGACCATGAAGTTTCTTTATTAACAGTCTGTCCCAAGTTACTGTTTCCGTTTCCATCCCTTTTTGGGTAATATTTTGATAGTCATAAAAACCTTTGTCCAAATTACATTCTTTCGCTAAGAATAAAAATTTTCCAGTTATTCTGTTTTGAAACACCCCCTCTAACGCTTCAAGTTTCTATACACAGCCAAAATTAAAAAGCATGGGGATTTTGCATTACAAACAACATGCTTTATATTAGTCACTTTGTATTTATTTAGAAAATCAACAAAAATTGATTGAAACAATAACCTGAGACAGACTATACAGTCTTTAACTCAATTCATTGATTCATAAATTAGTTATTTACCATAAACTGACAGATATGGAATAGTCCTGGAAACAAATTTTAAACAAAAGGACTGCCTAGCGAAGCATCCCCTTTTAACAGAAAACATTTTTGAATTTTTTGAAATTATAAAAAAAAATTTGCAATTACTGGTAATATGTACACACATTTGTCTTAATTTCCTTTAACATGTTTATAACTGTAAGACTGGGCTTCTGTTTGATATTCAATACGATCAGGATAATGGTTATCACCCCACTAGTTCTTTTCACTTTAAAAGACTATGTGTTTGAGGAATAAGAATTCTTCATGCATGTACAAAACCAATTTTTTTTTTTTTTTTGACAAATTATTCAGAAGAAACATCTTCCTTAGCTAACACAAAATAAGACAGACAACACATACTGTATATTTTCAAAACATCTTGCTTCAGAGAAAGAAATCATTTTGTAATCTATAATTATGTACATGTTCGTAAACAACCTGCACACTCTAGCTGTCCTGGCTGCAAATGAAATCACAAAGATTTTATTCTGATTGATGCAGTATATAGCTATGATTGAAATCGTACCATAGGGATAACTTTAAATTGGCATTGTTAATTTTTCCAGAAAGATACTTTTTATAAATTAAGTTCAAAACCTACTTGCACATTTGATACATTGATTATCATAATTAATGTTAGTATAAGTCTTTTTTATAATTAAAACAGAAGTGTCTCCTCCAAATGTCTATGTATCTTTGGGATCAACTTTAGAACTAAACTGTACCATAGAGAAGGATAACAGTCCATTCAGCCTCATGTTCATCTTTAACCAAAAGGAAGTCCATCCACCAGAGTCCATTAGAATACAGAATAACAGCATTGTGTTGAGGAAGGTTATACAGAGTGTGGAGGAGGCGGGTGACTACTCGTGCTATAAAAACGACCGGAAAGTTGGATCCTCCACTGTGGAAGTGGAATGTAGGTATCCATTTTACATACTGTAGATTCCTAATTATATGTGAGGAATTAATATCTGCGTAAATATGCGAGAAGTATATCGCGATTTTTAAAATCTCGCGCTTTTATTTTTCGAACAGATTTAAACATAATGAAACTATGATAAAAATTTAATGTTTGCGATTTATATTCTCGCGATCTGAGTCAAAACGGTTCAATCTCGAGATTAGGTACTCGCATAAAATAAGGAATCTACAGTACTCTGGTTTCATCAATGTTTGTTGAACACCAAGTTTTGTTGATTTCGTCTTTGAGTTGATTTATGAAATCAAATGTCATAAAATAAAGGCATATAACAACAGATTTTATTGATAAGACAATTATCCACAAAGTGTTGTACCATATAAAAATGTCCATTCTACTAGGTCAACAAAAAATGTTGCCCATGAATATTAATGAAACCACAATACATATTACACTGTATAAACAAACTTATTTTATTTCTGCAATCTTTTACATTGTAAAGAAATGTTTGCTACATGTATATACGGGTAGGTACTAAGTTAAATTAATTAAGTTCTAAGTTACAATTAAGGACCAAATACGTCATCAAGTGACCCTTATTTTTTCTGTATATAATCATTTTTACGGTATTTTTAAAAAAAAAATTATTATTACCATAATGATTTTAATAAAAATTAAAAAATTATAACATATTAGATCTGGGTTTTTTTTCATGTGTCACATAATTTACAAAATGGGGTATTAAATTATGCAACATTTCTATGTGTCGATCACCATTTTTTGCAATACATGTATAAAAATACAAATTTTACTGTACCAGGTAATTAGTTCTTATAATACGTACGATGCTGTTTTACTTAGACCCTCTTCAGGAAGTAAAAGAGAGCGACTTTGTATGTGAGCTGTTTGATTGGGACAAGTATTTATCCTGCTCATGGAAGATTGGAACTTACAAGAGAGAGTCTAACATTGATGTTGCTATTGTGGCTGAAACAGAGTGAGTAACAGAGTCGTTATTTCTGTAACGTACGTTTAAGTGTAAGTTACGTTCATCATGAATTACATGTTGTACTAGTTACTTGGTTCCCAGACCGTGTTTTACACACACCCCCCAAGAAAAAAAATGTATTCAGATAGCTGATAAGTATAATTTGCATTTATGTATTTAGTCGTAAGTCACGAACAAGTTTGTTTGCAAAACGCAGCATTGGCTATGAATTTTCATACCATTACCCAGGGAGGAAAAGCTGATCTGATGAATTTTTTTTTTAATTTACCATTTAGGAATAATTTGCAGTATCAATGTGCTTATATAAGTTTAATTAAACTTTTGAATAAAAAAAAAAGATAGATTGTAAATTACTTGTTTAGTCACAGTAATTAATTAAAGCAAACTATGAACTTATTGAAGTACATACAATTCTAAAAATGTCAAAAAATATTTTCATGATTAGGAGGGACACATTCATGCCAGAGAATATAGACAGGCAAGTACATGCGTACAGAAATACCTAGAGAATGATGGGTCTATCACACTGTATGGTCGTGTCTTATGTGATCTTTTGACGGGTCTCTCTGTTGTCTGTGATCTTAGTAATCCCTTGCAAAGTATCTTGATCGTTTCGCTACATGCATATACATGTATAATAACATGTAAGTGAAGTATAAGTTGATAGGCATGATGAAAATATGAATTTTTAAAGGGGCATGGTCACGATTTTGGTCAAATTTTATCTTAAATTTCTATTTTGTTGTTTACAATGCTTCAGTAATGCATTTCTAATGATCAATCAAAATTGGAGTGTCAGTCGTAGAGTTATAAGCAAGATGCAGGGCTTACAATACTTTGTTATGTAAACAAGGCTCATGCCATGTTTTTGTTTACATTGGTTCAATATACCGTTAAAACCAATGTTTACATTGGTTCAATATACCGTTAATCTTCAAGCTGATTATTTATTTCTATCTGCTTATTTGTTTTGAACATAAGTAAACAGTTCCTAGTGTTTGTCACATTCATTTTAGGTCTAAACCTGGAATTTTCATATCAACATTCAAAATGTAAACACAAACTTTGTTTACATAACAAAAATTGTGAGCTCTGTATCTCGCTTATTGCTTGACCACTGACACTCAAATTTTGGTTGACTATTATAAATGCCTTACTGAAGCATTGTAAACATTAGAAATGGAAAAATAATTTTTGACAAAAATCTTTGCCATGCCCCTTTAAAATTAACAATTTTAATGTGTGACAGACTTGGTTTATAATGTGAAAATCAAACCTCTTACTCTTGTGTACATTACATGGGCAGTCAGATTTTTTTGTCTGGAGTACATTTTTTTATGCATGTTTAAGATGTAGCTCGAAGTTTTGTTGTAATTGGATTGCAAAAAAATTCTGTGTTCTCCTGTCTGTGTAGGAGACATACCAGTAAACAGATTCACTTTTCAACAATTTCTGACCAATCTAATGTTTAACTTAATGGACTACATGTATATTAAACAGAGATGCTTGCAACTGCATGTGAACTTGGTAGTGATTGTGGATACTGCATTATTTATTCCTAGATGAGTGACAAAAAATCATATATAAATTGGTATTTTATTTACAACATTAATATGTACTAACTGCATGCAACACATACAGTTGAAACTTCCAATCAACTTTTGAACTGCAGCTAACTTTTGAGATTTGGATTAATATGTTAATTCTAAAATAAAGTTTAGTTTGGTGATGTGCTTTTTACTCTTACCTGTTTCAAACTTTATGTTATACCTATTTTGAAATTCACTAAATTAAATGTGGTTGAATTGATCCCTCTGAAAATATCAATTTGATCTGTTTAATAATCTGCTCCTTACACTTCTTTTAAGGAATCATCCAGCTCTGCTACCAACACAAATGAAGAACACATATGCCTATTGGAATGCATCCTTGGGAGAGCCATACACAATCAAATTTCATCTGACCATTACCCAGTCCCGGACGAATAAAACCCTCCGACAGACACTGACCAAGAAAGTTAGAGATATTGGTATGTATCATACATGTATGTCTATGTACTAGTACTATAAAGCAGATAAAACCACATCTACAAGAATTGGCATGCTTTGTTTATAAGATGTACATTAATTAATTAACTGCAGGTAAACCACACACACCGTCTAATGTTGATCTAGTTTGTAAATGTGCTCATGAAAATAAGGCACAATATATTGCACGAGTGCAAAAAATGTTGTGCAATTGTTGAATAATTATAGTGATTCCTAGTTGTTATATTTTTTGGGGTATTTATTGCAAATCTGGTTTTAAAGTATACACTAAGGCTGATATAGTGATGCGTTGAGTGTCAAAACTACATGTATATCATGTAAAAGTTAAACAGATTGAATTACGGGTTGCAGTTTAAAAAAGAAGCATTTCAATTGGTACCCGCCCACTCTTACGCGGTATTGATAATATATTCACTTGTCAGGCTAAATACAAGTTTTGTGACATTTAACTCTGTATCAGGACTGCAATGGTTGACCAAGATTTCTCTCAATAATTGCTCTTTTTTTATGGTAAAAAAAAAAACACTGTTGTCTAAAGATGTTTTAAACATAATACAGGTTCCCAATTTGATTTTTTCAACGAAGTGCTTCAGCAATAAATTCAACCATTTTTAACGCAAAATTCATTTAATCAATTTAATCTATATGTGCCCGGCCCTGCTTGTAGAGAACTTTTTTCTTGTATGTTTTCTTTTTTCACTAACATCATTTACACATGTATGTTCATATCGCCCAGTTTGTTCTTCAGTAACTCTGTAATTTTTATCTTGCAAGAACAACTTTGTTTCGCTGACGTTGTTTCCACATGGTGGACATGTCGTCAACATGCATTTGATAAATGGGTGGGTATGTAAAAAGCGCCAATCAGAATCTTTGTTGCAAATCGCAGTTGTAATACACATCAATTAGAAAGTGTTGACACTCAACGTTAACGTATGCCGTAGTGTATACTTCAAGCAAAATTTGCGATAAGAGGGGTAGGTGGTTGTGGCCATTTTTGGTCTAAATTGATCTCCTTGAGAAGTAAAGCTCCATATAGAGATATTGGAAAATGCTAACGCTAAAATACGGAATTTTTCTTGATTCAATAATAATTTTTGTGATCGGCTTCGGCCAATCTCTGTTGTGTCCAATGAGGCATCCTGCAAATTTCATTATTTGTGCAGGCATTGTGCCTTGCGCTACTTATTTACTATACAATGATAGCTTCATGTACCGGTAAATTACTAAAAACGTCATAGGATTCTAATGCATTTGCCTTGAAAGTAAAACATTTATACATGCAGTTACATACATAATGATTTAAATCCCATTTTTCTTTGCATGGATAAGAATATTAATCGGAGTTTGCTTCGCATACTAAAGGTAAAGTTTATTCATGCTTTGCTACATGTATTTCGGAAATCGCGATATATATCTTACTAGTATTTATCATGTTTATTGCATTACATTTACAGAGCTGACCAATGATATTACATGCCGATCATTCCTTGTTTGCCTTATATTATCATATTTGAAAATTTAAGACGATCTGATGGCTACTTTGTTGACCACCCAGCCTCTTTAAAATCTCAAGATTTAGATCTGTACCTGTGTAATGATATTATAAGTTTACTAGAAACAGGAATTAAACATATGAAATTTTCTTTTTTTTCAGTCAAACCTGCTCCAATATCTAAGATTTTTGCAGAAAGCATCTCGAGCACAAGTTTAACATTGAAATGGGAAAATTCACATCCTGATAGATTTCAGATTTATAATATTTTTTCTTCTAATGAATGGACTAGTGATAATTTCTCAGTGAGTAAAATTAAAGATTATAGTTATAATCTTTTACTGTGGTTTCATCAATATTCGTTGAATACCAATTTTCGTGGATTTCGTTGTTAAGTTAATCCACTAAATTAAATATTCATTAAAATGAAATTTCTACTTACATTTTGTATTGATATGGTCATAGGTCACAAATTTACGCATCCTTGGAACTGTTATTTTCATTGAATCCGCGAAAATTGATACCCTTGAGTATTAATGAAACCACAGTAGTATGAATACTGATTTATTGAATCTGTAGCTTTAACCAATTCATGGTTGTAACATCATTTTTTAGCCCACCTAAAGCAATATACTTGGGTGCTCATGTGTGTAATGTGACCCAAAGGACCTCTTGTTTTATTATCCTAATGTTTGAGATAATATTAAGTTTATAGTTTGATAACAATGCTTTCAGAAAAATCTTCCAAAAATAAAGGACAGAATACAGGAGATGAATTTTACAGACCTGATTCCATTTACAAAATACAATTTCACTATCACTCGGCGGCCATTTACGAAAAAAGGGGCAAACTCGTATGTACAGAATGGACATTGGAGCAGTCCAACATCAGAAACAATCAGAACCCTGCCGGATGGTGAGTTTTCATCTGCAGTATAACCTCAATCATATAGGGTAATCTATACTTTGTGTCTGCAGGTTCACTTTTCAGTTTTCAGTCACTTTTTGCTAATGATGTCTATTTTTCATGAATACTTAGGTGTCAAAAATACATTTACTGTGTAACCATACTACATGTATATTTAACAATTTTTTGCAGAAATCGATTTTTAAACAAGATTTAATTTAATTCAAATTGGATTTTAATTCATTTATAATTATAATTATTATGATGTATGTGATTCAGCAGCCAATTCTGTGAGCAAAAAGATTGAACATTTCAAAGTGAAAATTTTTTTCTCTATATCGATTTCAAGTGTTCTTATCTGATAGCTATGTACATGTATGCTTACAGTATTAAGAAAATTGACAAAGTGATGGAAATTAAATCTCACGCAGACGGAGCATAGTTGGTACGTTGTTTACCGTATAGCTGGTTTTTTTGGCGGGGATATAATTTTGGCCTATTTTGGCGAGTTTTGAAAATTCACCTGAAAATTAAAATCACCAAATTTAAGTACTTCTATGTAGATTTTGTTGACAAACATGTAGTTTTTGGAGCTTATTTTTACATTTTTAAAAGTCAATGTGCATAATAAAAAAAGAGCAATCATTACATGTACATGCACATTGCGTTACAGATACAAATATACATTTTATTCATAATCAATACAAAATTATCTATATTAATAAAAACTAAACATGACTATAAATTAGAAGTTAATTGTTTAAACAACCATTTCACTTTTCCCCGTTTAGATGTGTAATTAATCCCAGTGACAGGGGTGTTAGCTTGTGTTGTTTTAGGAGACATGTGATCCATTATCGACTGAAGTGGAGATAATTGTCTGATTAATGGTTTCTTCACTAACATGAAATTAGAATTGATTGCTAATAAGGCATACTTTTTTTTATGCATATATATTATGTACTATATCTAATAATCATTTCTGTTGAAATATTGATGTGTGTGAAGCCAGGATCGGACATCAAATATTATCTCCCTGTAACAGCTAAAGTACATTAACTTCTTAACTGTAAAAAGTAAATAGACAGCAGAGTTTTAATGAAGAGAATAGGATTCACCAAAATAGGATTCACCAAAATTATATCCGCCAAAATTAATGGTATACCTTGTTAGGTCAAATCCGCCAAATTTGTGTCCCGCCAAAAAAAACTGGCTATACGGTATCTGTATTTCAATAAAAGCTATGATTATATAGACTTACCTGTATGTACCCGGTATACAATATTACAACCAGTAATAAAAAGAATCTTAAGAACAGTTTGACTGCAAACCTGACTCAGAAGTTTGATAAAATTCAGATTTTTGTTATATATTAAAGACAAAACTGTACCTTTTCCTTGAGTTATGGACTACATGTTGCTTAGTTCATAGATTTACACAATGATGGTTTATTATAGAGCCCGTGTCTCCTCCAATCATTATTGAGGGAAGTTTCAAAAAAAAAAAAAAAAAAATGGCGCTCGCTGATGGCGGACGACAATCGTCGCCTGAGAAAACTTACACGGAGCTACGGAATGTGTGTCCCCGTATAGACTCTGTAAGTAACTTAGCAGATAGTACAGACATTGTTATCAATGGGCATGATATAGTACATTGTGCATACAGCCCACAAAACACTGAAATGGTGGATGTATTGATGAACAATCGAGTGAACGAAAATCAACCCGAATACGACAATCAAGTCGAAGCCACATACCTGAATGATGCACCATCAACTAGTACAAATGACTTTGTCTTATTTGATAATGTGCTACAAAATGTACCAAAAGAAATGTATATTGAAAAATTGTTACAATTATCCTCAAATAATGAGCAGATAATTATAGAATATAGGGCGCTCTTGTGTGCAAGAGCAAAAACCATTGAAGGGTGTCCAAAGGGAAACCTCATTCAACGCAGAAACACTAAAGGTAATCCAAGCTCAGTAAGATATGCAAAAGACTGCTATGCCCTTTATATGTTTTGTAATGGTGATATTTCCCATCTTACTGACGTCTTTGACAAAAAGCTTGACCTGTCAGATACGTCAAAATCATTTAACATAGATCTACACTGCCTGACACAAACTTTGTTAGAACGTGTACGTGAACTTGAATCAACTGTCTCCAATACCAACAAGGTCATCAAAAATATGCAAAAAACGATATCGGACCTAAAATCAAAGAACACTGTTTTAACAGCTGATATCGAAAAAGTAAAGAATGATTTCGAAGCTCATTCGATAACATGTGAAACATTTCGTAAAACCACAAATGCACGGCTCAAGTGTGTTGAAGGTCTTGACTCCACTGAAGAACATGCCAAATCACAAAGAGTTAACAACGAATTATTAAAATTATCAAAAATTTGTCAAAATCACCAAAAACAATTATCAGAATTAAAGTTCTCAAAATCATTTGCTGCTGCCGTTTCCCCGCCGAAGGCCCCAACTACCCGTCTTCAGACCAGTGACAGTACTTCGCGGTCCACTGACCATTCACAAAATCCACCTGATAACAATACGCCAGGTAACGGTATAAATACTACAACACCGGGGAATTCCCCGCATGATGTTCAGGACTCTTCTAATTCAAATCAAATTATCATGCAAGTAAAAGGAGTCACTAACTTGGAGCAGCCTCCGCCAAATACAGAACACAATGAACAGACATCTCAAACTGTTAAAAGCACACCAGAACAACATATGAACGAAAACAAACTTCCGATTCCGGTGCACATCTCACGAGAGAAAAATGTATCTGCAAAAACCGAATCGAAAAATTTTAACAAACCAAGCACAGAAAAAGGAAATGATAAGCGGGATGTATTCCTTGGAATAACACATCGCAGACGCAAAAACGCCCAATTCTACCTTACAGGAATTGACCGAGAAACCACTCGAGATGGTATTATAAACTATGTTCGAGACAGGAATATCCGTGTAACATACCTTTCCCTATTCCAACCAAAATATAATCCGGACTGTTTATCGGCAAAAATCCATATTCCGGAAGAAAACCGTGAAACTATTACTATGCGATCATTTTGGCCTCGCGGAGTCAAATGCCGGCCATGGATCAACGCCCATGAGAGACAGCAAAGTCGCGAATCAAACGATGTAGAAAAGTAAACCTGTTGTTTAACCATAAACATACATAAACAATATGCAATGTACATCTTTCTTCTGTTTTTCATGTTGTTTTCAATTTTGAATTGGAATGTCAGAGGTGTTATGTCCTCTAATGTTTGTTTGACAAATTTGTTACGTTTAACAAAGTGTGATGTCGCTGTGATCTCAGAGCACAAACTACCTGAAAACTGTTCAAAATTTTTAAACAGTATTGATAAAGGTTACATCAGTACAGCAACATTTGAAAAATCATTAAAAAATGGCGATATAGGCAAAGGAGGTGTAGCTATATTATATAAAAGATCTCTAGAATTTTACACGTCATTGATTAACACGAACTCAAACAGAGTCATTGGTATTTGTCTGAAAACACCAAGCCATGTACCATTGTATATTTTTGGTGTATATTTACCATCTGAAAATGATGTAGATAAATGTAGAGAAGAACTGAATGTACTTCACGACTTATATACAATCTATTCTAATCATGGTCACGTTATTTTTGCTGGTGACATGAATGGAAGCCTTCAACAAAAAGATGTTGAAAAGACAAATTCTTATAAATCTGCAGAACTTGTAACTTTTTACAGAAAAAATAACCTGCATTTTCCTTTTTATAATGTTGAACAATGCAAATATGTATACACTTTTATACCATGTAAAACAATGTTAGACTACACATTTTTCAGTGAATCGTTGAAGAACCACTTAGTAGATTATGATATTATTCCCGAAGGTGTAATATCGAACACATCGGACCACTTACCTGTGATAGCTAAAATTGAGATTGTAGAGAATCCCCATATCCTATTACCGAACACCACTAGGTGGCCCGCATGGCACAGGATATGTGCAGATTCCAAAAAATCATATTGTAATCAACTCCAAACAGAGTTAAACCAACATCTTCCACCAGAGAAAAATGAAATGTCTCTGAATGAAATAGATGTTTACACTACAACAATTATAAATGCTGTAATAAAAAGTGCTGATCTAACTATCCCAACTTGTTCATATAATCCTCATACCAAACCCTACTGGAATACTACAGTTAAGGAGGCGCACAAAAGTGAAATGGAATCCAGAATAAATTGGATCCAGGAAGGAAAACCTCGGGGAATGCAACACCCATCTTATGCAAAGTATAAACGCGCAAAAAGACATTTTCGACAATGCCAAGAAAGCGCTTCTGAAGAATACATGAAAAAAACTTACGAAGACATTGATAACGCTGCAGGAATAGACATTCGTTTGTTTTGGAAACTCATTCGTCGTCAAAAACCACGTCAATCAAAAATATATCCAGAAATACAATTTGCGGATCGGACTGGTAACACACCTGAAAGCGTTGCTTCGGTATTTGCTGAATATTTTTCAACAATATATCAAACTGAACAAAATGATACCTTTGATACTGATTTCTACAACAGTATCATCAATGAATATGATAATATAAAGTCACAAGAGACTCAAAATTCTATTTTCTGTTCGGATGACCGCATTACAGAAAAAGAAGTTCTTGACTCTATTTCACTATTAAAATCCAAAAAAGCTCCTGGACCTGATAAAATACAGTCGGAACACCTAATGCATGGAAAAGATGTTTTGTCTAAATACTTATGTGTCTTGTTTAATAGTATATTAAATCTAGGCCAGATTCCTTCTGGTTGGAAACAAGGTTTTATTGTCCCAATATATAAAGGTGGAAATAAACCAAAAACATCTCCGGATAGCTATCGACCTATTTCATTACTATCGACTTTATTTAAAGTGTTCGAAAAAATTATTCACGCTAGGATCATGGACAATTTGTCTAACGAAAAATCATTTCCTAACCCCCAGCAACAAGGTTTCCGTAAAGGCTTAAGTTCTATAACTGCAGCTTTCAACCTTCAAGAAACAATACTTCATTACATCGAAAATGGATCAAGTGTATATACCTGCTTTTTAGACAGTCGGAAAGCATTTGACACAGTTTGGAGAAAAGGACTACTGTACAAACTCAATAATATAGGGATAAAAAGGAAAACTATGGATGCTGATAGACGACTGTCATATCAATACTAAGAGTGCAGTGATTGTAAATTATCAACAGTCGGAGTGGTTTCCCGTGGAACAGGGAATTCGACAAGGAGGCGTGTTATCTGGATTTCTGTATACAGTTTTCATTGATGACTTACTTAACGAACTGGAACGCATAAATGAGAACTTCGGAATTCATAAAATTAAATCGTCAACCCCAGCCCTTGCAGACGATATTGCTTGTTTATCTTCAAACCCAAACTCACTTCAAAACATGCTTAATACAGCGTACAACTATTCTTGCAGATGGAGATTCTCTTTCAACGCTGGAAAATCATGCATAATAGTATTTGGGAAAAACCCCAAACCTGACTTTTCACACCAATGGTTAATTGGAAACGAAAGCATACCTATACAGAAAGATTATAATCATCTTGGCATAATCCAAAACTGCAATTTTAAGTCTATTACTAGAACAAAAGAAGCATGCGACAAAGGCCGACGCTCATATTATGCAATAAAAAATTTATCCTCTGGAAACTCTAATCCAGTAACCCTAGTAAATCTTTATAAAAAAGTGGTATTACCCTCTACACTTTATGGCTGTGAAATCTGGAATGAACTTAAACTGCAGGATTATCAGTTATTAAATAAATTTCAACACTTTATCGTTAAAGACATTCAAGGCCTGAAAACATCAACAAGGTCGGATATGTGTGAAAGTCTAGTAGGTTTAAGACCAATCACATCAGAAATTGATAAGAAGAATTTGCTATTTTTTGAAAAACTGTGTAATTTTTCCCATGACATTTTAGTAAAAAAAATATTCCTCTTCAGACTGTTTACATATTTGAACGACAAGCGAGATAATTCGTTTGGATATGTTAAAGATATATTCTCAATCTACAAATATTCTTTAGAACAATATCTAACTTCCTATTTGGAAACTGGTGTCTTTCCGAACAAAACTGCATGGAAAAAAGTCATAAAGTCGGAAATCTTCCGTTACGAAAGTCACCAATGGACCAATCGAACACTGCATGATTCGGACTTTACAAGATTTATTATTCTCCATAATGGAACGGGTTTACCAAAAATCCGGAAATTTGCGTGGGCGGCACAACAAAGTAGTATGATCAAAGTTTTAACAAAACTTTGGACTATTGCCCCAACAAAAAATATAAGTACCTGCCAATTATGCAACTCTCAATACACAGACATATTTAAGCATGTTGCTTGTAGTTGCGCATACTTTTCCACAAACAGGGATCAGTTCTGGAGTGATATAATTAATTTTGATCTGGGCATTTGTGCCGAATTTTGCGCCCTTGACGAGGAAGAATTTTACACACATCTATTAGGTAAAACTCCAACCACCCCATTATCTGAGCAAAACGAAAAAGAACTTATACTTTTATGTGGAAAATATATCATTAAAGTGTTTGCAATCTATAAAAGAACAGTTGATAATGCACAGTAGTCTGTGAATATTTTCTTGTAACCTTCCCATCAAATTTAATTAGCACGCCACTTTTCACGTTTTCAATTGTTATACTCACATTTTCACACTTGTTTAAATATGTATATACATATATATTTTTTTGTAGCTCTATATAATTATCTCATATTTGTTGTATAATACACATGTTTGATTTTGTTCCATAATATACATTTCATGTACTCTCTGAAAAGAGGAATAAAATATTGAATGAATGAAAAGGAGACATGTGATCCATTATCGACTGAAGTGGAGATAATTGTCTGATTAATGGTTTCTTCACTAACATGAAATTAGAATTGATTGCTAATAAGGCATACTTTTTTTTATGCATATATATTATGTACTATATCTAATAATCATTTCTGTTGAAATATTGATGTGTGTGAAGCCAGGATCGGACATCAAATATTATCTCCCTGTAACAGCTAAAGTACATTAACTTCTTAACTGTAAAAAGTAAATAGACAGCAGAGTTTTAATGAAGAGAATAGGGTTCACCAAAATAGGATTCACCAAAATTATATCCGCCAAATTTAATGGTATACCTTGTTGGGTCAAATCCGCCAAATTTGTGTCCCGCCAAAAAAACTGGCTATACGGTATCTGTATTTCAATAAAAGCTATGATTATATAGACTTACCTGTATGTACCCGGTATACAATATTACAACCAGTAATATAAAGAATCTTAAGAACAGTTTGACTGCAAACCTGACTCAGAAGTTTGATAAAATTCAGATTTTTGTTATATATTAAAGACAAAACTGTACCTTTTCCTTGAGTTATGGACTACATGTTGCTTAGTTCATAGATTTACACAATGATGGTTTATTATAGAGCCCGTGTCTCCTCCAATCATTATTGAGGGAAGTTTCAGTCGTGTGGGGGAACACCAGGTTGTCTTCTACTGGAAGGTCAGTGCAACAAAAATGAGAAGAAAATAATTCTTTTAGCTCACCGAGACAAAGTCGGGGGGAGCTTATGCTATACCCCCGGACTAGGCGTCGGCGTCCAGACCTGGTTAAAGTTTTTGTTGCAGGTCCTGTATCTAAGTTATTACTTGTCCTATCTTCACCAAACTTGCATGGATGATGCATCTTGACCTACTTATGGACTTGAAAGACTTGGATGCTGAATCTGGACCATGAATTTCAGATGCTGGAGGAGGTTAAGGTTTTTGGAGCTGGTTAAAGTTTTTGGTGCAGGTGCCCTTTGATAGCAATTTCTAAGTTACTACTGGTCCTAACTTCACCAAACTTGCATGGATGATGCGTCTTTTGATACTGATGCACCAGACAGGCTTGAATGCTGAATCTGAGCCATAGGTTTCGGACGCTGGAGGAGGTTAATGTTTTTAGAGCTGGTTAAAGTTTTTGGAGCAGGTGCCCTTTGATGATTATATCTTAGCTATTACTGGTCCTAACTTCACTAAACTTGCATGGATGGTGCATTGATACTGATGCACCTGTCAGGCTTGAATGCTGAATCTAAGCCATAGGTTTTGGATGCTGGATGAGGTTTAGTTATTTTGGAAGAGGTCACATGTTTTATAGATAATAGCTTGCATAGTTGATTTAACTATTATTAATATAAATGAATCGTAGAGGTAGCTTCAGATGCAGAGCCTGATCTCCATTATCAAGGATGCTAATAAAATCTCCTACCTCACTCAAACCTGCTTGATAGATGTGTTTGTTGTTAAATGATATAACATGATTCCTATGATATAGTATTGTATGATTTGATACACTATTATTTTATATGATACAATATTATATCATATATTATATTGTAAAAAGTTATATGATATTGTATCAATTTTTTTGTACATTATGATATGATATTGTATCATGATATTGTTATGTATAGTATTGTATATTATGATACAATATTGTATAATATGAAATTGTATTATATACTATTTTATCACATGCTATTGTTTCATATTGTATTGCCATATATAATATTGTATCATATGATACGGTATTGTATAATATGTAATATCGTATCATATGATACGATATTGTATAATATGATATTGGTTTATATAAAATATTTTTATATCAGATGAAATAGTATTATATGATATTGTAATATGTAATATTGTATCATATGATACGATATTTTATAATGTGATATTGTATTGTATCATATAATACTATATTGTATCATATATTATGATATTGTATTATGTGATCAAATACAATAATGTATAACACGATACAATGTCATATCATATGTTTGATCAAATGAATGTTATTTTATCTTTTGAGGACGACAACACAGACGAGTTTTCATTTTCTGTCAATGTGAGGCAGAGGTTATTACCTTGATTCGCCATCAACTCTGGCCATCAACTCCAACATCTCCTACCATTGCATTCCATTTTGAGTTGATGAAGTGGTTCTATGGACTACTGTTGGAAGGTCATGTCAGCCTCAAAAGTTTTTGTGCTGGCTTATCAACACGGCAGTCCAAACATGAGAAAGGCTACAAAAATAGAGAGGCAATTGATTTAAAAATGGCAAAACATTCCGACTTCATAATATAAAACAATTAGGTTGCCAGTTGTAAATCTGTTTACTTTCATCAAAATGTTTCTCAATGGGCTAAATTAATATCAAGACTAGAGTCAAAGGTTGCATATCGATAACAATACAACCCTGAAGTTGTAACAGATCCATAAATTCCCCTAATTCATAGCTTTTAAAGAAAATATTGTTCCTTATATTTACTGTATATCAGGTAATTTTCGCTGTTATCTAATTTTCACTTTTATCACGTTCTCTTTCAAATCGCAAAATATAGAATACACAGAAATTATATCCTGTAATATTTTCTGAAAGAAAATATTAAAATTGAAAAAATGACTGACGCAAATTAAAAATACGATATATTTTCCCCATTATCGCAAATTTTATGACATGCGAAAAAAAAAACCGGATATATGGTATATAAATAACTTATCAAAGCTCAAATCACTAAAGATTACAGTTTTTTCTTTTTAAATTACAGATCATAAATGTGTACAAAGTGATGGTAACGGACACAACTGATCAATTTAGGTACTTTTGGTACCAGCAGCAATATGGTTTTGGAGAACAACATGAAATTAAAACTGACAATGGTACTTCATGTCCTGCTTGTTTTGAGGTTTGTGATTTTTAAGTTATATATTATGGTTAACAAATTTATCAAAAGCTAGCAGCTAACGTCTCTGTTAGCCACGTGTCTAGTTCATTTACTATTCCCATCTCATCTCTTTATAAGTATAAATGGGATTTAATGTGTCCATCTAGAAGATATAATAAATAAACAGCATCAAAATCACTTTTATCAACTCACTTGCTTAATCCACTGCGTCCCATCGATAGGATAATAGGGCGTCAACAGTGGCTTTCCATGTACTTCTGTCTTTATATTGATAAGCTTTGCTTCTCCCCAGGTTTTACCAATTTTCTTCAAGTTATATCAATTATTTTGTGTAAAATGTTATTTGAATTTTGCTGTACCTCTTCTCAGATAGACACGAAGGTCCTGTCCATGGATACTGATTTTCAGCTAGTCAGAAAATTATCAAGTGGAAAATCATGGGACCAGCCGAAGCATAAAGAGAAATTTTTCCTTAATCAGGATGCTGTAGATGATTTCATGGCTGGCCAGCAGACAAAACCTGAAAAGGAAAAAATAAAAGTAAATATTTAAAAACTTGAAAATTCATTAATAATTCAACACTCACAATAAAAAGTTCATATGTCTTGAACCTTTTAAATGAAAGAAAAAGTGAGCCAGCTATAGCTCTCACACCAGGTAATTCACACTCCGCTATTGCTTGACAATGATACATATAATGACAAGGTATGCATTAAATACACAAAATATGCACATCCTATTCCTTTGTCAACCACTAAAGTCTAAATTCCAAAGGGCTGAAATTCCCCAGAAAATAATGGAATCAAAATTTCTTGGAAGTATATATGCACACCTGAAAATTGTGTCCTATATATGTGCAAAGTTTTAAGAAAATTGTTGCAGCTGATAAAGAGGGCCGGCGCTTACAAAATGTTCATTATTATATTCAATATTGGACAAAAATTATAAGTTCGAAAAGACCCAAATTTCATGAATAATCAAAGAATGCACTGATAATATGCACATCTACACATTGTCCTAAATACCTACAAAGTTTTACCAAAGTCTGTGCAGTAGTTTCAGAAGAGTTGCGTTAAAAAATTGTTCATTACTATTTTCAATATATGGCCAAATTTCTAAGTTCAGAGGGGCCAAAATTCTTAGAAAAACAAAGGAATCATAATTTCCTGGTACAATAAAACTCAGTTATAGCAAAGTTCTAAGGACAAATTGATTTAATTAGTTATATCCATAATTTGTTATATCCATGTAGCAAATTCATAGTACTAACAAGTACAGCGAATTCGTTATGTACACGTTCTCTTCCACCATATACTACAAATTTTGCAAATTGAGGCTCAAAATGAAATAACATTATTTGAAACCTTCAATAATGGGATTGTAAATTGAAGAAATTATTCGGAAATAAACTCATTCAAAGTATCATGTCAAATTGTACTGCATACTAATTGAAGTATAAGAAAAATTGGTTATAAAAGTTTAAAATGCCATTTTTTACCTATACCTGACTCAATATCAGTTCGCTACATCAGTAAATTTGTTATATCTGAATTCTTTATAAATGGAACATTTTACCAGGTTTTGGTAAAAGTTGTGCCGGGGACTGAAATTTTTTTACTATATTCGCGATATTTCGCTATATTTGTGTTCATCCTAAACAAGTTTTACTCTAATATTCCCATCTACACATTGTGCCCTAATTAAAATACCTACAAAGTTTTCCAAATTCCATGCTGCAGTTTACAAGGATTTGCCACTTTTAAAAAATAAGACTGACTAATTGATGAACGGGTCAAAACTATTATACCTCTCAAAACTTTGTTGCTTTGTACAATAGTTATTACCGGTATGTGATCTAGGAAATATACCCTTATCCACCTTTTACACTAACGAATGTGTCTGTTTGTTTAAAGTCTGTAGAAATTTATCACTTTCAATTTTACTTCATCAGGAATGCAGTGAATGTGTCTGTTTGTTTAAAGTCTGTAGAAATTTATCACTTTCAATTTTACTTCATCAGGAATGCAGTGATTTTCAAGCCGGCAATTCACTCAGGTCAAAAGTCAAGAACAGCAAGCTTTCTGAGACGGCAGTGTTTGGATCAGTGTGCAGACACGAATTTCCACAATCGTTCTTTAGCCTACGCCATGGAGAAAGGTTTCCATAATATAATTCAATATTCTCACAGTCATTACTTACAAGACTGTATTAACTTAAAGATAGAAGAAGAAAATGCATAATTATTAATTGTAAACTAACAACAAATAAATGAAATAATTACACTATAAGAGATCATCTAAACAAGATTTGCATTTTTTCTTTTAAGACTTGGATACCCAATATATATGACAAAGCACTTTCTGGAAAAACAGTCCACTTCAGACACAAAGATCCACATAACATATGACATTGCTTGCTTGCTGGCAAAACATATAAAGGTACCGTATATCTTGAATTCATATGTCTTTAAAAGAGTAAACATTTAAAAATGTTGTTAAATGTCTTAAAAGTCTTAAAACAGATACATAAGTAAATTATGATTCAAGATTAGAATTTTTTCTCAAGTAAGAGGTATATGTACAAGTACGTTCTGAGGAATGAAACACAGAACCCAGGGGTGTACAAACTCCACAATACAGTAATTGGGTGTCAATTCTTTCTATTTCAACATGTCAGATGCACAAACTTAAATCAAAATTCACTTTTCATATAAAAAGATTTATCCAAATATAAAGAACTCACTTGACATTCAAGATAATATATCCTATAAACAAGATGGTTAGATGGCTATTAACCTAGCTTCTACTTAAATGTAACTTTAAATGTAAATTTAGAACTGGCATTTCTTGTATTTCTGTTTTAGGGAAATCCGTCTTATGCCTCCATGCTTGAAAAAATAATTCTGAGCATCCCTGCATTTCATTGCTACGGTCACCAATACTCATGCCAGGTATCATGTTTAACCTTTTTAATTTATAGCAACGTTTTTTTTCTTATTTATTATCGGCCGCAGGAGTGGTTGTGTTAGAATGTGCACATGCATGGGGAAATGAGACGTTATTATTCTTATTTCTAAAGAAATATTTTATTTGATTACAATCGTAAAATTCCGATTTATATTATTTTTAGAAAATGTTTTTAATTGAGTTTTACTTGATTTCTAAAAAAATATTTTCTTACTTACTTTTATTGTATATAAATTTGTAAATTTATTTAAGTTTTTATATTTAAACAATGAATGCTCCAAAGGGGAGGAGTGTATAAGATATAAAAGCAACTCGTTATGAATACGAGATTCCGGATAGTACTTCATTAAAAACGATAAAAAAGAATGAAAAGACGGAGTAAAAAAAATGCAGACGTTTTACACTCAATTCACGTTTTGTTCTTCATTATTCTGCATGCTTAAAAACAACCATATTATATTATATTTTGTATTTTTGAGTATGCAACAGCATGCAGCGTCTTTTGCCAAAAAAAAAAAAAATCGGCATCGTCACGTTCTTTAACAGAGTAAATTATGAAAAACAAAAGTGCATATAAAATCACATAGTTTGATTAAAGCAAACGATTTCAAATGCTTACATTTAAATGACATTTTAATTTTTTTTTTCAAAAATATGTCCACACATTGCGTACATTGGGAGGATGTCATTAAAGAGTTATTGTCCTTTCCTCAAACTTCTATCTTGCAGCTTTGAATTAAAAAAAAATGCATCGGTTGAGGATTAGGACAATATTTTTTTTCTTTCAATCTTATGAAAATAGACAAGATCTCTTTTTCATTTTACAAGTTTTGTTTATTGTTTACAAATGTTGTTTAAAAAATAAACTTCAGCAAAAAATACATGTAGGTGTGTATTTCTTTTACTCGTATGCACATCATTTAAAGTGTTTAAAGGAGGCTCAATACACCCACCATTTAATTTCAGTTTCATTATAGCACTACTTTTGATGTACATTTCAAATGGAGGTTACAATGCTAATACACTGTAATATTTTTGTTTAATGCATTTTGCTAAAAATGACAATGCTTCATGATATTCAATAATATTTTTTTTAGAAATAGTAGTTTTCTCTTTCAAAAAAAAGTAAGGTTGTATTACTTCATTAAAACGTACTGCAATTTGCCTCCTTAAACAGTGTGCGGCCGATTTGATGCTTTGCATCAATACTTATCTTGTTTATTTATTTATTAGGAATCAGTTTAATCATTCTTTTTTTGTATATGTTTGTATTTTCAAAGATTCTCTACAATCCTAGAAAAACAATGGGTCTAGGACTAACAGATGGAGAGAGCATTGAGCGTTTGTGGTCCTATCTTGGGGGTTTTTCAAAAATCACCAAAGAGATGACACCTGAGAACAGGGTTGATTTACTCACCGATGGTCTTTTACACTATGGTAGAAAAGTCAAGGAAAACCTAGGTGTGTGTATATATATATATATATATATATATATATATATATATATATATATATAAATAACCATGTATACAGCGTGTGTGCATATTAAAAACACTGTGCAATGTCATTTCAAAAATTAAATTATCTTAGTTGTCTTCTGAAAGGTGAAACTATCATCAGAAAGAATTTAAGAGCCAAAAAGATTGAAGAAGAAAGTCAAAGTCTCCTGACACAGACTCTTGCACCTTTTCCAGGTACTTGTTGAAATTTGCACTGCATCAAATGATTTTTTTTCCCATTTGCCAGTATATTTAAACTACAATGGGTTTGATTACAATTTGACTATCTGATTGCAAATTCTATTACTGCAAATGTCTTTCCATTACAGACCTTTTAAACTAACTCAAATTAACATTATTATTGATAATTAAGATATTGAGAGATGAACAAATTAAACCATCTTCTTTTGTAGAGATAACTAACACCAGGTTAGAAGAATGGTGTAATGAAGAGAAGAATGGAGAGCAAAACCAAGAAGAAAAAGATTCAAGTTAGTTTAATTAGGCCAGCATTAATAATTATTAATTAATGTTTGATGTACTTCGACCCAAATTATTCATGTTAGTCACAATAAATAGCAAAATGAACATATATTATTTGATTACTTTCTTATTAATTGTTGGTCCACCGATACCAAGTAAGTAATTGTTTAAGTTTAATTAATCTCTGAGTTTATGACTGCGCCGGGTACCCCTACCACTGACTTGTTTATGTACCGTCGTAAACAAAATATTAAAGATTTCTTAATATTACTTTGTTTAATTATTTGTTTAGGTTTCTTCAAAGTTTATGCCAATTTTCACCCGAATTCGTCACTTAATAGAAAGGAAAATATTTGTGTTGTCTCAATAATTTCCGAACAACCCTCGTATTAATTAATGTTTGATGTACTGCGACCCAAATTATTCATGGTAGGTAGGTACAGTTGCAGCTTTTTTCCCTTGCACATTGATAATTAATAATCAAACAATTTTTTTCTATACTGAGAAAATCAAACAAATTCAATTTTTATTGATGCAAAAGCATAATCTAAATGTGTTTTTAATATGACATGGACAATCAATTAAAAAAAATTCAGAATCAAAATGTTATAAAAAAAATCACTGGGAAGGGCAATTTCTATGGATCAGTCAAAGAACATCAAACAAATCAATTTTAAATCTTGGTCTAATAATAGGATTGAATATATCAGAATTAATTAAATATTATATACTACAAGTAGCTTCAAAATACATGTACCAGTACTGTAATTGAAATACATGTACATGTAGTGGACCACATTCAAAAAACTTAAAATAAAAAATAATCCATTGTATATACAATTTCACTGAAACTTCATTAAACATTTTATGCAAATGAATTAAAGTGGAGTTTTTTCTTTTATTTACAGGATATATTTGGCAAGAAGATTATGTGGTGTCACAAATGCAGTTATAAAAACTAAAGTAATACAATATGTCACAAACCTGCATGCATGTCTTTAGTAATTCTTTGCATTGTATCATAAAGTTTTTTCCTTGCATACAGATTTTCCTCAAGTTATTTCTATTCCATACTGTATCCACACTTCACTCTACAATTACACAGAAAATATTATAAAATGGCAATCACAATTTAGTTTACAATTGCCCCTGACAACCTAAAATAAATCAATCATTACAGGTTAGAGGTAGCATTACACCACCAATCAGCCTCCAACATCCCTCTGAACTGTGAAAAAGAAATTGAAAGGTAAGATACACAAAATAACACACACACACACTTACACATAATGAACATCACATCCAACAAGAGCTGAAGATAACGTCAAACAAGGTTAGCTTTTTAAAAAGCTAAGAAAGTCAGCCAGCGGAATTTTAATTTTAGGCCAAAGGTTAATACACAATCTATTAAAATACTAGATAAATAGTTTCCAGAACAATATTAATATGCGGGTGCACATTTAGTTTGAAGCCTTATTTTTATGGCTGTACATGTAGGTAGGTGAGGAGATAAGCGTGCAGCGGTGTACATGCAATGTAGGACTGCACATCTACTTAATATTTAAAGTTGTAACTTGTAGACATAGCTATCTGATTTTCATGGTCTGGTGGCAAACTACTTCCAATATATTAACTTTTTAATCTCACTAAGAGAGTTAGGAAGATATACGCGGACTCCGGCTGCAGACGATTCCCATTGACACCTCCAATACATTGACGCGCAGTTTGACCTAGAAACTGACCGGTTTCATAACGTCTTCAAATTTTTCTAACACGAACTGTCTAATTTTTTCCCAGAATTCCAATTTACGCAAGCGCAATTGAAGTTTCATCCTAACTTAATATAGCGCGGGCTGACTAAACATAGTAAATGTATGACATGTACAACTTTTTAGCTCACCTGAGCTGAAAGCTCAAGTGAGCTTTTCTGATCACATTTTGTCTGTCGCCCATCTGTCAGTCTGTCCTTCTGTCCGTCTGTTCGTAAACTTTTCACATTTTCGACATCTTCTCAAGAACTACTGGGCCAATTTCAACCAAACTTGGCACAAAGCACCCTTAGGCAAAGGAGATTCAAAGTTGTGAAAATTAAGGACCACACCCTTTCTTAAGGGGAGTTAATTAGGAATTATTGAAAATTTTTGAGAAATTTTCAAAAATCTTCTTCTCAAGAACCATTTGGCCAGGAAAGCTGAAACTTGTGTGAAAGCATCCTCAGGTAGTGTAGATTCAAAATTGTGAAAATCATGACCCCCGGGGGTAGGGTGGGGCCAAAATGGGGGGTCGAATTTTTACATAGGGATATATAGAGTAAATCTTTAAAAATCTTCTTCTCAGAAACTAATCAGCCAGGAAAACTGAAACTTGTGTGGAACAATCCGCAGGTAGTGTAGATTCAAAGTTGTGAAAATCATGACCCCCGGGGGTAGGGTGGGGCCACAATGGGGGGTTGAATTTTTACATAGGAATATATAGAGTAAATCTTTAAAAATCTTCTTCTCAGAACCTAATCAGCCAGGAAAGCTGAAACTTGTGTGGAATCGTCCTTAGGTAGTGTAAATTCAAAGTTGTGAAAATCATGACCCCCGGGGGGTAGGATGGGCCACAATGGGGGGGGTGGAATTTTTACATAGGAATATATAGAGTAAATCTTTAAGAATCTTCTTCTCAGAAACTAATAAGTATGGAAAGCTGAAACTTGTGTGGAAGCATCCTCTGGTAGCGTGATTCAAAGTTGTGAAAATCATGACCCCCAGGGGTAGGGTGGGGCCACAATTGGGGGTTGAATTTCTACATAGGAATATATAGAGTAAATCTTTAAAAATCTTCTTCTCAGAAACTAATCAGCCAGATGATTCTTTAAATTTGTTTAGACTTTGGCCCCTTGATGATTCTTGGGCCTCACAAGGGGTTCAGAGTTTGATGTAGATTTATATCCCATACATAAACAATTGTTTAGGATCTTTTTGAGAACTGCAATGCTCAACATGTGTTATGACTATAAAATCATCCTGTTAGAAAAGGGACTAATGATAATAAAAATAAGAATATCCAGGGGGAAAAATGGATTTTCATTTATACAGGATCTACATGTATTATACTACATTGTCCAGATAGTTGATACATGTATTATGACTCCATTAAGCTGATTTCATCATACCTATTGTTCCTCAGGTGAGCGATGTGGCCCATGGGCCTCTTGTTTGAAATTTATGCTTTTATAGCCTTGAGAAAAAAATCAGCTCGGTTGAGAAGAAGAAGAGTGTCAAATGGAACTCTGGTGACCCATCATTTGTAGAGGCCCTTTCTTCTGCTGAAAAAAAGAAAGAAAAGAAAACCATTCAATCAATAAAACAGATTCTTGGGGAAAGAAAATATTTGCTTCGACTTATTAAGAAATATGCAAGTAAGACCTGAATATATGTCTTTAAAATGGTGGAAATTAAATTACATGTACTAGAAACTATTATTTTGATTATATTGTAAATTTATGATCTTGACTGCATTTTTTCTAGAGGGACAGAGCATAGCAATAAGACTTAATCGTCAACTCACGCAAGCAACTAAAGAGCTGGCAAAGAAAATCAGGGAGTACAACACTCTTAGTAAAGGACAAAAAGTTTCAATGGCTGATGTGTCTGAACTGTGTGATGATGACTCCAAAAATGTTGCTTCAGAAGCTGAAAAAATTAAATCAGAGGCAGTAAATCTATATTGCATGACACTGAGGGCGAGGGAGGAACAAGTCCTTCTTTTTAAAGAATGCAATTCCATTATCCAGTGGCACATAGCTATGCATTGTAACACCATGCAGGCAATACAGAATGATGAGCATTCCGTTAGCCTGAAATCCTTTCTCGTCAAAGATGCAATCCACCATGAGTGTGCCATAAAACACTTTCAAGTAGTTTATGAAATCATAAAAGGTCAACCCCATGAGGTTAATTTCATCACCAAGTTTTCGTGTGAAATACCGAACTTTGTGGACATCAATACCCTACTGCAAGATGTTGTCAGTGATGGAGACTTTGAACTGGAGGAAGCTGACGACATTTCATATGATGAAATGTATGAAGACAGTGATAGTGATAGAGATTGACAGTCTTACACTTAAATACACTTGAGAGAAATGAAAATTGAATTTTATTAAGGAACGTACAATTAAAACCTGTTTCTGTGTGTGACTGTGTGTATATATATATTTTTTTTCTGCACTATTTAACCTAAAACTCAGGCCATAATTCTCCAATCATGATATTATATAATAATACTGTTATAAATGCCAATTTCAGGCGTTTTATCTCCTAATTAAGCCATAACATGCGCGGATCTAGAGGGGGGGGCCCTGGAAAATAAAAATTTATTAAATTTACATAGTAAAATTATCGCAAATATGCCTCGGACCCCCCCCCCCCCGAAAAACACAATTACCCTTTGGACCCCCCCCCCCTTGGAAAAAATTTCTGGATCCGCGCATGCATCATGCATTAAGCTTTTTAATGTTTAGTTTACCCAGCTATAAATCAAGAGGTTGTGTACAATATGGTTTGAAAATATTTTAAATTATTGTATAAATGATATGCAATTTCGCTTTGAACACAATGGGATCGAGTTCTAGTGACGTATAATGTTCTCACCCTAATACAAATTATTCACAACTGTCATAAAACATTATATATCTGTAAAATAAGAAAGCTAGATAAAGAAAAAATATGAAAACATATTGTGTCAAATCTAACTATTTTTTTCCTTTGTACGTACATGTATTCATAATGTACCTGGTAATTGCCGAGTTTTTCCCTCATCATGTCCTGGTTCAAGAAGGCCAAGATATATGTATTACAGTATGATGCAAGGGATTCTCCAATTATGAATAGATATATTCTTTTCAATGTTGCCTTTTCTTTGGTGGTTCAGGATAAACATATTTTTGATACCAATGACATCTTATTTTGATACTGTCAGTTGTTTTTTCCTTCTTTTTTTTTGTCAAGTCAATTCAATATCAATTCCAGATAATCTTGGTTTCCTTTTTCTTTTTTGGTGTTCATAAATGTTCATGTTTGAAATTTTCCATTTTCCTATACTTGCGTAGTACAACCTCTTATTGCTATCTTGGACTTAAATCAACTCTAAAAACTAATACTAACCACGTAAATAAACTGAAATCAATCATACTGGTGTTTTAATTTCAAAGTGTTGGCTACAGCTTAGATATATTTTGTTTGCCTGGGATGAAATTCAACTGTCAGTAGTTCTACCACAAGAGTGTGTAAACTGGTAAACGTTATTTTTGTGTCGAGTGCTTACAAAATTGTCAACATTATGCACACGTCTAACTTTGAAAACTTCTGCTTTAAGCAATACCCTATATTAGGCATGCGTGTTAGACTAAGCGCAAGACCATATTACAAGATGTATTGTGTAAGTTACCTGCGTCGCTAACAGCTGCATATGATTCTGAGCAATTCAGTTTAAATCTGGTATGCAGTACTTTCATTCCTTTTCAAAGTTACTGTTTTGATCACATGATATATTTGACAGATGTTTGAGAGTTTTGGAAAACAGTTTAATTCTGCACGCTCCCGATTCATCGTTGATTTCATACAAATCAGCAGCAACGTCACCCTATGATAATTTTAAACTTGCCTGCACAGTCTTTGTCCGTTGATTCAAGCTGAATGTACGTAAGAGATGAATCGCTCCCCATACGCATGCTTGTTTTGATCACGTGACACACTTTTCCCGGCAATGACGGACGTGTAGATCTGGTGAAAAAATTAGTAGTTCGTTGTTCTCAAGTGTAGTTGCATTGCAATAGATTGTCGTTTTATGAATACTTAGTGAAAATTTCATCATAACAAATACATGTATAGATCACTCTCCTTGCCATGTGCTTAGCGTGTTCGATTGTGAATGACATTGGTCTACAGTATAGACTTCATGCGCGGATGATTTGATTGATTTGATTTGAACATATTTTTATTGTACAGATTTACAACTGGGATTGGGCACAAGTTCAAAAACTTAGACCGCCCTCTCCCAATACAAGTATATAATAAAGTAAAAATAATGTATACACAATATGTAACATAGGCGTCGGAACCGGGGGGGGGGGGCTTTTATTTTAGAGTTATACATTTTTATGCTATTTTTTGCTTGTCGAGATTTTTGATAAGTCTAATCCCCCTTTTCAATTCGCTTCCGACGCGACTGATGTAAGGTCAACAGATCATATTACAGTTATATATAAATTTTTAATGGTGTACAAACATCAACTAAATCTTTTTTAATATATTCGATCAGTGCCTACTATCTATTCAAGATATATTACTATAGTCAGGTACTCTTTACACAATTGCGCTGAAAAATATAGTTCTGTTCATGATCAGCGGATACAACATTACAATAAATGTTTAGAATATAGATGTATATATGTAATACGTGGAAGAAAACAAAATTAACTTAAAATTATTTTGAAAAAAAACCACCCCACCCCAAGAAATGTAAATGTGAAGTATTCATATTCCTACGCAAAAATAGGATTGTTTCTTTTGTTATGCATGCCAATAGAAGTATTATGTATACCACATTGCAGTGCAAGATCTGAATAGTCAGCACGTGTATCTAGTCATATAGAAGTATAGATATTATAGTAAACATGATGATTCAAGTTTTTTTTTGTTTTTATTAGATTTCTACAGATAATTAGGGTTTGGAAATTGAAATGTACATGCGCTTTCTATTAGTTGCTATATGATAGAGATATACCGGTACATGTACTTTGCATTTTGGTTGATACTGGGAATGGATCAGGTGAAATGCACCAACTTAAGTCTTCGTGTGATTGACTCCTGCACAATATAACTACTGTTTAGTATCCGATATAATTCCCAACTATTGATCAACTCATTATATGCCCGAAAGACCCTTTCTAGGTATTGGGTTGTATGGTATTCAGCATGTAAGCTACACAAATTATAATATAACTTGGTGAGTTTGGACTTGATACCATGTCCATTTCTTTTGGCTGGTCAGAGCGTGCGTATGATGACAGTCAAACAGTCCAACAGTATTAGATAAATACATATTTGTCCTGGTAGTAGCAGAGAACCCGGTGACCTTAATTTACCCGACTTTGCCCTACGAATAAATTTGTGTCCTCTTACCGTGACCGACCTGTACATGATCAATTAAATGCATTCAAGCGACGATGGAAGGAAAATATAACAATTTCTACCCGCTTAATATACATGTGGCCAGGTCATTATCTCGGGCAACTAAAATGGACCAAATCCGCCTTTTTAGGTCACCTGAGTCACTCATGCATGGTTATGATGTTCATAAAGCCCTCTACCAAAATTGTGAAATTCATGGCCCCTGGGTCAGGGGTTCAGGTCCTACAGCGGGGCCAATATGGCCATATAGTGAAAAAATTTTAAATCTTAGAAAATCTTCACATCCACAGCAGTGGGAGATAAACTGAATGCATGGTTTTGCTGTCTATGTGGCCCTCTACCTAAATTGTGAATTCATGACATCTTGGGTATATATATGGCGACATAGTGAAAATGTATTGAATTTTATAAAAGCGGTATTTTCTTCTGTACTTTCACAGTTGAGGGAAATACACTATTTGCATTGTTATTATGTCCATAATGTCATTCTTAAAGTAAATTGTTACTTGGTCATATTGAATTAAATATGTGTTCTATTTTAAGAAATTTACTTTATTCATATGCATTGTATGCTTGTAGAATTAATCTGTATGCACGTTGTGTGCATTATAAATGAAACTGTGAATATTATAAAAGATTGACCATTAAAGGCCTGCAGGTCTCTTTTTTCCATATTTTTACAATTTTGTAGATAATCCGAGATTTCTCCGACTCTTGCCCCCCCCCCTTTTTTTTGGAGAATAAAATGCTTTTCAAACATCGAATAATAAAAGCGGGTGTAACAGTCGGAGGAGTCTTGAATCAAGGTTTAGACACCAAAATGAAGCTTAAAATGCAATCATTAGACTCCCTGATTGGTCCATATACGGGCTATGGTACTTATGTGACTGTCAAGGTCTGTGGGCCTCTTGTACAGTAAATGATTTTGGCCCTACCAATATCGCAAACAATGCAATGAATTCTGACATTCTTATCCGCTATGTACATGTACAATTCCAATGAAGTCCAAACTTGTGGTTTGACTAATACTTAAAGAAAAATGAGTCATTTAGTATTTAAACTCAATTTTATTGAGATATAAATAGCAGCAAATAAACAATAAAAGTATAACAATTTGTAAAATCTCAAGTGGAATGATTATCTGAAGTTTTCGTGCGCTGACTCCAATGCAAAGTTGAAGCGTTGGTCTGCAATGTGTAAAAACGTTTCAAGAAAACAATGAAGACACAACCACCCAGAGGAGCACGTGTAATGTCTACCAGAGGAGCACGTGTAATGTCTACCAGAGGAGCATGTGTGATGTTTACACAACCCAATTATGCCTCACGTGGATTTCACCTGAAAATTAATGCGCCAGGTAATACTAATCATACCATGTTATATATACACTTATCTTTAAAATTCACTCACTTGAATTGCAAGTAGAATTTTTTCTCACGTGTAACTCATATTGGCGATTTTTTTCACGTGAAATTTACGTGGGGCATATTTGCGTGTGTACATGTATATCAAAGTGAGCAAAAGTAAAAAATTGACGAGGATATAAAAAAGTACCGAGTGCTTTCGTAAAAGTTACATCAACACTTCAACATGATTGTTGTATTGTACGGGTATACGGTATATTGCTTCTTCAACACGAAAACGTGTCTTGCAAGTCACGTGACTTCTTCGGACATACCCTACAAGTTTCATCCGCTCTTATAGAAGAAAAAATTACAATGGACTGCTATAACACATTCCAAAATCATCAAAGGTGACATTGTTTATAGTTAAAATCGATAATGGGAAAAATGGAAGTTTGAATGCTTAAATGTTTAGTTAAACAATCTACAGTTGATTGCACACTAACAAACACGTATAAAAAATCAATTGTGATCATGAGCAGAGTAATAGTTAAAAAAAGTGAAAAATAAAATTTTATAAAATGTTCGTTGATGAGACACATTATAGATCCGCCCAAACAATCAACATTAAATCAATCATCCTGAAGTATAAAGTACTTAATACATGTACATATAAACCCATTTTCCCAACAACAATTAAGTGTATGATATTTACTACATAAGTGTACAATATTGAAATTAGCATTATGGCATCGACTATACCTATACCTTTGTATTCGTGGGTAATTGGATCTGTTAGGTAGCCACGTGGTTAACGAGTTTGATCACGTGTTCACCCAACTGCATCGTAACTACTCTGCCATTTCCGCTGGCGACAAATATTTTTCGACAGCGGAAATGACCGAGTAGTTACGATTGACCCTAGTGAAGTTTTTACCACAATGGAGAAGAGATGATGTAAAACGGCAAGATAACTAAGTACCAAGTTATTAAAACCTATTGAAACACACTAATAATGGTATTGCTCTGAAGAGAACAATGCCAGTTTCAATCGTCTGATATCATAAAGATTAAAAAACACCTTGCAATACAAAAAAATCTGCGACGATGCACCCGGTGTGTCCAAGGAAACCTGGCATACACTACAAAATATTACAGTTGATGGTGACAACGCGTTCAAGTTTTAATTCCACCAATACTTTTATTATTTTCACAACATTAATCTTGCATAGCATAAAAATATTTAAAATTAATTTGACAGCATCGATTTGATATACATTAATCTATTCAGTCATGCTTTAGTATTTAACGAAATCTTGCTTGGGTTCTCTTGTAAGAAAAAAACAGGTTTTTGTTGTTTTGCAGTTGCAACATGTAATTAAGACTTTACCTGGCTGTTAAAAAGTTCAAAATCCAAAAAAAGCATATAGAACACTTTGACGAGAACTCGTGTATTTAAGTAAGCATTGGAATATTTCATGATTTTTCCCCTTGAACTATGATGATTTCATATTAAATTCAGACCATATTGTGTAAAATTATCCCATAATGTTCCGAGAGGACTTTATCAAAGCGTTGTTTCCCCTGCATATGTAACCCCGTCATCACTCTTTGCTTTACTGCTGTTATTTCTGACAAAATCAAATTCACTGTTGCATATTCGTCGCTCACATATATCTATCAAAGAGTTGGATTCCGGAATTCGTCTCAATATTGGAGAATACTGGGGACTTCCGGATTTAGATGTCAACTTCCGAATAGCGTGAGTTCCATTCATGTAAGCTTCGACAACTAAAGACCCGCTTGATAACTTCCGTTTTTCGTCAAATTCCTTTTCTCGATCCCGGTCATCGAAGGAAGAAGCAAGCGATTCATCCGAGTCGGAGGCAGGAGGGCCTGTTGTCCCTTTTGAGCGTACATGTGTATAGAAAAGTGTAAAATTATTGGATATAACTGGAATTGTAAGAGCTATCATAAGAACACCCGCCACAGCGCACGCTGTGCCCACTATATAACCAACAGTCGTCGTCGGGTGTTTGTCTCCATAGCCAACTGTTGTCATGGTGATTAACGCCCACCAAAATCCAAGAGGAATGGTTGAAATAGTCTCAGGCGCACCTGAGTTTATGTTATGCCTCTCTGCATAGTAAATCAAGGAGGAAAATATCAACATCCCGATAATAAGAAAAATTGCAAGCATGAGAAGTTCTTGCAGACTTGCCTTTAACGCATACACTAAGATTTTTAACGCCTGGTAATGTTTCACTAAATGAAATATTCGAAACATTCGAACAATACGTAATACAAACATGATTTCAATGATAAGCTGTTCGTTCATGTAGCAAGCGCGATTATCATCGGAGTTCAAAATTAACTGCATATACAGAGGCACCAGGGCAAGAAGGTCAATGATGTTCATAGCTGAGCGAATGAACTTCAGCTTTTGTGGAGCAAAAACAAAACGGACAACAAGCTCTATCGTAAAATACACAGTACAAATAATGTCTAGGATGTATAACCCTTCATTCTCCTTGAGTTTTAAAACTTTTGTTTTGTTCCCTGGACAGTTTTCGTTCGTGTTGTTGTCCGATATATTGCTTGGTCTTAGACCCGGCAAGGTTTCTAAACAAAACCCGAGAATAGACACGACAACAAAAAGAAGGGAAATGACTCCGTATCCCTGAAACATAAACAGCGATAGAGTTATTGATAGCTAAAAGTATTGGATGAAAAGCATAAAATTTAGCACTTTCGTAAATAGGCTTTTTCTGTAAAAATTCGAACGTTTCATATATCTACATATCTTGCGCAACAAGCAGCGCTAGTTCAGCATTATTTTACTTCTTTCTCAGTTGGTTTCACTGCATTCTCAAAAATATCGCCAAAAGACAAACAATGGAAACATTGATCTCTATACTATTTACGCATTCAATCTAATATATGTTCTTAATTTTTTGTTTTTTCCTGCATTTTGTTTACCTAAAAAAGATCATACGAACAACTCGATTAGTGTTTCCGAGGAATAATTAAATTTGTCCTTGTTTAACAAATAACCAGAGCGTGTAATATAAATTTCGAAACATCATTTTAAATGCTTGAATTTTGTATTTGCATAAAAAATTCACAAAAATATGTATTATTCCGACTTACCATTGCTAATTTGGAAGTTCTTGGATGCTCGAGAATTAACCACATCTGCATTTGGAATTTCTTCCATCCCTCAAATTTACTAACATCTACGGAAAAGGTTTCCTTTTTTAGACTGCGCTGGAAGGAGTCTAGAATGCGTTTGTTTTCTATGTAAGACCTGTAGTGACGCCAACAACAAGCCTTGATGACGTGTTGATCCACCTGCCAAAAATCCAGCTCCCGCATTACCACTGCGCCGCATACTTCGAGAGGTACGTGTAATTCACCTGGAATAATTGGCAAACACCTTTTCAGATTTAAACAAATAAACGGTCTTAATCTAATTGTTTCTTTTTTTAATTTCATTTTTATTTATGCATTTATTTTTTAATTTATTTTTTTTGGGGGGGGGGGGGTGGGGTGGGGGTGGGTACAAAAACCCATTTAATTTTACCGTAAAATGGCTTTATTAAATGGTTTTCCAAACAATAATTAACATTCAATGAACCTTCTAACATTGCAACAATAGATGTGTTACATAAAAATAGTTAAGTTTAAATTGATAAATTGTTAACTTTTAATGTAACAGATGTACTATAGTATATCGGTAAGGGGCAGATTGGCACAGATTGCAAGGTCTTTAATCATTTTCTCTCGCTTACATAATTTTTAATTGCAACGCTATCCACTATTTAATAATGTTTAATAACAATTTAAGAATAAGTACATGTATCTGAGGTTTTGAGAAAGATATATAACAAATACACGATGAGCCTTATTTGTATGGGTACAGAAACGACGTAAACGTGGACCGACTGACAAACAGACAATTATCTTTATGACAATATATCCCGTCGTGCAGCAGGCGTTTATAGAAAACTGATAGGAATCTCCTCGGTGTAACATTCTAAATTTCTTCTCTGCAGCTGGAACTACACGATCATTCTAAAAATGTTCTTTGTACAACTGCTTATGGAACTATGCGAACAAAGAACACGGTAAAAATAATAGATAATAATATACAAATTTCAAGACCCTACATTCTGCTGACAGTAAGTCAAAATACATGATACTCGAAGTTTTTATTAAAAAAAAACAGATGGATGTTAAAGAGAAACCCATTAGTTCCGATTACATCGAAGGATGTTGTTATACAATACTTTTAACAAAAATAATATAATAAATACAAAAGTAGAGCTACAACTTATGATGAATTGCCGTACAACCAGGATTTTCTTCACAGAGTGACACAAAAGTAAAAAAAAAAAAGATGCGGTAAATGTGTAACCTTTTTATTTGCGTCCGTAATTTTTTGTGATTCTTATGACAAACAATACCAGCCATATAAAATTTCTGCAGATATTTTTTTTTTGTTTGGGTTTTTTTGCGAAGTGAAAAAGCGAAAGTTAGATAATCGTAAAAATTATCAGATATACGGTATTCAAAATTCGACATGTCAATATTTTTTTCATAATAATGGATCGCAGATTTACTAGTTAACTGGCACCTGTATCAAGTTTATGCTGGTTACCTGACCTTAAGGTCAAACTGTATACAACCATATATTTTAAAAAAATAAATTCAATAGCGTGATAAGTGTACATAATTTGATATTGATAGCGCTCATAAAAAATTCAACACGACTCTCTTTGACACACACACAATGTTATGCAATAGCCTGCACATTAGCACGTAGTGGTTAACCCGCTTTTGTTTGTTTTCTATTCTCCGCTGCAGTGTTAAGTGTATAGCGACATAAGCTTTCAATGTTTTATGAGTTTTTCTTTCTCCAGGGTGACGAATGTGAGAATCTGACGTCACTGTCCAGATTTGGCGGGATCAAAGATGTCCCACGTGACTCAGTCATCATACGCAAAGCAGCAAGGACCGCGCTATTTGCACCATCAATAATACATGACCAATAGCGAACCAACACGACCTAATTAAATTAAGAATATATTGATACAAGCGCTTGCATATCTTATAAGTCAGTGATAAGATTTAACAATCTCCCGGAGGACGCTTAAAAATAGTCACATGACACGCGAGCAAGCCATCTTGTAATGTTACTGTCACTGACAACAAAACAGAGAAACAATGGCAACATTAGGTAGAAACTCTGGTTGACGGTGTAGCATAACAAAGCTTTCCGCAGCTTGACTGGGCAATGATATCCACTACACTCGCTAGTATGTATCGATATCTGCACTGCACGAGGCTGCACATGAAAGCGCTGTGCTGCTATTCATCCATTCATCGATTGGACGAGTTGATCTCAAAACAAGACAGACGTGCACTTTATATCTGTCTGGTTTCATAGCTCGTAGATTATATAACAATGACTGCATTCTACTTTTTCAAAAAGGGATCATATAAAAAGATTATAAGAATAAATTGATATTGTTAATTCGTTAAGATTGATATTCTTAATAATTTGTCAGCACTTTCAGTACTATTATCCCTACATCAACTCGCTTCTCCTATTCGGCTTTTAAATTGTACTGTTACAGTACTTCTCACCAAAATGGAAATGCTGATACTACTACATAGTATGCAGTCAGCAATGTCTGGGATGTTCTGATTTAGGCATGCAGTAAAAAAAAATATCAAGGTTACCATTGTCATTATCATAAAATCTTCGCACCCCACCCCTCCACCCCCTCCAATCAAATGGTACCAACCAAAAGTGAAATTGGTAAAGCAAATATATGAACATGTTTAGTAAAGAGACATAATCTTATTTTATTTTTTAATAGGACAGTATAGGTCTCAAAACTGTGTTTATTTTTTTTACTGTTATCATCTATAAAATGGAAGAAAAGGACAATTTCCTAACCGAATCGGACCGACTCATCATACACCTCAAATTTTAAAATAAAAAAAACCAAAGTTCCAAAAGAGGTATAAACTACCTTTTAAATAAAGATGGAGTTTTTTGGAAATACAATTTTTAAAACTGTTTGTTATTTACCCAACCTTTACGTAAAAATCTGAAGGGCCAATCAAACTCTAAATCAGGTGGGGGGGGGGGGGGGGGGGGGTTCGCGTGACGAATTATATTGCGCATGACACTGATGACCGGATTCGTGGAGACTTATTTTCAGTGCCTTAAAGGGGCATGGTCACGATTTTGGTCAAAAACTATTTTTCTGTTTTTATTATTTTCAATGCTTTATGTGATCAAATGAAACTAAGAGTTAGTCGTAGAGTTATAAGCAAGATACACGACTCACAATTCTTTGTCATGTAAACAAGGCTCGTGCCTCGTTATTGTGTATATAGGTTCAATATACCAGTAAAAATTATTTTTTCAGGCTGATGTGTCTATCTTATTCATTTTAAGCATAAATAAACATTTCCTAACATTAACACATTCAGTTTAGGTCTAAAACTGTAACTTTCACTTCAACATTCAAAATGTAAACAGAAGTTTTGTTTACATAGCAAAGGATTGTAAACTTTGTAACTCGCTTATAACTCAACAAATGACACTCAAATTTTGGTTGCCTATTTAAATTGCCTTACTGAAGCATTAAAAACGTTAAAATCGGAAAAAAAAATTTTGACCAAAATCGTGACCATACCCTTTAAGTAAATGAGAAGTTTATTGATCAAGGTTGTTTGACAGACAGCTGTACTAGAATACATGTACAGGTAATAACACTATACCCGGATATCTTTACAGTATGGATAAATCTTATCATGTGAACATTTTCTTGACTCTCATATAGGATTTCATTTTTTAGCGAGATTTATAACATATGGGTATATCCCTCTAACTATTTTTAGAATCGGTAGGACAACAAAGTAGTGCCTTTAAGCAAAATAGTTCCTATTCTTGCAGGGTGTATATACATTTATTGGGACATTTTAAATCAGAATGCTTGACACATGTCAGAAAAGAGGATTTGCAATTTTAAAAGCAAGTGTCAAAATTAAATTATCATTTGAAGGAAAGAATTGAAATTGTTTGATGTACACCCTTTCCAAAACTGTGAAAGTCCCTACTTTTACTTTCATTTTCAGAGTTTTTCAATACAGACGCATTTTGCCGGAAAACGAATCTGACTTCACACCACGAAATTTTAACTGGAGAGAGACAATTTGATGAGCTTTTATTCAAGAGGTACCTCGTTGGTGAACGAAAATTAGGACCGGAGCTATGAGCCCGAACGTTAACATTACCGCCTATGGAAAATGCATTAGTGGACTATACCCATATACATCATGTACATGCCAATTCATGCCATTCTTGTTGTAATTCTGTGACAAACAATTCTTGCTAATATGGTATCTACCGCTGATTTATTGTTCAATGAATAACAATGCAATACTTATTTAATTCAAATGTTTGTCTTGTTTTGAGTCTTTTGCATCTATAATTATTATATTCAAGTCTTGTAAAACATAAACAACAATTTATGATTACATTTTAATTATCTTAACTACAATAGCCTCTTTGGAGAGACAAAAAAAGATTTTAAATGATAATTTATACAAACGAATACCAACCTATAATAAGAAATAAGTTTGTGTAAAAGGTCTTTACCTATAGTCACCCTTTTTTCATGCAGGGTTCGTTTTAACAATGCTTCGATATTACAAAATCTGTTTAGTCGAGTTCATTGGAAAAGAAAACCTAGAACTATGAAGTTAGAAAGCATTTGACAAACCCTTGGGATTGCAAGATGATGAAATATGAAATAGTTGTGGGTCTGGGAAGTTCAGTGGTTTTGTATCGTGAATCTCCAAGGATTCCAAATTAATTTACGGATTATGTAGTATGACAGATGATCATGGAATCGATAGCTTTAGTCCAAAAAGTCGAACAGCCCAGGATCTCAACAGCTCTCTGAATTGTTTCTTGATATTTTGTCATATTTTCCCCACCATCTTCTCACACCGAGATATGTTTGGGCATATTACATTGTACTCCATTTGGTTATAATGCAAACGTATGAAGAGAGATGCAGCGCCGCTCTTGTGTCGTTGAACGACTCTATTATACTGTCTCTTGCTGTCACTCTTGTATCAAACAATGTTGCTCAGAATGTGCCTGAAGTCAATTTTTGTTAAACACCAATTTGAAAACCCCATCTTTTCCTCTGGGGATAATAACACCAAAGCTGGCACGGTGATTGACTAATTGTTTACACTATGTTTGCTTAGTTTCATCATCATTGATACATTATTTGATTCTCATGTCTCATTTCTGTTTCGACCACATCCTTTTAATCTCGCTTATATCGTATTGTAGAAGTTTTAGGTTCGAAACCAAATCACTCAAATTCCGAATTGCTTAACAATTAAACAGTCAATCAAAAAAATATCTTTTGAATTGAAACCCATTGTAGCAGTAAATTTTCCCCAAGAAATTACTGCTACAGTATGAGAATGATTCTCAAAACCTCAAAGTTTTTGTGTAGCCTTTTCTTTAATAACAATATGGACATAATGCTATTTATGCTAATTAATACCAAGAGTGAACATGAGTTCTTGATGACGTCACATTAAATACTTTAAACCAAATGACTTATTTATGCTAAAAGTGTAACTCTTTTTTTTTTTAATTTTGACAAAGACCAGTCAGGCAAATCCAACGGGACATTTTGCATTGATGCACACATCAATTATGGTCTGTGTAGAAAAAGACGCATTTCATTACGTTTAACGATCTGCCTTTTTGTAGTTTGAGTACATGTTAATCAAGGCTGCTGTCATTTCCATTTTTTTTTAAATTGCCACCGCTGATAATCATATGTATCTTTTAAATTCATAGACCTATTAATACTTTTAATAACTAAGGTAGTGTTCACAGAGCTTGTATGGTATATGGCGGATAATTTTTTGGAGGGGATGGTGTGTGTGTTAAGTTCAAATCTAATACCGGTATGATTTTAAAAGACCAGTCAGAGCTATCGTTCAGAATGACTGTAATAACATCACTAAGGCCAGAATTATTGATCTTCAACGTGTTGCTTCAATAAATAGGTTTTCAAATCATAATTCCGTCACAAGCTTCATTAAAAATTTATAGCTACATATGAAACATCATTATTCGGGTTAACGGTTGCTTTGTTCACCTATATAGCAGGTTAATGCCCCTGAGAAGACATCCGAACAGGGACTCTCAAATTCCTGATACTGAAAACGAGGCTGATTTTCTACTAACCCTAATCTCACCGATAAATCATGAGGTTTGCGTATTTTAAATTGATTCGTGCCTAGCTGTGTTTTAAATGGCTTGAAACATGATAATTGAGAAAACATTTTCATTTAAATATACATCGAGTTTTGAAATGCTAGGAAAATAAGTCAGTACTCTCCTTAATAACCTATTTCTGATACGAAGAAAAGCCGACCTCGGAAGAGAAACCCCTCTACTGCCTTGCTATTAACATCCGAAGTTATTTGGAGAATCCCTTCAGATGCATGATTATTTTTTCATGTACAGATTACATATACTGTACACCGTCAGCATTTTTAAAACAATTCATATTTGATGTTTAGCAGAGAATTGCAATGTTATTATGATACTAAATGACTTGGAAAAAAAAGGGTGACATATCTATTCCTTAATAAAAATGATTTTTCTCTACAAAGTTTCTGGCACTTTGTTTTTAGTCGCGGTAGCGAACTGCAATGTAAATAACTTGTTAATATATTTACATTCAGTGTATATTTCCCCTTATGTTTGCATTGGAAATCTGCGACGTTCAATATTCTATGAATACACTTTGCTAATTAATGCGCCATGAACACAAATATAAACATCACCACGTGTTTTGAGTATATTTATTTCTGTAAGATTAAATGAAACGTTCAACCTTACATAACCAATTTGATATGTACTTTTGAAAAATTATCATTAAATTATATCTACTCCTTAATTAAAAAGATTTTTCTCTACAAAGTTTATGGCACTATATTTTAAATAGCTGTGGAAGCGTATTAAATAATATGTTAATATGGCTGTTCCATGTATGTTTCATATCCCTGACTAAAAGCGTATATAATGGCTATACAGCGACGATACAAATATATTTCATACCAAAAAAAATCTATAAATAAAAAATATAAGCATTGAATGCTTATTTTTGGATGTCGTCGGTCCTTTGACACACCAATGCGGTGCAGACAAATTATCATAACGCGCTAACGCGCGGTATTCAATTTGTCTGCACCGCTTGGTGTGCTTAAATGAACAAGAGTTTGCATGCCTTGTAATTGATTTCGCAAGAAAATAGCATAATTAAGCATGGAAGTCCATGATAAATACATGTACTAAAAATAAACATGTACTTATATTAGTGAGGGACTAACTATTTTGTCGGAAGATTTAAGGACAATTAAAACAGGACATACCGCTAGGATAAATAATAGTTTCTATTTTCTTTTATAAAAATTCGTGGTCTGGAGATCTATTTTTTAACAAATTCCAGGAAATAATATATCAAGGTGTTTGCATTGATTTCAAATGATAAAAAAAATCATTGTTTCCTATGTAGTTCTTTGGGTTTCCCTATTTATTCCTAATACTTTGCGTTATACTGTTCACCCTTCTTGGGACCCCATTATTGGAACAGGGGTTATGCTGTGAACTAACTAACTATACCAAATAAGGTTGTTTGCACCGTAATATTACACTTGTAGTATTACAAGTTCGTTAAATGAAACTTCGAAATATTTTTTCTTTTTGTTCCTATGTTGAACGTTGCACCGATGTTAGTGGAGATCAAGATTTGAGCAATATTTACTCTTTCTATATGATATCAGAATGAAGTTCCTTCAAAAAAGAATATTTTTTAAGGTTTTCTGTGTTTATACAAAAATAACCTACATGTATGTTGTATTTAACCCATTACTAGTCTGGCTTTAAACAAAATTAAATCTATACACCATATACACATGTACATGTATATGATTTCCTGTAAAAATAAAATGCAATCTCGGATATAATTGTTCTTTAGATATCAATTGTTTTATATAAAACACTAAAAATATTTTTAGTTTTCGTTTTTTCCCTCACACATTTAAGAACTTGGCCTTCATTAAACAACCATTAAAGGCCTTCATCCTAGGGTTATTTGTGCTACGTTTGGTTGGAATTGAAGAAAATGAAAGTATGAATGTATTTGTCTCATGTCAATAGCAACTTTTGATAAAACTACGCCCATGTCACATAATTTTGATACCGGGTTCTCTTATGTTTCACGGAATTTAAGAAACCATAATTGAAGTAACCGTTCCGAGTCATAATTTCAGTCTCGTCCCGTGTAAATATGGTTAATATCGCCCCGTGTAAGTATGGTTAATATCGTCCCGTGTAAATATGGTTAATATCGCCCCGTGTAAGTACGGTTAATATCGCCCCGTGTAAGTATGCTTAATATCGCCCGTGTTAGCCCCGTACATCGCCCCGTGTTAGTAATATCGCCCAGTGTAAGTATGGTTAATATATTCACGTAATTATATAAATTTTAATGAAATGGTTAAATTGTTCGTAACCATTAAGGTTTATATTTTGAGGAATTTTGACTCTATCTGCTTACTGAATATTAAATGTATATATTGCATCTGTTACATGTACCATGCTAGTATTTTATAGACGCGGTAAAGACATAATTTAAGTTAAATTAAATTAAATATTTTAATTAATAGTTAAATTCATTTGATAAAGCTAAATACAAGCCATTAGAAGAAGTTTCTTTGACTGACCAAGCAATTAACATGCTAACTTTACAAACACAAAAACGACACGAAATTGAAGTCATGGTTACCTACAAGTATTATAACAATGATTTTTTTTAAAAGACAAAATTTCTCACTTTCTGAAATTTAAATATATCAAACCTATATAAGTATAAGTCCTAATATAAATAAGAGATCATTTATGTCAATCATAAAACTATAAAAACGCATTTTTATAGTAAAATCAAATTTTATGTCTCTGCCGTTTGTTTTCATTTCCTCACTTTTCTTAAAGATTAAAAATGAGCTAGACTTGTCAAATCTTACTTAAAAATTAGCGAAAAAATTATCTTTGCGCTGCCAAGTATTTTACCACTCAATGATTTTAAACTTTCACTTCATGCATTTTCTTTCAATTGCAACGGAGAAGAGTTGGTGCAGAGTCCGAAATTTGTAAGACATTTCGACTACCTATTATACCACATTCCAAACAAGACCAAAATATAAATGATCAGTTACCTTGTTTCAAAAGAGTTTTAAGCTCTAGTTTTCAAGCGCCGTATCTACACTGATCAATCGAATAATTTGGTCGATGTTTGACAATGGTTAAAGAATCTAGGTGGAATAAGCCGATGCAAAAACCACATAGGTCCATTAAAAAAACCAACAATTTTTTTCTCTAACAAATTTCCATTTTGTTACATTTATTAAACAAATGTAATCATATACATTCAGTATTGCCAAAACCCACAAAAAGTAACTTCACATTTAACTGATATTAAGACAACAAAATAGTTATATACTAATTTCGCAACAAAATGCTAAAGAAATCGGATGTTCAAAATATATTTTTTCATAGAGTGGGTCGTCGTACCATTTTTTAAAGAACGAATATTGATAACTCATATAAACGTCTATCTTTTTCGATTTTCAAAAAAAAAAAATGGTACGAAAACCCACTCTATGGTAAAAAGTAAGTTTTCTTCGTTTAATTTTTAAATAGATTGGTCTTTAAATGGCTAAGTCCAGTTGTTTGCGTAATACTGATACATTACAATCCGCAATTTTATGGTATTTAAATCTGTAAATCGGTGGTGTAGTGGTAAGCGAGGAGTTCTATGAACAAATGTTACTATGTAAAGGCGTGTGTTCGAATCGTACGAGTGATAGTTTTGGGGTTTTTTTAAAATCTTTTTGTTTACATTGTTAAAATTCGAACGTAATTTTCTATTTCTTTTTTTACTTAATAATATTATAAAAATATGCTAAGAATAACTTGAAATTATATGATATGCTTTTTCTACTTCTTTTTTAAAAATATGAAATGTATGTTATTCTCTTTGAGATTGCACGATTTCACATTGTAAACAGACGGTTGTTGTGTATGCAAGAAATATTAAAAAGGCAAGATAAAACGTTCAATCTCTCAATCCTTGAAAGTCTTGTTAACACAACAGGGACATACGCTGGACAAATGCATGTAAATATGCACGAAATGCAGAATACAAGCTAAGTCAAAGGTACAGTGTGCGCCCAAAGAAAATTCAACGATTAGCTCGGCACGTATTTCACTTCCAATTGTATCGACAAGAAAATCACATAACAAATGTGTGTTTTGTTGTGAAAGAAAAAGCTTAGTAATTGTACCAAAAGACATTTTCTATTAGACCACTCGGACCAATGGCCAACAAAAAGTTTGACTATCGCTGTCTTCCGTGCGGTATATATTTTTGTGAAATACTTGTAATAAATACCTACAAAAGGTGTGACCTAAATCCCCCCGTCTCCAAAGCGGAGAAAATCGACTCCCCAAATGGTGGAATCGACTCCCCCATATTCTTTGTCGACCCCCCTGCACGGTGACTGAGGTAAATTAGTTTAAAAAAAATATTGTTAGAGAGTTATCAACATTAAATTTTCCATTTGTATTTAAACTCTTTTAATGAGTCAGTGATTGTCATTTCAAATTCGCCAGTTTAAAGTATATGTAAATACATTGTAATACAAAATTTAAACACACTTAATTACGTCTTCCAAATTTCGATTGCCCCTTTATCCATTTGCAACGGCTTGTTCCCCCAGATTCATTTTTTTGGAAAAAAAAATTTAATTGATTAAGTTATATAGCTGGAAAAATGAAAATGGATTTCGGATTTCAACTTATTGGATAGGGCGTAATGTTCTGGGATATTAATTGGGGGGCAACGACTTTGCTGTGTAAGGCATGGAATCTCAATGAATTCATTATAAATGCTAGATCATGTATTTTTAACAATCATTTCATGCATTTAAAGAGTGGTACAATACAACAATAAAATTAAATTTGTTTCTATATTCACGAGACGAGCAGCAATACCATAGACTTCCCTATATTCTGCATCAATTAGAGGTATGATGAATCGATACACGATTTATTTGAACTGGAAACGGTGTGTATTTTTTTTTTTACTTTTCAAAAGGGGCATGTTTGTAAAAAAAAAAAAGGTTAAAGAATGGAGAACTGAAACCAAGGAACATGGTAATTTGACCGTTTTTGTGTCTGTCTCAAATATGGGAAAATGTCCAATTTAAAGCAATTACGTATTTATAGGCATCGAATTACCGTGTAAGATACATTCTTCCCTGCAATTCTTGAAGATAATATCACACAGCCGACTCTTGCAAAATCATGAGTGATTGATTACAAAGGAAAGCATACGAAACAATCGCATCAAGTCAGAAGTTGAAGTTCTAAAATCGAACAAGAAAACGACATAGCAACGCTTCCCTATCTTGACATTTGTAATCTGGTTCGAGCGCTCGACTCTTGATTGATCTAAACAAATAGAGAGAAGAGGCCATATTAGGTAGTTTGATGCCCATGCTCTTGTTTTAGAGCCAATCCCGATATATATGATCTCTTGTAAGCATGCAATTGGTAGACGTTTCCGATTGCTGCATTGAAATTTGTGTTCTATGACATAAAATTGCACAATTTCCTGCAAAGTGCCTTTGGCCAATTCATAATATATAATTAAACATTTTATAACTATTGCATATGCCATAAATAAAGATTGATATACTAATTACGTACGTATTCAATTGATACTAAGCGACATAATATATATTTATAAAGTATATATGTTCTGTAGAAGATACAATATTCTTGATGGAACCAGACATGACACGAACTTGGCAGAGCCTTATTATTGATGCACTATTTATTGATGTGGACTACTGTTATGTGTATCAGAGGAAAAGAAATGATCTTATTTGCCAAGTTAAGAAAAGCCTGACGCAATACTGTCTGCAAAAAAGCTGTGCACGTAAGATTGCTGTATTGTCACGCGCCACCGACCACTGTGATTCGATTCGATAAATAATTCAGTGTATTACACAAGACTCGAGTCATTAGAGTGATTGTACACGGGTAAAGAATATCCTTTTCAGGCAGCCCTTCTAGTGAGTCTATCCGACCATTTCCTACCGATGTCGCGCTATGCGACTATTGTGCTGCTATAAAATAAGGTGATAAGAAAAATAAACACTGATTCCAGGTCCAAACGATCCTCAGCTCTGATAAATGGGTTGTTGGTGAAGCTAAATCGCTGATCAGACGCGGAGGATTCTTGGTGCAAAGGAATTTCTTTATTGACATTGCCTAGACCGATATGAAAAGCCAGGTTCAGCCTACCAGAAATTTTGTTTATTACGATGTCCAAGTGCTTTAATTCTCATAGTGATACATTTACCCAAGCAAATAATGGATACTATGCTTTCTCGATTAACGCTCAACTGTATAGGAAATTTTAAAACGTAATTGAATTTCGTTTTGTTAAAACCATTTTGTCCTATCTAAGTTAACATGTCAAGACAAGATTCATTATTGGTTATGCAAATTACATGTATAAGAAAACATTGAGAAAAACTTAATCATCAAAGAGACCATATTCTAGGCCTTTAATTTATGCATGCAACCTTTGTGAAATCTCTGTCTGGAGAGTTATTGCCCATCCAAATTATCAAAAATTTAAAAAAGGACATTTCAGTGTTGGCTTCACTTGTCCCTGATACTACCAAAGCTCAAAATAAATGGTGTTTTTATGCTAATAACTTTTGCGTTAGTTAACATTAAATAACCATTCGGTTGTCGTCATTTGCTCAGATGTGGAACTATTTAATTATTATGGACAATATCCAGGCACAATATCTTAAAGTGCCTTGCACATTGATCTGCATAGAATAAACAATTTAACAGCGTAATTAATTCTGATATTAATTATTGATAAATGCATGATATGATTGTATTATTTACGTTTTGAATTGCGTTTTGTTATTTCATAATGTTTATAAATAACCAAGTGCACATCATACTGTGAGAATTTGCATGAAAATGGAATGGCATGACAAGATCGAAGATGTATATCCAGAGGTGACCCATTTTGCTCTTAGAATTTGTTAAAATGGTGATATTATTAATGCAGAATTCCAAGCGCTAACTTGATTCGAGTACCCCCCCCCCCCAAACCCCCCAAACCCCCCCCCTCCCAAAAAAACCCCAACAACAACAAAAAACAAAACAACAGAAACCGATGAGCAAGATGAATTGCACTGTGGTGGTTATTGGTCCCCTATGGTCCTACCTCAATATAAGTTTTATACAAATATATTGTGACAAGAATCATTGATAGGTTTCATCGAGTACAGAATAATAAAATATAGAAGTGGCTTAAAAGATCGAATATTAGGTAACTGCAAAAACATTTAATTCACAGATAGTAGGGTATTTGGTTATTGTATATCTATGTGTATTCATTTGACAATGGCTTAATCTTATTGTATTTGGTAAGCTTTGCCAAAAGACACCTCTTTCAATGGACATATACAATACAAACAATAGTTTAAGTTTTAAAAATACAATTAAGGAAGTACTTACCCGTTCTATAGTAATCTATCACAGAATTGAAGACAGATGGATGTCTGTCAAAGAAATATTCATCTCTTCTATGTTTATGCCTCAAGTGTCTCTCGGCCAGTCTAGCTAGCCGTGTATTGGCAATAGTTCGTAGAGTGGAGACATGCGTCTCATGCCGGACCCCTCCTACATTCAGAATAATCCGTTCACTGTCCCCAGAAATATGCCCATTCTTACGAACCGGGGTGGCGCCAATTTCGTCCAAAATATTAGCCTGAGTTGTCTCATCCTGCATTGCAGGCGTTCACATTGATTAATTGACAAAACGGTTGCTTGAAAAAGTAGCTTTGACCTAGGCGTCCTTCTGCATTAATCAGCTGTAAACGACGCTGATCTCGGTCCGCAGACGACACTGTAGCAGAAACCCATCCGGTGACGTGATGCCATTTCTACTCTATTTGGCGAAAAAGAGGCCCATTCTTTTATTAGAGCGATCTGTATCACGTGCCAGACCGTTGTTTTTGGAGGCTCTCCCAGCGGATATGGCGCCTCTTCAACACAGTAGAATCCGCTGGCCGTTGTGAGTAGAATATTCCGTGAGATTCATTACCCTCATCTTTCATACATATATATTTATTGACTACACATTCTTCCCGCTGTTCGATATAGAGCTCTCTAGCGCTTCACGGATTTGCAATAGCCGAGTTAGGCTCCCATTCTCAAAGAGGTGTAATATCCCTATAAGGATTAGTTTTCTACCTTTCTTTTATTTCGTGGCCTGATACGCCCATTCCCTTTAAGTAATAAAACGATGAAAAGTGAAAGTTAGCATCTATATCAGCTGGAAACAGAACATTGCCTATGTAGCTAGCTATGGTCCACTCATTACTGGTAGATTAATTATAATATTATCGTTATAATCAGAAACAATATAAATATCCATAAATTTGTACGGTCAACGAGCACGAAAATCAATACAACCATATGCAGAGACCTAAATAATGCGAAAACCAGGAAAAAAGTGCAGAAAGGCATATGTATATTTACCTTAGCAGTGACGGTTCAATCCGACAAATTGTCCCATTGCGCGACATGAAGGTAGGCTCTGCACAGTGAATACAATGCAGCGCCAGTTCTATTGATTTTCAGGGGAGTAAAACATCATCTGCAGTAGTATTTGATTAGCAGCCAGTCTTATAGCAAGCCCCGTCTCTCTTCAACCTTCAACAAAAATAAAAAAAATACGTTCAAGACTCTTGGACTTGTCATAACAGTTGGAGCAGCCTCAAGAACCCTCAGTGGAAAATAAGATGGTTTTCTTGTATTCTTAATGGATGCAGGCAATATGTCAATACACTTTTCAAAATTGAATGATAAAAATTAATATCGATAGCAATATGATTTAATGGAAATTCAATCTCACTTTATATTTTGCAGTTCTGTTCCCTTTTCTCTACAGAGATTAACGGAAAGAGTTGAGTCAAAGTGCTCTTAATCTTGAGTGTTTAAAGTCTTTAAATAAACTAAAATAATTTCATGATATAATAAAATAAAAGGTATTTTTTATTATAAACATTGCAATGTAATACATATTATGTATATTAATTAATAGGGTGAAAATTTGCAAATGAACACTTCAAATGCTTCTACGCTTTAAGTAAAAGATAACTGAATCATGCAAATTTCTTTTGGCGGCAGTTCGATCGTGAAATGAAATTTTAAAAAATGATAAGCCAAGAACATATACTGATCCCGACATTGGAATAATTGTAGATGTCTCGATTCTCCCGGGACAAGGACATAAAACAGAGAAACCAATTACTGTGCTCAGACTATGAGCAGATTAGAGAGAGAAGAGACAAAACGTGGAAATAGAAATCTCAACCCGGTAAAAGTAACACTAGACAATCGGGTCAGCCCCGGTAGGACTCGAGCAGAAAGGGTTTTGTTTTATATATGCGTTGACAATTGTTTTCTTGCTAGATTCTTAATGTGGGTTAATCAGACCACGTTGAATTGGCAAAAGTTGGTTTTTTTTTTTACTATTTCCTCCTATAACTGTTCTATAGATATTTAATGGTTGAGACAAGTTGTAATGTGATGGTGAATTTTTTTTAAAAAGTTCAATTTGTGTATTGTTATAATGAAAACCAATAAAAGAGAATAATCAAATATGGACTACGTGCGGTAATCATAACTCATTGTTAGTAAATGCTTTTTTACATGTACATTACGATGTATTTCACTGAAAAATTTCTCTTAAAAAATCAATATTAGCACGTAAACATTTCCCCAAAAGTACGCTTATGTTTTCATTCACAATTTTTGCATGATGGAATCACGAAAAAACTAATGAATTTACATGCAGCATAACTGTTGTTAAAGTAGTAAACTCCAAATAACGCAACTTACATTAATTAGAAACTTCAGAGAATTATGCGTAACCCAACAACAACACCCGCATAAATTCCTCCAGATCCTATGGCCCGACATTTATTGCTCGTTTCTGCATTAAATATTTATTGAGAACCTTGCGTTTCTCTTCACATTAGGGGTTCTGGGCAGCCTTTTGATTGCCGGGACTCAGTAGATGAAAATATATTGGACTGTTGGTATTGGTCTTATAGACAATGCTAGTGATGAGTTCTTTACAAGAGACCTGGAGAAAATTACAGCACCGTGATAACTTTTACTCACCATGCTTTTTCCTATATATGTATGAAATTTGATAAAAAAAAAACTAGTGTATGTGATACAGTTGTACCTGTATGTCATACAGTTGTACATGTATGTTATACAGTTGTACCTGTATGTTATACAGTTGAACCTGTATGTTATACAGTTGTACCTGTATGTCATACAGTTGTACATGTATGTTATACAGTTGTACCTGTATGTTATACAGTTGTACCTGTATGTCATACAGTTGTACATGTATGTTATACAGTTGTACATGTATGTGATACAGTTGTACATGTATGTTATACAGTTGTACCTGTATGTCATACAGTTGTACATGTATGTTATACAGTTGTACATGTATGTTATACAGTTGAGCCTGTATGTTATACAGTTGTACCTGTATGTCATACAGTTGTACATGTATGTTATACAGTTGTACATGTATGTGATACAGTTGTACATGTATGTTATACAGTTGTACCTGTATGTCATACAGTTGTACATGTATGTTATACAGTTGTACATGTATGTTATACAGTTGAACCTGTATGTTATACAGTTGTACCTGTATGTCATACAGTTGTACATGTATGTTATACAGTTGTACCTGTATGTGATACAGTTGTGCATGTATGTGATACAGTTGTACCTGTATGTTATACAGTTGTATCTGTATGTAATCCAGTTGTTTATGTATTATGTTATTCAGTTGTACATGCATGTGATACAGTTATACCTGTATGTTATACAGTTGTACATGTATGTGATACAGTTCTACATGTAAGTTATTCAGTTGTGCATGCATGTGATTAAGTTGTACATGTATGTTATACAGTTGTACCTGTATGTTATACAATTGTACCTGTATGTTATACAATTGCACATGTATGTTATACAGTTGTATATGTATGTTATACAGTTGTACATGCATGTGATACAGTTGGATTGTTAGCAGTAAGCCCTGCATAGGTCAACTTTAGTATATTTTTGAGGTCATTGAAGCTGAGGAACTAACAACATATTGAAGACAAAAACAGTAAACTCAGTTTTTCAAATATTTATATGTAAAAAATACAGATATCACTCTTACTCCCTGCAACTATCGATTTATCAATATCAGTTGTTTTTTCTGTTTATGTGTAAAATTTGTTCCTGATTCTAAATAGATTATTTTGGAGTGGTATCTGCTAAACATGGCAATTCCAAAAAAGATATATTAAGATATTCAATATTGCTGTAGTTTTAATCAAAAGCATTAGAGGCTTAAATATATATTATTATAAAAGCGTTGGGTACAAAATATGTCTCTCAAACCTACTCACTAATAAAATATCATCTGTGTCATCGTCCTCTGTTTCATATTTGGATATTTTACTGGAAATGGACATTGATGGTTACCTAACAACAAAACTTTATGATACACGCGATGACTTCAATTTTTCTATAGTCAACTTTCCTTACTTATGTAGCAATATACCTTCATCACCTGCATATGGTGTTTTTGTCTCAGTTAATTCGATACGCAAGGGCATGCTCTTTGTATGAACAGTTTCTATGGCGAGGCAAGCTACTGACAAGTTGATAAAACAGGACTATCAACAGTCTCGTTTGAAGTCATCTTTTCGTAAGTTCTATGGTCGATACAACGACCTTGTCAGCAAATACAATCTTCCACTGGATCGCATGCTGACTGACGTTTTTCATACTAATTGTTAGACCATAATAAATCACCTAATTGTCTACGGACTTTTCCGTTTTTTCCCGATTACGACAAGAGCACACGGCGGGTGTGACCGGTCAGCAGAGGATGCTCACTCCTCATTGGCACCTGATCCTACCTCTATCTTTTTGGAGGTCCGTGTTGCTCTGCTTTGAATTCGTATTTCGTTTTATGGAATTTTGAGATGGTTGACGGTTTGTTATTGTCATTTTTTCATCAATAAGAAAAACAAGTCATGGTTTCAGCACGCTTTAGATGATTACTCAGAAGACCTGGTCGCCAAACAATGTGATTTTATGAGGCTGGGGGTCAAGAAGTTCGCCATCAGATTTACCTTCGTTAAAGCTTTTAGGAACGATTTTATAAGATATTAACTATTATTTTTTAAAGAAAAAATCATATATTTTAACGTTTAAATTTATATTTGAATATGTTCAAGGTATTTGTAATTCCCAATCTGAACTATATGCAAGTCAAAGCTATATTTTTATGTTTTAAAAAACTTTCTTTTATTTCTATTTATCACATGTTTGTGTTTTAAAAAAAATGTGTAATTTTTACAACAAAACTTCAGCATTTCAACTAAATAATGTGTTAATAAAAGTAAGCGATGCAATTGTACACGCTAACAATAACGATGTTTATTATGATCCCATATTTCAAACCTAATGGCGTATCATTTATTAAATAAATGATCATTAAAAACCAAATTTGCAAGTTCTGAAGTGAGAATGCACGTATCTTACTTTTAGCTCAAGGCACTTTCATTTATTATTCATTAGCATTAATTTATTTATCTAATTTTTAACTGACTAGATGACTAAATTGAAGTTTCAATATTCTTTATTCTTTATTTACAATGATTTGGTTAGCTTGATGTGAAAAGCATGTAGTTCTTTAAATGCATGTTACTCTTTCAGAAAAAAGTTCCGCAAATATTTTTTACTACTCCACTTAAAACAAGATACAATGATTCTGCAAAAATACATGTGCATACCTGTCGATGTTACAAGGTAAATAAGTAAGTAAGCTTAAGTTTATCTTATTATCACAGGTAAATTGTAGAAAACTCGTATTGCTTCGGTAAAATAATATCTGCATTTTGTTTTGTGGATACGATTTCGATAGATGTGGAAATGTAATCCGCCCTGTTACATTTGTGCAAAACATGTGAACACAACCTCTATATTTTGACAATTAACTCGCCAACGAAGCAATTTCAGCAGGTGAACTACAATGTTTATTTCAGAGCAGTTTTCAAACCTTTTAATCATTAAAAGGAGATCTTGCTTGGTTGAGTTTTACATCAATTTGTTATGAGGAGAAGATACAATTTGATTTTCTGGAAAAGATTGATCTTCTAACAAAGATTCCTAAGTGTGTCATTGCCTTGTAATCCAGTATGAGAGAACAGCCTCATTCTACTGTCATATACAAATCTGTACTGTGTAAATATTGATAATATCATTCCACTGTGTATTGTTACTTCAGAAGTTCCCAGACACATTATCAATAGTTTTTAGTTTTTCTCCTGTTAAAACTTGCTACAGTTACTTTCTAAATTACTTTCCAATAATCAAAACTTCATTTTGCATAGAGTTCATTAAATGGCCAAATGATTGTTTTTATTATGTAACTAAACATGGCATATGCAAATCAATAATTGAAATCAATTGCAGAGCTGGAAACTTCAAATATGATTCCCTACCTTCTCAACAACTAACCATGAAATAAAACGTTCGAACACATGGTCAGATTAAATCAGCTTTCATAGTAATTTATTTTCCGGTCGGAGTATTTTATTCCGGCATTAGTTGCAGTAAAACAAATCCCTAAACAGTGATACTTTTTCTAATAACTGACAGAAACAACACTTCGGAATATGGCATTCCTGTGCATTGCTTCTATCGATCGAGGAACTGAAGAACTCTTCTAGTGGCTTTAATTTTACAATATTCTTCTGTTATGTTTGATCCTGGACGATGGAACGTTATGGCTCGTACCTCTGATTGTAGAAACATGAGTATATATTCAAGAGACAGATAACCACTCGATAAGACTAGGGGACGACTAGAAATAACATGTCTGACCTATCCGATGCACCCTTCTTCTTAGGGACTATAGTGAACTAGTTTTACAGCCCGCTTTAGGTTTCAAAGGCAAGGGTCATAAAAATTAGTCTAACTCTTTTGATCTGTCTCTCTTTCATCAAGAATCAATTATTTACAAGCGCTTCTCTGAGAGAGAGAGAGAGAGAGAGAGAGAGAGAGAGAGAGAGAGAGAGAGAGAGAGAGAGAGAGAGAGAAAATGCTTTTTGTGTGTGTAATAAGTCTTTTCTATTAAGAATGTACTACTGAATTCAGAAACATTATTTGTATCATTGACAATAAATAAATATGGATACCACAAAATAATTTCGTTTATTTTCAAAACTTTTTTTTATTTTATGACTACTATCTACAATTAAGCAACACACCAATTTGACTACATGTAATTGATAATGTAATTTATACTAGTTCAGGTTTCACTCCCCCACTACCCTAAAAATAATTGAAAAAGACCAAAACGAAATCAATGAATAAAACCAACCAGAGATTAACCCAGCTCCCGAAAAGACAGTATTTCAGCTAAATATGAAATTGAGGAAAACCTGGCGGGCTGTTTCTAAGTATAGAGCAAATCGGTAACAAACAAACTCTTTAATAATGAGAACAAAATGTCTCAGTTTTCAATTACAGCAAATAAGATACAACCATCGACGACATCTTTTATAAGACTGATGGGGAAAACATAGAGATACCGCAACAAAACAGGAAATTTTGAGAACCCCGAACATCCCTTGGAGACAGATATTGGGTAAGATAAGGTACAACTCGACGGACGTAAGCAGGAATTAAAGTTGACAGGAGCTGGCATCTCCGACTTGGTCGCTGAGATTTGTGCAATAGGATCCCTGATTAAAATTGTGCATGGAAGACATGCAAACAACCGCTGTTTTGTTATCTATATCTAGTTCATGATATTGGAGGTTGGGATATCAAAAAATCACAAGGGACCAATGACGCCTAGAGATCTGTAATTGAACATAGAATACTGCCACAATGTTAAAACCATTCCAACAAGACTTAAGGTAGTTTTATCAATCACAATTTGATACATGTATGTCTTTGTCGGCCATACAGACATTGGATCCTGGAATCCGACTTCGAGCTGTGCCTACGTAATCACTGCATAATCATCAATTTGAACTTAATTTGTTTCGTGAATCAGATACATATAGTTACGTCGTACAGAAAGCACACATCGTTAGAACAGCCCTACATGTTCATTCAATCTGATTACCATCGGTCCTACACGTCAGCATAATAATCAAGAAGACATGTCAAGGAAACTATAAATGAATTGATGCATGGATTTCCATACGATATGTATTTTTCTAATACTGAATGTAAATGATTTAGATAAGGCAATAAATACAATATAATTCTAATGTAAATACATCGTACTTACATTACATTGTGCATTTAAATGGTATTTGAAGACTGCTTTTTATTCTGAGTTCATAAAGCATTCTACATATGGCAGCTCCCATGTTCTCAGAACTAGTACTATATTTCATTACACTAGTTTAGTGCCTTTCACTAATTAACAATTTTCGATTGTCAGTGCATTGATGACTAATTAATTAGACCTAGTCGAATATAGTGAGCAATGAATATAAAAAAAACCAAACAGATAACGTTACAGATTCCGATTCATTGATAGTTATGGTACATGTATATACATGCACGTGTACAATTATATACAAGTTTATTGCACCTTTCACCTACATGTACGTGTTCACATTAAGAGGCCTAGATGGTTGCGGCCGTTTTTAGGCTATATTTATCTCCTTTAGACAAAGAGGTCTCTATTAAGATACAAGAAAATGTCCAAATTTTAAAGCTAAATCTTTTTAATTTTTTTAAATTTATTTTTATATTTAGTTTATGATAAAAAAATATCATATTAAAAAGTTTAAAGACGATCTGATGTTTAATTTATCGGCCCTCCAGCCACCTTAAGGAAGCTAGAGAGTCAACAAATTAACCATCAGATCTTTTTAAAACTTTTTAATATGATATTTTTGATCTCTTAAAACTTTTCTTTAAAATATACTATTTTGGGCCATAAACTATTATTCAGTAAAGAAACTATCCAAATATTTTAGCATTAGGATTTGATCATTTTTCTAAATATTTATACAGATCTCTTCATCTGAAGGAAGTAAATATAGCATAAAAATGGCCACGACCATACAACCCTAAAAGAGTCTGCATAGACAATCAGTGTGGCATGTAATATGTACGACGACAACTCTCCTCTTAATTATTCATAGTATGATTGTCTCATAAAACAGGTAAATGGATCATGGGAGAATTAAAAGGGGATGCTATTTACATGAACCTTATTAAACCCTTTGCTTCAATTCATGAAAGGGGCAACATCAAAATGTCTTTAGTGTTTGTGTGTATTAGACCGAGTGCAATTTATCAAATAGAATGTGCTAATATGAAAAAAAAAATACAAACACAACATTTTCGGGAAACTTTTAAATGTTCTATTGCAGTATTGTGTTGGGAAGATTACAGTCATGTTCGCTCTACTGGCCATGTTACACTCTCTATAGCCTGGAGTTAAAATCAGTACTCGGCTAGTGATACGTTAGGCAATAAAAATGCATTAACAATGGAAGTTTTGCTTGTAATGCTCCCAGGGGACTGATTTAGATGTGGGTGGTACCCTCCTCCCGAAGAGAAATGGCCATGACATACAATTTGAGAGCAAGACCACAATCCCCTACTTTACATTTTGCCATTACAAGGTAACCAACACATTATCATAAATTCCAAGATTTCTTTTTATCTATATTTGAATATTTTTTAGGAGTACTAAACGACATTATATATCAGATTTTCATGTTGTTTGCTGGAACAGTTCATTAAACCATACATGTTTACAAGCGATGTATCAAAAAAAATATTGTTAAGTGCAGTTCTATTGTAATTGATTTTACCATTAATGTGTTAGGGTTTGAATGAATTATTCAATAAAATGATAAAAAAGTAGAAACAATTATTTACTAATCTAATCAGTACATTGTTCCATGTAATGTTTCATTTACACAATTATGTAACAAAAATAACTCTATCACGTTACAGAGTAATATCCAATATAAAATTCAATGGAATGTTATTTCATTCGAACGAAATAATAAATTCAACAACAGAGTATTGATCAATTCTTACATAGAGCCTTGTCTGCAAAAAACAAAAAACAAAAAAACTACTGCACATGGACTTGCTTTAGATATATACCGCAGATTGCGCAGTATGTCTGACAGAGAAAAGTAAGATATCGATCTAAATCATATCTTAAACAGAAAATCCTTCTTCTCTAACCAATGTGAAGTACAGATGTTTGTACCCAAAGGATTTGTCAAACTTTCTGATGGTTCTGTAACTTTTGTATAGCAACGTAAGCGTGAATTGTGTGCTGTTTATACGGCTAATTGTATTTTTCCTTTTATAAAAAAAATCCCGAAGATTACCCCTGAATATTTAAAATATCACGAAAGTTGCATTGAGAAGCGAATCTGAAAAGAAAAGAGATGATCTACTGAAAGAAATTTCCAGCAATCAAAAGAAACAAAAAGGGTGTTGTCAAAATCACAAATTAAAATCAATGTACTTTAGGGAGAAAATGTAAATACATGATACAAAACTTACCCGAACATGTAAATGTATGTTTCAGCTTCTATATATATAATTAAAGCTTGCTTTAAACTTTTCTCTTTCAAATCTAAGAGCTTTTTATTAAGTAATACTATGCAATAGCAAGTAATACTATGCAATAGTATTTCCAGCTAATATGCGAAATTTAGATCTTAGTAGTTTATTTTTTATTATTGCATCTTAATACTGCTTTATTTTCGTCCATTTTTCTTTAACTATAATATACTATAATATTGAATGAAAAGTTGCTCCAGTTTTTTAATTATAATTGCTAAAGAACAAATTTAAACAGGAGAATTTAACTAGAGGTACTGTGAGCAAGCTCACACAAATGATACCCCCCACTAAGAAAAAAATCATAACTCAAATATTTTTCTATATTAGAAAATGATTGATGCTATCTGTTTAACCGTCCATGTTCTATCGAATACAAGTGCTCTATTTTTTTTTTTTAATTAGTAATGCTAATATGAGTACACAAATCAATTTTTATTCTTCAAATTCCATTTTATTACCGTCGTCCTTGGAAGACGGTATAGAGAGGTGAAATAATTTACAGTCCCCAGTGCACTTCCTCTCCTTTGTGATTGGTAGAAAATACATGATGTGAAAATTTACATTAATTTTATTGGTTGAAAAACTGTTCGGCGCAAGGGGGATAATTTTCTGATGATCTTTTTTTTTTACGTACGACTCAACAATTATCGTAGATTTTAAATCTTTAATTTTTCAGTACAACTAGTTGAAAGCAATGTTCTATTATATTTATTGAAATTTTTTGTTCTTTTCTTGTCTATTTCATTGCTGGCCATACAATCATGGCTCTTTGAAATCAACAAGATTTGTCTGGCTTTTGAGCTAAGACTACGCAATCGGTGTATATTTCGCTTGAAACCAGCGTCATTTTTAACTTGTTTTGACGCAAGAATATAGATAGTTACGACCTACTGAAAGTCCAAGGTCTTGTTAAAATGGTTCTAATATCAATAAAACAAGTTCTGAATAATGTGGTATTAAGTTTGATTTTATTAAAATAATACGTGTAAACAGATAGCCATGCTATGACCTTGAATTGCTAGTATTACATATTGGTCACTATGATACTTATGTATACTTTTATATATGACACTCTAATATTGCACGCAAGCGATGCGTCATATTAAGGCGGGATACCCAAACACTGCATCCCAATACTCTTTGTCATAAATGAGGTTAATTAATTCTGGCACAGTAAAATACAAACTGAAAATATATAAACAAGTTATCAACAAATTGTCATATTTGGCGATCCTGTGTCTGTAATGAAGGCCCTAATATTGTAAGTTAGTCTTGTAATGTTTATTCATCTATTTAACCTTTGTAACCTTAAAGCCATGTATGAATGGATGTATTATGTGTAAGCGATGCATCATACCCAGGTGGGGGACTCAGAGACTCGGATTCTGAGACTCAAACCCCGCATCACAATATTCTTTCTGACAGTTTTGACAGTTTTGTTACTTTATTTAGAAATAAAATTTAACTCTGGAATTTTGACACTAAATGTTCACTCATGATCATTATAGATGGGCTGGACTGGTCAGAACTGTCAATTATAAGCAAAATGTTATATATACTCATGTAAAATGATGTTAGATAGATTCTTTGATTTGGGCTGCTTCAATTTACTATACGATCACGCTGATTAATAAACAACTTGGTAACAAACAATTGGACTTGCTGATCATTCTGAGGAAAGGCTTACACAAACTTTCTTGGTGCCCGTGACCAGGACTAAGCGAAGTCAAAGAAAATAAGGTAAGAACCATTTCTATATGTCTCTTGTAACTATCTCGAAGTAAGCAACTTTGTCTAAGCAACCAATATGGCAACAGGTGATGGGTTTGATAAAAAAGAATTTAAAAATCAAATGGAGCAATTAGAAGAACAATTCGCGGGGTTGGGTCAGAGTAAAGAAAATGTTAAACAAAATACTTTTGAAACATATCATGACGCTAGGTTGTATGAAACTCGTGAACCTCGACACCGAGTCCCAAATCAGGATGATGATAAAGATTTTTTCATTGGTCAAGTTAAAGCTATGACAGCCGCAATTTCAGTGCCCCTATCTTCTGTGATAACTCCTTTTGAAGGAGATGCTAAAAAATTTAAACAATGGATAAAAGAAGTTGAAAAGTACAGTGTTATGTCTGGGAAACAAGGTCATGAGATCCCCATGCTTGCATACATAACGAGTAAGGGTTCAGTGGGGGATTATATTAAAAGGTATTTAGATGAAACAGATGCGTCTGAAGAAATCCCATCTTGGAACGATCTCAAAGAATCCCTTAAAAATAGATTTGCAGAAATAACAGATCCTCAACACGCGTTAGCAGTAATGCGTAGGACTCGACAAAATTCAAATGAAAGTGTTCAGTTGTTCGCTGAGAGACTATTACAAATCGCGGAAGACGCCTACAATAAAGACAGACTAAAAGACCATTTGGTACAACAACAGTTAGTAGATATCTTTTGTGACGGGTTGACATTCGACTACCTCAGAATGAAAATTTTGCGAGAAAACCCTAAAAATTTAGAATCCGCAATTCAAATAGCAATGCGAGAACAAAACCTGAGACAGAGGCTAGCGATAAGAGGGTCAAATATGACAGAAATTGTTCAAAGTAATGACAACGGACGAACTCTTTCAAATCTTGATACTACTCTTCCCTTATTAAAGGATAGAGCAGATAATCTTACCTCAATAGAAACAAGGCATGTAGAACCAATGGAAATTGACCATGCGCGAAATAGTAGGTGTTTTAAATGTAAACAAACGGGTCATAGGGCTCGATTTTGTTCTCAAAATAAACCCCAAATCAGGTCCCGTCCTCAAATGAATAAACGACTCAGTCAAAACAAACCGGTACATAATATAGAGCAGAATCCCCGGTCACCTGTGGAATGTTGGAATTGTGGTAAAGTAGGTCATGTACGTGCAGATTGTTGGAGCTCGCGTATGTATCAGAGAACGCAGCAAAATCGGGGCAGATCATCAAATCGCCAAGGCCGAACATATGATTTTAAAAATCGAGTAAATGAGGGACCATCTCAAAATTTTAAACCGCGCTCTTCTGTTAATAAACAAAAACAGGAAAACTAAAACGTTCTTCCTTCGTTGAAGCCCGAAGAAAGAACTTTAAACAAAGACCTACTTATGAAATTAATTTTACTAACAACCCCAGTAGCTGCTTATTAAAAATAGGTAAAAATAAATTCAGGGCTTTGGTAGATACAGGTGCAGCCGTATCTCTAATTAGTAAGAAAATGTATGATAATCTATTTCCCCGCCTAAAGTTGTTTAAAAATGACATCCCCTCTCTACAAGCAGCAAATGGTAATTCTTTAATTGCGATAGGGTATGTAAATATTTCCTTTAAGATTTCAGGATTAACTTTAGACCACAAACTTTATGTGACAAAGGGACTCAACCGAAACATGATTCTCGGTCGTGATTGGCTCAAGAAAAACAATGTTCGTTTATACTTTGATCTTGGACTCATGCGTATTGATGGCAAAGTATACGCGGAACTTAAAGAAGATTTACACATCTCAACTATTGTAAGAACACCTAAGAAACTTATTATGAGGCCAAACACGGTGACAGTATTCTATGGAAAAATAAATAACAATTTCTCTCTGGAAGAAAGTGACTTAGTTGAAGTGAACAGCATAGACAATAACTGCATTATGGAAGATCCAGGACTATATTTAAAAGACACCGTTTGTAGAGTTCGAAAGGATAAGAAACTTCCAATGATCTTGGTTAACCAAACTAACAAAAATTATAAAATCCCGAGAGGCTACATCGTAGGACGCGTTACCGCATTAAAACAGAAGGAAATCTCAGAAATACAGACTACTCCAGACACAAAAGAAGAGATTGATGTACCTAAAAGATTCGAACACCCAATCAAACGACTTGTGAGCAAAAACAATGATTTATTTGCATAGAAAGACAGTGATCTTGGAGTTACTGATACTGTTAAAATGAAGATAGAAACTGGAGACCATCACCCAATAAAGAATAGACCCTACCGTGTACCCTTAAATAAAAGACAGATAATTGACAAGGCCATACCGGAAATGATGGACGCAAAGATTATTGAGAGATCACAATCGCCTTGGTCATTTCCCTTAGTAGTGGTGAAGAAAAAAGACGGATTAGACCGGATGTGCGTCGACTTTAGAAGTTTAAATAAGATAGTGAAACCAGTCTCATTCCCGCTACCGTTGATTGATGACATCCTATGTTTACTAGGTAAGGCAAAATATTTTACTGCATTAGATTTAAAGAGTGGATATTGGCAAGTGAAATTAGACGATTCAAGTAAAGAAAAAACTGCCTTTGCATGTCACAAAGGATTATTCCAATTCAACCGGATGCCATTTGGGTTGAGTAATGCCCCGGCAGTCTTTCAAGAGCTGATGAACATAGTTCTTCAAGGACAAGAGGAGTTTGCCATCGCATACCTGAATGACATTCTTATATTCTCTGAGACACCGGAAGATCATCTTCGTCATATTCAAGACGTTTTTAATCGCCTAAGAAAGCATGGACTAAAATTAAAACTTAAGAAGTGTAGTTTCTTCAGGGAACAGACGGAATATCTTGGTTTCATCATCAATGAACATGGCGTTACACCTGATCCAAAGAAAGTCGAAGCTATAAGAAAGTTACCTGCACCTACTACAGTCCGAGAAGTTCGTGGCTTTATAGGTATGTGTAGTTATTACAGGAGATTCATACCAAACTTCTCTAAAATTGCAGAACCATTGATTGACTTAACCAGAAAGTATTCAAGGTTTAAGTGGACACCATATTGCCAAAAAGCATTTGACTTTATTAAAGAAAGTTTAACGGTAGTGCCTTTGCTAGCATATCCAGATACTAATAAGCCGTACATCTTGTACACCGATGCCAGCGACAATTGTATTGGAGCGTGCCTCACCCAAAGAACAGATGAAGGAGACGATAAGCCAATATATTACTTATCCCATAAGCTGAGTAAAACTCAAGAAAAATGGTCAACCATAGAAAAGGAAGCATTTGCCATCCACTACGCCCTTCAGAAGTTAGACCATTACTTACATGGTGCTCAGTTTATTATACGAACAGACCATAAGCCGCTAAAATATATCTTAGAATCTCCAATGCAGAATAAGAAAATTCAACTATGGGCATTAAGTATCGCAGGATATAACTGTAAGGTAGAGTACATAGAAGGAAGATTTAATTGCTGTGCAGATCTTTTATCCAGGTTACCTACAGTCAATCCTGAGTGTGAAGAGGAAGAGCAGTCAGAGCATGATGAACCAGATGTTAAGGACAATTTCTTTGAAGTAAACGTACTTAACTCAAATGCCTTTTCGCCTAAGAGATTGGCCAAATGTGAGGTTAAGCAACACGACGAATTGATCAAACCCTTTATTGATCTACCAGAAGAAATCAACATCAAAGAAAGTCAACAACACGATGATCAGATCAAGAAACTGAAGAATCGGTTAAATAAAGGAACAGCAACGGTAACCGAAGAAAAGAAGTTTCTGGAAATTGATGGTTTAATGTACTATCTTTCAGATGGAGACTTTGAAGGCCCAAGACTTCGACTGTATGTACCACGTGAGTTAGAACTTTTAGTAGTGCAACAGTATCATGACGGACTTGGACATATGGGAGTAGACAAAACATATGACGTAATTAGACAAAAGTACTACACACCAAATTTATACAAAAGGTTATATTCCTATGTAGAAGGATGTGTAGTATGCCAGACGAGGAGCAATAAGAAAAATCAGCCTCCACTTCAAGAGACAGATATACCACCTTTTCCAATGGCTAAGGTAGGACTTGATTTATCAGGACCATATCCAACATCCTTGTCAGGAAACAAGTACATAGTCTCTTTTATTGACATTTACTCTGGTTGGCCAGAAGCTTTTCCCGTTCCCGATAAGTCAGCTGACAACATAGTACATCTTATCTTAGAAGAAATATATCCAAGATATGGCTGTCCTCTTCAAATTATCACAGACAACGGCACAGAAAATGTGAACAAGAAAGTGGAAGAAACCTTAAAAGAATTGAACATCAACCACATCAAAACCTCTTATTACAGCCCTCAAGGTAACGGTAAAGTAGAAAGATTTCATAGAACTCTTCATGACGTGATGGCTAAGAAAATAACAGACAACGCTCAAACATGGGATATTCATCTCAATCAGACATTGGCAGCCATTCGATTCCATCCTAATGATTCATCAAAGTTTTCTCCATATTACCTCATGTACAACAGAGATGTCGTATTACCCCTTGATACGTTAATGAAAACTCGAAGGAGATATGCAGGAGAAGACCAACACAAGGTGGCCCTTCAAGAACAACACAAAGCGTTCATGCTAGTACACCGCAATATGAAGGAAGCCAAAAAGAAACAGAAAGCTCAGGCCGATAAGAAAAGCAAAGACGAAGATTTTCAGGTAGGTGACCCTGTCTAACTAAAGAACAACAGAAGACAAAATAAGTTAGATAAAAGGTGGCTACCATATTACCGAATCATAGAGCAGAAAGGACCAGTTAGTTTCGTGGTGAGAGATCAATTGACTGGATTAACCACCAAATGCCATGCACGACAATTAAGATTGGCAGACATTTCGCACTGGCCCCTTTCACAAACTACTGAAGATGGTGGAAGAACTCTAAGAAAAACTAACTATGTTGTGCCACCAGAAGATGAATCGTCGTCGGAAAATGAAGACATGCAACCAGAACCATTAGAAAGAGCTATACAGTCCAAACAATGGGAAAGAGAAGGATCTTCAGACGAAGAGGATATTCCCCTAGCAGAACTTCAAAGACGTATAAGAGCTAAGAAAATCATGGATGATCAACAGTACAAAACCGAGAGTGATCAGACCGTAGAGTCAGAATCGGATGAGACCCCTGTGTCAAAACAATGTGATGAAAATAGTGGTCAAGACTATGAAATACCCTTAGATAACTCAAATACACACTTAGACGAAGATATGGAAATAGATGAAATAGTCCCTAAAGTAGGTCTAGGCTTCAAACCAATCCCTAAACCGCGTAAATCAATCCCTAAGCCCTGTAGAGGACATACTAAACAAGAGTATGCGTTGGCTATAATGAAGGAACTAGCCAAAATAATAAACTAAATCAGTTATATTATCGTATATGTAGATGTAAATAATCTTGAATAAGCTTAGCTTTGTATATAATGCACGCTTTTAAAAAGGTATGACAGGATGAGCCCCTGCGACATTAAAACAGATATTGAGATACGCCGACTACCAAACGCGGACATAGCACCTCTGTAATTTGTATACTAGTATGCGGAGTTGAAGAGATTAAACATATACTCGAAATACATGAGACAGCGTTTAAGTAAAGAAACTAAAAGACTGATTTTTGTAAGTGAATTAATATTATTGGTAAAAACAATCAAATATTGCGATCGACATTTTGAGTATGGGACAAGGTTGCTCGGGTTTCATGGTTCATTATCATAACTTAATATTAAAATCAAGAAAGTAATTTCAAAATTCAAGACAAATTAAGATTTCTGACAAATTAAAAGATATTAAGGTTTTCCCTATGAATAAACTTATGGCGGAATTGCAATTGCCAGTCACTAATCTGCAACCCATGGAATTATTATCTTGGGTGGGAAGTTCTTGGTTTTATGTGTGTTTAACTTTGGCAATAACAATAACGTAAGGACTTTGAATAAGAAACGCAAAACGATTATAAAGTGGGGAGGTATATGCTGTGGTGGTTGCTGGTCAGGTTGTCGAAAAAGGGGTAGTGACGGAGATAAGAAAGGTTCTTCCAAGGACAATACATTTTGTTGTGTGAATCCGGAGAAATGGACCTCTAGTGACACTATTGAACTTAAACCAATCCCGAAAAACGTTAGAATCCAAGAGAAACCCCATAGGAGCGGAAGACTCGAAACTCGCAAAATGACCAATAGTACGGGGACAATTTCGACCAAAATAGCACAACAATTACTTGGAGAGAAGAAAAATGAAGAATTTCCACGGGCCAAATATTATAGACCGGACCCAGAGCTGGCACGTAAATACCTGGAAGAGAAGGCCGCGATGTCTACGCAACAGAGGAACGCAGGAGATGTTCCGCGAGAAGTCGCCTCGCCATCCGCGCCGACCCTCTATCCACGGGTGCCGATGATGTATAAATAATTAAGCTGCAGCCATGAAGAAGTTGTGTATTCCTTATAAAGGAATTGTGAAAAATTGTGAAAATTATTAATGCAAAATGTGTAAAAAGTGCTAAATTTTCGTATTCGCTCTGGAGAAGTACAGAAAGAAACCGATGGACTCCGAACCTATGAAGCTAGTACATTAACTGCACCCCTTAGAAGGAAGAGATATTTTGTGAACTTACAAGAATGCCTTAACTTTGTATATATATGTGACATTAAACTTAACCATACTTATTATTACTTTGATGTGAATTACGATTATCTTCAATTATGATTATTTCATCCTGGTCATTATTGTCATACTTTATTCATTATTGTTTTCGTGATTGTAATGCGATATAATCAAACTACATGTATATGATTTTATGTGTACATCCTGGTTACAGATTTGCTTTTGTATGTGAATGATGTTCCAAGCTGGAGGTGGAAACATGTCACTTGATACTATCTCTTAACATAGATGTTCTGACTGGTATGTCACTAGGAAGTTCATCTAACCAAGGGGAGATCAAGGACGCTTTCCTATTTCGGGCGCCAGACACGAGAAATCTCCCTTCGGGATATTTCTTTTGTTTGGGGGACGTATGTAAACAGATAGCCATGCTATGACCTTGAATTGCTAGTATTACATATTGGTCACTATGATACTTATGTATACTTTTATATATGACACTCTAATATTGCACGCAAGCGATGCGTCATATTAAGGCGGGATACCCAAACACTGCATCCCAATACTCTTTGTCATAAATGAGGTTAATTAATTCTGGCACAGTAAAATACAAACTGAAAATATATAAACAAGTTATCAACAAATTGTCATATTTGGCGATCCTGTGTCTGTAATGAAGGCCCTAATATTGCAAGTTAGTCTTGTAATGTTTATTCATCTATTTAACCTTTGTAACCTTAAAGCCATGTATGAATGGATGTATTATGAGTAAGCGATGCATCATACCCAGGTGGGGGACTCAGAGACTCGGATTCTGAGACTCAAACCCCGCATCACAATATTCTTTCTGACAGTTTTGACAGTTTTGTTACTTTATTTAGAAATAAAATTTAACTCTGGAATTTTGACACTAAATGTTCACTCATGATCATTATAGATGGGCTGGACTGGTCAGAACTGTCAATTATAAGCAAAATGTTATATATACTCATGTAAAATGATGTTAGATAGATTCTTTGATTTGGGCTGCTTCAATTTACTATACGATCACGCTGATTAATAAACAACTTGGTAACAAACAATTGGACTTGCTGATCATTCTGAGGAAAGGCTTACATACGGCCCTTCCTAAGATCTCTCTTCCCCATGTATAGTCGATCTCAACTTACAAGCACGTGGTACAAATTTCTCAATTTTAGGCACGCACGCTTAAGGTACATATGATAAAGTTTCAAAAGTCATTGCATGTAGAGAAAGACGACCTCTATATTAAAAAAAAAGTCTCTTTGATAACTTAATGTTGTTTAAAGTATGCTTTAAAAACGGTACGCTTTTTTAAAAAGCTAAACTTGTTTTGACTTAAATCAATCCACATGTCAAGCAGCCATTATATGTTTCGAATTTTTGGTATACCGAGCCCGATTTTTTTCGGTTTTTTTTTCCCCACAATTTACAAAAAAAGATAAAATGCATCGGAGCAGACCATATTCAGAGGAACGGGGATAATAATCTAATAATTAATTTTATGTGACCTGACACGAGCAAGCGTTGTGTCAAATTTTATAATCATTTCCTTAAATACAAGACTTGACACAGACAGGAAGTAAGCATTTTTTTAAACATAGCCTTGAACTTGCCTAAATGACCTTGGGTCAAGGTCATGACACACCTTCAGGTCATTAGCAATAATTGTGTGAAATAAGAACTTCTAATGTTTCTACATAAAAAGATATAAACCAGACACAAATTTTTCAATTTATCTGTTAGTGACTTTGACCTTGCCTAAATGACCTTGGGTTAAGGTCATGACACACCCTCAGGTCATAAGCAATCTTTGTGTGAATTAGGAACTTCAAATGTTTATCCATTTAAAAAGATATGGACCGGACACGAATTTTGCACTTTTCCTGCCAGTGAACTTGACCTTGCCCAAGTAACCTTGTGTCAAGGTCATGCCACACCTTAAGGACATAAGCAATATTTGTGTGAAGTTGGAACTTCCAGTGTTTCTCCATAAGAAAGATATGGACCGGACACGAATTTTGCACAGACAGACAGACGGACGGACGGACGGACGGACAGAGGGACGGAAAGACAAGGTGATTCCTATATACTCCCCAAACTTCGTTTGCGGGGGTATAAAAACTTAAATTTGAATAGATAATTATTAATTTGTTAACAGAATTCTTGTATATGAAACAGCTGGATCTGCATCCAGTGGAGTGCTAATTGAACTGTTACTGTAAGAAATTATTAACATACACATACATTCTCCATTTTGATTGATAAATAATAGGTTTTATTTTCTTATACGAATCAACACGTTTCTTTGCAACATTAAACATTTACTTTAGTTGTGTCATCTTTAAAAAGGCGAATGTAATGAAAGATAACTCTGAAAAGACGAAAACTAAAGAGTCTAAGTGTTTAATTATGTTGGGGGGGGGGGGGGGGTTCCACATTTTTTGTCTTATATTGTTTCTATTACTTTTAAAGAATTATAATAGAAAAAATTCCTTATGTGTGACATAATTTACTGTAGAGACTGAAAAGAAACTATTTGTTTCACTCTATAAACCGCCGTTAACTGATTGATGAATTTTAAGAAGTCGTAAGTGAATGCAAATTGATTGTTCATGGTCATACCAATGAACTTTACCTAAATAAGTCTTATGGTGGCATTGTCATGCAAGTAAACTATTTGTTATGAAGAACTTCTTTAGCCGTTTACAATTTCGAGTTCTAAGGAGAATGTTTTCCAAAATCTTTAAAAAATATCCCATCAGGAATATCCGATCATTTAATACCTACAATAAATTACACTGTTCATGTATGTGTAAATTGTCTTTCTTCATAGTTAATTTAATATATTTTATCTTAAATATTTGTAAAAATATTGCATGAAATATCTTGAAATTGTCCAATGTCAAACTTACATTATAAAAAAGAAAACGTATTTTTTCTTAATTTTTATAAGATATTAATAGGAGATTGTAGTCATCTCCTTTAGTTACAAATAATGCCCCCCCAAAGAGAGTGTATAACATAATATTTACATTTTCCAGTGTCTTTGTGATAACAGATGAATCGATTTTGGATTGTAGAGTCCAATACATTCAAATGACGGACATGTATTGCTGGGGCGCAAGCGGGGTTTTCATAATTTAAAAGAAATGAAAATTACATAAATATGTCCATATTCTAATATTTAATTGTACAATTGCTGTAAATTATATAAATATTAGTAATAAGGAATCATTCTTTGAACATATGTGGTGATAATTTCGGTCGGAGCGTGATCAAATCTATCATAAAGCGCTTCGGGTTCCTCGACACACGAAAATCGTATTTGATGAATTAATAAAGAATCTTTTTTACAAACATGATTTCACAAAACAGAGATCTCTGTCGACTTCAATTATTTTATATGAATTTTTTTTGGTGTATTTTTTCAGTGAAATGGGAAAAATTGTTTTGACTGCAAACAGGGTATTTTAGAGCTTAAAATGTGGTCTCAATTGATGCGACATATAATTATCAGTGAATACATACCAAAGAGGGTCTGGTCAAATTAGTCAATTTGTAATTAAAAATTGCGAGTTACAGTTGACTTGCAGATTTTATCCATAGCTTATTTTGCATTTATTGTGATTTTTTAGTGTAGCATACATCAACATATAATTTTAAAAATAAATGATGAAAAAATAGCTCGGCAATGGGGGGTTAAAATTTGGGGGGGGGGGGCGTCCCCGAGTACCTGTGGATTCATCGAAAGCACGGACTTCACGGACTTGCACGAGGTGACCTCAGACTTCCAGAAACCTTTAGTTGCCGTGGTAACCTTGACATATATTCCCAATGTTTTACGTTTTAATCGACAAGAATAATAAACTTGAGATACATGTACTTTACTCACTTTTTATTGGTGATTGATGAATTTATTAAAAGAATCTTTTAGGTATAAAGATTTAAAAAAGATTATGCTTCATATTGGCAAAAGGGTAGCAAGTATGGTTTATGTATTCTATTTTTTCTTTTTTCTTTTTTTTTTGCAATGCTAGCGTTTTCGTCGTAATAGTTCTTAAACACTTTTTTTATACTTCTGATCAACTTTTAATTCTTACATGTAATCATATTGCTTTGAGAGACAGCTACATTGTATTTTGTAATACATAATTGATCAACTTGTGTATTGTTCTGTCTCGTTTTATGTATTCGACAAAAAGGAACAACAGGTGTTCTCGAAAATTATCAATAGTTAAGCATATTTAGAAACATTTAAATTTGTTGTTCAGGTTTCATAATAGTATCTGTCCATATAGCCGTGATCGTATAGTGGTTAGTACTTCGCGTTGTGGCCGCGACAACCCAGGTTCGAATCCTGGTCACGGCAGTGGCTGTGTAGTCGCTGTTACGGCAGGGCAGGGAATTTTTTTTTAACGTAACTTATTTCTAAATGCTCCATTGCATATTGAGCACACAAGACGAAATCTATGATTTCACAATACGTACGGATAGTTGTGACTGAGGCTTTAGATAGGATTGCGCCTTAGAATTGAAAATATTAAGGTTCTCCGATCCTCAGCATCAAAGTATTTTTTTCATCATAAGAATGGTATTTTTCTTTCAACCTTTATAAATGAAATGATATAAAATAAAATTTTTAGAGGGTATCCATTCATTTTACAAAGTTATTGCAAATTTGCCTATTATAGATATAATGGAATAAAGAAACAAGTTGAGTTAAAAAAAAAATCGGTTCATCGATGGCTCGAACTCTATACTAAGATGTATATAAGTCGGAGAGCTCCGTGGATCCACTACGCCAAGCATGTAGTTGTGTGACTTATGGTTATACTAGCAGTAGAATACTATATTAAAATTCTCTGTATAAAAGTCAGATTTATGGTACGAATAAAAGAAATCCGGATAATTTAGAGTTATCGAACTTTGCTGAGGATCGGAGATCGTTAAATCTGATCATAAATTTCGTGTTTTCCAACATGTCAAACTAAGTTTACACATTATTTGACATCATAAATATATCATGCGAGAAAATTATAATTATTTATTTTAACAATAACAGGATGACAAAGACGAGACATTTTAATAAACCTGTATATGTATTTTCTTCTGGCTCTTCAAAAACATTAGCGATTAATTCTGTAGTTGCATTTAATGTCAGGATTGCATATCCTTAAGGTATCAAGTTGATCACTTGGATTATTTTTATCTATTAACATTCGCTCGTACTGGTTGGCGATTATTTTGTCTTCTTTGATCTTTGCTTTTAACGAACTGTTTGTAGATAGCACCTTATACCGGTATTTGAAAAGAGCATTGTTTTCTTAAACAAAAGTCACAATTTTTTGGGCGTATACTGTTTTGAAAACTTTCATGTAAATGATGATACACCAACTAAATTTGTATGGTAGCTTCAGTAATCATGGTGATATAGGATGTTAATTTCACAATAATTCCCCTTTTTGGACTCAAAAATGAATTTGCAAAATCAGAAAATTTGATACAGTACCGTCAACGCGGATCCCGTATTTAACCGCGCTCCCCCCGCGGTTAATTAATCCTTTCCGCATTACACCATCGCGGTGAATTCATCGCGGTCCTCGCTGCAGTCATGTTTAAACCGCGGCGGTGGGACCTACCGTTGAACAAGGTAATCGGAGATTTAATTTTACCTGTACGCCATTAGACAATAAGACGGCCACCTATCATTAAGAATCATTCCTTACTGACCATGTCTGATGTATTGCTTCATTTCACATTAAATGATTACATATTAAATGCACGTTTTGAAAACTCCTTATGAGTTATTTTAGAGAAATTTTAGTTAAAGAATCATCTGCACCCGTTACAATTTTCGTAAATGTGTACCTTACGACCAACGGCATAAAATAAAAATGTTACTTTACACATAAAATACTACAAGGTATTGATATCATTTTATGTGTGTTGAATATGAAGCTACTACACATATGTTGTACATATCAGTTGCGAATAACGTTTCTCGTAACCGCCCCCCCCCCCACCCTTATCTACAATGTTTTATGACTATCAAAGTAAACTGTATTTGACTTTTGTCCCAATTGTTTTACACTAAGGTGAGAAACCATCACACAGACAGGAAATCACTCAACGCTTGAACGCACATAATACACAGGTATGAGACAGGTGGATAATCCGTGTAACGAGTGACCATCAGGAATTTTACTCTCTCTCTCTCTCTCTCTCTCTCTCTCTCTCTCTCTCTCTCTCTCTCTCTCTCTCTCTCTCTCTCTCTCTCTCTCTCTCTTAACGATCATAAAAAGAGAATACCTGGATCGACGACACTCATAAATCAAGAAACCCCTTCTGTAAGTTAGAAAAGGGGTGGTGTTTTACGGTTAGACGAAGTATTTCGCAATTTAGAGGTTTTCTTTTGGCTTGAAGAGGTGTGAAAACCCCCAGGGCATGCCGGTTTTTCTACCCTGAGTTTGCTAATCATTATACACAGGAAATAATCGCGACTTAAACTTACTTAATATACACAAGAAAGGAAATGTGTTTATAAATAGTTTGCATATTTTTTAAAAAGTAATTCGAGTTGTATGCATTTAATAACATGTTTTGTGATGCAAAATAATACCTCTTTCCATTTCTTGTAAAGAATAGTAACACCTAGTATCAAGTTAAATACAGCAGTTATATACTAAGCTTAAGGTTTAAATAAGAGAACAACACTAGTCTAATTATTTTAATATTATCTACCTAACTCTGATGTCAACCTAAAAAATATCCTCGCGAAAACCTTACCCATGAACAAGTAGATTAAAATTTTAAAATACATACAAAATACGAATATAATTAATATACTACATGTAAATGTGTACTTTCTGTTTTCTAAAATACAATTGCAAACTGGCTGAAAGTTTGTTGAAACTCGATCGGACGATTTCAATAATTTGATTTACCCTGTTACCCTAAATTTAAATGACAATAACATTCGCAGGGGTGTACTTGTAGCTGTCAATTACTTTTTTAGTCGAGGGAGATAACTCGCGTTGCAGTCCAATACTTTTCCTCACCTGTATTTGATCGTCAAGACCGCGGCGGTGTTGATTTGCTGAACGACCCTACCGCCGGGGTACGCGGTTTTACCTGAGACACCTGTCGTAAACCGCGTTGCAATTTGGACCGCGGGGGTGCGCGGAAATACGGGATCCGCGTTGACGGTACTGTATATCCTAGTTCAGTTTAAACGTAAAATTTTATAAGGACATTTTTTTTCTAAATAAAATATCACAGCATTTTGCTTGGTGTTTTGGCTTTATATGTAGTGAGCCACTTTAAAGCATCGTAAATTAAAAAAAAAAAGTTAACCCAAAACTAACGCGATAATGAATAAAAGGTTATATAAATGATTTTATTCTACACATATTAATTATCCTAAATTCGTTATGTGTTAACATTTTATATGTTCTCTGGTTACTTTTGTAAGTGAATCATTGTTATCTTTTGTAAATGTGATTTTCATATACAATCTATTGCTACTGTCTATAAATACTTTTGGTACTATAACCGCATCTATAAATATATGATACGTCAAGATATTAACTACGATCAAGTATATCAAATATTAAAATACTAGTAGATTATTAATTTGCATTTTACAAAAATGAGAAAGAAACGTTATTTTTAGAAAAAAGGTTACTCAGTACAACCTACTTGAAAAGATTTTTGAAAATATCGGAAAACACCTAAACACTTCTACTTTCACTTTTAGCTGACATTTTGGGGAGTAACGATGTTTCATAACTTGGTGGACATATGTTGAGGGATTCGTTTAATTTTTTTAAATTTTAAATTTGTGGAGATGTATGTTTGATTTTCGGATTTTTCATCTTTTAATTCTACCACCTATGGGAATAACTATGATCGTATAATTCTATAAATAGATTCTTCCTGGTTAATCCCTATTTAAAAACGCCTGTACCAGGTAAGTAAAATCGTGTCCTTTTATTTTTAAATATAAATGTTTATCAGATGTGTCTTATTCAAACAATACAATGTTTATTTTGGTGTTTCATGAAGCAAGAATTGAAGATAGCAAGCACTGCACAGTTAATAAGTACAAACCTGTGTCAGCGGCTTATCAAATTAAATTATTTCCTCAAAGAATGCTACCTTCATAGCCCCAATCAAACACCAAAAGAAGCAGCGTACTACATTTATATATTTTTTTCATTATTCAATTATTCGTATGAAGTGGGTAGAAATACATATATGATAATAAGAGCCATGTAATTCGTACATGTACGTGTGTACATAAATGTACACATTTTAATTAGTACTTCTTTCAAGTTCAATGTCAGTCAACTGCATGTGCTTTAATTCATGATTTTACAATAATTCAGATATTACAAGTCTCAATATCACAATGATAATTATATATACACCGTTTATCTTTGCTGAAACACAATTGAGCTAATCTGATTGCATTTAGCCTGTCGTCTGTGTATCTGTCTGTCCCTTTGTAAACTTCTTGCTTTCTCTTGTTCTTCTTGAGAACATACATGTATGGATTATTACTTTTTTGCTTTGCCAAACTTTACACAACCTTTAGAGAAGGGCTTCCAAATTTGTTAAAATTGACCGTTGTGAAATTGAGCGACAATAAAGAAAGAATCAAAATAACACTGAGCGTTTTAAATTTTTCTTATCAGGAACCACACTTGAATTAAGCAAATGCAATATCTAAACTTTTTTTATTGATATTTTGAGATTTGACAATGAAAATCTAAACTTCAGTTAATCAAAAACTTATCGGGGGGGGGGGGGGTTAAAAAATCATCATATCTAAAAGCTCATATATTAATCTTTAGATGGATTGTTTTGCGTTTTAAATGTCAACTTTAACTCAAGTAGCTATAATTTATACTTTTTACATCGTCATTGAAGTCTTCTTTATACTTTTGCTGCTTACTTTCCGTGGATTTTTTTTTTGATCGATCGAAATCAAAACTATGTTGAAAGCACGAAATTCACGGACTTACCCGAATTGACCACTGACTTCCAAGTTGGCAGTAGATACCATGACAACCTTATCATATAATATGGAGTATTGGGGTTTCCTTCTCTGTAACGTTTTAATTTAATAATTACAATATACATACTTTCACTTAAATAAACTAAACCTGTAAATATAAACAATAATTTGGTTTCTTTTGTGCTTCATTCGTTTGAAAAACGAATGTTTGGCAGAAAATTGTACATAACCCGCAAACGCGGGTAATGTATTTTTTCTGCAATAATAATTACTTTAATACTCACATGAAGCACAAAAGATAGAGTTTTATCTTTTAAATGAAAATATAACTTGTAATGTGTTACATAGAAGCAAATAATTTATTTACCATTTACACGTATATATATACATGCCAGTTAGTCCTTGGGTTTAATAAATGAGGCATTTTTAAATAGGAGGGGACTTCCATTTCTCATAAACTTGAAAACGAGACATCCTTCTGATGAACATGTGAATAGTATCAGTGATATGGTAATTCAAGTTACAAGTACAAGTATGCAAGGTTTTAAAAAAATCATGCTTAAAAATATGGAGACTAGATAATGCGTATATACAGAAGCAATCCACTGAAATTAGTATACGTAATTTTTATTGTCTGGCCTCGGACTAGAATGTCTCGACGTCATTGGATGAAACGCGTCACGTGATTGCCTTACAAATTTCTTTAAACGGCGAGCGTCAAAATTTATACGGCAACATGGCGGACGTAACGTTATTTGAACTGATTTTTTCACAAACGTTTGTTTAATAAAGCTTAAACATGTTAAGATTTTTTCAAAGATTGTTGCTATTTCAAGAAGCATAATAAGAACCAAATATATACTTAATTTTCTAAAGCCATTTGCGTAAAAGACAATAAATTTATACAGTTTTCAGTTAGGGGAAATCACATATTTCCGTATTGATTTTCACAAGCAATTTCAGTATGAAGAGTCATAAATTTTAATATTATTTATTACTTAACTGTTTAAAAATAAATGTGTTTGTAAATACCATTAATATTATTGAAATGTATTTGAAAATGCAATACAAAAAAGGCATTGTTGTTCAATATGAGCAATGTGGCAAAGGTGCCTATCCTTTATGATATATTTGCTGGTCTTAGCCTAGTCTAGTAGGCAACTAGGCATCTATCCTTATGATTTATCTACTAGTATCAACTAGATTTCCATTTAGTTCTCCTGTGTATATTTGTGCTTAATATTTGCTCTTCTTTGAACAATAACTTTTTTAGTTTTATTTCCTTATGAGTATTTAAGGCTTTTTCATAAATGAAAAAATGACTAATTGTGTACTTTATTGATTTTTGAATCATTTAATATTTATTAGCTTGATGAGATATTGGCGCTTCTGATTGGTCGAAACATTTTCTTGATACCTGCAACAATAAATTTTTGCCGGATCTACTTTTCTCAACTGTTCTGATTTAACACTATTTATAGAACGGGAATTTCCAAAATAAACACTCTCAACAAAATATAAAGTTGTGTCTGTTTAATTGTAAGCAAACAAAATACAACTTTATAAATATAAAAAATTAAAAGTTTAGCCTTGAAAAATAAACAATACACAAAATTTAATTCACTAAATAGAAAATTTAGCGTCTTCTCACGATTTCGTCTGCTTGCGATCAACGATCAGCATTTACGGCGAGGCTGGCTGTTCCAATTCCAGGAATAATTATAGCGGACATACAGGCCTATACACTTCACGGTAACACTGCTGTTCAAATTTGGTAACGATGAGTACACACGTACATGATCGGTCATCAGAATAAGCATCGTAAAGCAAAGCTATGGGTAGTGCATCAACATATTGTATTCATACCCGCGGCTTCATTTACATTATTTACATTTTTGATCAATGACACTTCACATTTTATGATTTGAAAATTTTTTATGATAAGAAATGAATTTAATAATTTTTCTATTGATCGACGTATCAAAGAAAAAATTGACCGGAAAACTTAGTTCTCCTGTGTATATTTGTGCTTAATATTTGCTCTTCTTTGAACAATAACTTTTTTAGTTTTATTTCCTTATGAGTATTAAAGGCTTTTTCATAAATGAAAAAATGACTAATTGTGTACTTTATTGATTTTTGACACAATTTAGAATATAGTTTATTAGTTAACTAAAGGTTTTTTTAGCTCACCTGAGCTGAAAGCATAAGTAAGCTTGTCTGATCACTTTTTGCGTCCGGGGTCCGTCCGTCCGTTCGTCTGTCTGTCCGTCCGTCTGTAAACTTTTTACATTATCGACTTCTTCTCCAGAACCACTGGGCAAATTTTAACCAAACTTGGCTGAAAGCATCCTTAGGTGAAGGGGATTCAATTTTTTTAAAATGAGAGTCACGCCCTCTTTCAAAGGGAGATAATTAAGAATTATTAAAAATTTGTTGGTTTCTATAAAAATCTTCTTCTCAAAAACCAATTGGTCAGAAAAGCTGTAATTGAATCTACACCATCCTTAAGTGGTGTAGATTCAAATTTGTTCAAATTATGCTCCCCAGGGTTAGGGTGGGGCCACAATTGGGGTCGAATTTTTACATAAACTATATAGAGAAAAATCTTTGAAAATCTTCTAAAAACCAATTGGCCAGAAAAGCTTTACTTTGTGTGGAAGCATCATCAAGTAGTGAAAATTCAAGTTTGTTCAAACAATGATCCCCAGGGGTAGGGTGTGGCCACAATGAGGGGGGGGTGGCTAATTTTTACATAGGAATATATTGAGAAAAAGTTTTAAAAATCTTCTTCTAAAAAACCAATTGGCCAGAAATGCTGTTACTTGTGTGGAAGCATTCTCAGGTAGTGTAGATTCCAGTTTTTAGACATCATGATCCCCGGGGGTAGGGTGGGGCCACAATTTGGGGTTAAATTTTTACATAGGAATATATAAAGAAGAATATTTAAAAATCTTCTTCTCAAGAACCAATTGACCAGAAAAGCTGTAACTTGTGTGGAAGCATCTCCTCCGATAATGTAGATTCTAGTTTGTTCAAGCCATAATCCCCGAGGTAGGGTGGGGTCACCATGGGGGGGGGGGGAGATTTTTACATAGGAATGTTAAGAGAAATATATTCTGTTTGTAAATCAATTGGCCAGAAAAGCTGTTACTTGAGTGGAAGCATCCTCAGGTAGTGTAATATATGAGAAAAATCTTTAAACACAAATTAAAAAAGATGAAACTATAATGGGGGGGGGGGGTCGAAATTTTACATAGGAAATAAATTTGATCATTCTCAAAAATATTTAATATATAGTATTACTAATATGCAATCATATTGACATTTGTTGGTTCTCAGTTGTTTAGACTGTGGACCTGGATGGGCCACATAAAAGGTACAAAGTAGGTTTATAAATGTATTTAGCTGATTTTAATATGTCTAGTGTTGCTCAGGTGAGCGATGTGGCCCATGGGCCTCTTGTTTTCTGATAGTGTACTTACATCAAGATTTTAATTTGGTTTGTAATAGTTCAGTACTGCATGCATGTAGACAATTTGCTAGGACATTATCAATAGAAATAGATTTATATTTGTCTAGATAAATGTTTTTAATGACACTTAAAATGAAAATAAAAGTATAATGACCAAACTACCCTAAATTTTGTTTAATTTCAAGAGATGCCAACAGGTATGACAGCTTAATATTACAAGTCTGTATACTCACTTCCTTATTTATCATGATAAGGTTTGGTACAATGTTTATAATATTGAAAATAATTGACAATTCTCATCTGATTTGCCGGTATTAAGGTATCAAAATAGAGCCCATAATTTTAATATAGTATTTAAAATTGTATCACAATTTCTCAATTTTGTGTCATCTAATCACATTATCTTGCATTGTAGAATGGATCAAATTGTTAACTCTGGGAAAGCGTTTCTCGCCTATAGTTTGCGAGATCGTGTCAAAGTTCACAACATTATAAAATTGATGACCGAATCACTGGGCATTAGTACCTTTGACCCAGAGGACGATATTTTACCTGGACAAACATTACTAAGAAGTATAGAAATCGGCGTGGCGAAATCTAAAGCCTCGTTTTTGTTTATCAGCAAAAACTTTATTCGGGATAAACTTTGCCAATTTCTGGTAGACAGTTTGCTTTCGAGATATATCATCACCAAGGGAAAATACCGAGTCATTCCGATTGTATTGGACAATTATAAAATACCTCGATTTTTAAAGAATCTGAATTGCATTCATTACCAGAAATATGTAGAAAAGATCCAAAATTACAACTTGACGTTAATGGAAAGTCTGATACAGCTAGGAAGAAGAATTTTAAATACATTGAAAGGTTTGTAATTTTTCTAAAATATGGTTTTAGTTTAAAAAATGAAAAATATTGTTATTGTAATCAACTGTTAGTTTTATTATCATCATTTTCCAGCTACTGTCAATTCAATATGTACAATCGTATTTTATATGATTGAGGTTGATAAGATGAAAATATTATGAAGACAGATATAGTTAATGACTGGATCTTTAACTTAATCGTCAAATTTATCTTACAATTTTGAATAATATGAATTTCAATACAAACTGTCTATACTTATAAATGAAGACATTCTGTCGGTAAACTACAAAATGCCTTCATCATTTTAAGTAACACCTTTGGTTTGTGAAATGATGTTCGTAAACTTTGCCTTATAAGTAATAATTGTGAAATAAATGAAAAAGCTACTTTCATTTTTGATATACTAGCCCGAAGTAGCAAAAATGAAATAGGGTGGCGGACACGCTTTGGCGGATCTAAGTCTTTAAGATTTTGCATCAAAATCCATAGTATCAATGAATTATTATTGAATAATGAAAAAAAATAGTGAATACATTTACCGGAGACTTATTTAGATGATACATTAAAGTCAAGATTTGACAAATGTTGCATAAATAATATGAGCCAATTCGTTTCTTGAATGCGCGATTTTAGTTTTGATGCAAAGAACTTTCGGAACAAGGTAACCAAGAACGAAAGCAGACTAATTAACGTTATGGTGGAAAGTGTAGGGCGAGGTCATCATGCATCAGACAGATACCTAGGATCGGCAAACTAGGCTTATAATGTACAAATATATATGCATATGCATGTACTCGCATTTGACATATTAATAGTGTTGACAACTATATATATATATATATATATATATATATATATATATATATATATATATATATATATATATATATATATATATATATATCTATATATATATATATATATACACACCGAGTGTATGGTTCCCTTTATTTCTGACGGAAACTTAAAATTAATTCATAGCTCCATAGAAACAGCCAAACTGAAATCTACACGCCCCGTTTATCGATTGATCGAAACCTACAGCGACTGAAACTGACACGAAACTGAAAGGACTGAAATCTACATGCCCCGTTTATCATTGGTCGAAACCCACAGCGACCTAAGAAAAATCAGGGACTGCACGAAATGATCATGATTATGCCAGAATCAAATTCCCATAGGAGACGATTTGACTGTTTCTTTTAGCTAACGTACTGGTGTTAATTAACAGTATCAAGCGAATTTTACTTACTTTTTACAATCAATTTACAAATTTGCTAAAAGAAAGATGTAAATATAAACAATCAAATGCTTTCTTTACCATTCACGCGGGTTATGACGGTAGCGATCATTTCAGAAAAAAAATAACATTGTGTATTTTTTCTGCAATGTCGCCACCTTCATATTTCGCATGAACACCGTGAATCACCAAAGAAAGTATTCTATTGTAAAAATAAGAACAAACGTTGCATGAAAAAACAAGAGGCCCATGGGGCCACATCGCTCACCTGAGCAACAATGGACATTCAAAAGATATTGTGCCATATGGCCCCTCAGTAGAATAACAAAAAATAAATATTGTAAAGTATTCGAATTTTACACTTATTTTTGACATTGTATATTTATGGAATACTATTTTTACCCAGAATAAGAAAATCCTACGCATGATATAAAACTAAACATTTGTAGGGGTACACTGTTAACTTCCAATTCCCTATATTTTCGTTCTGCCCCCCCCCCCCACTTTATAAAGCGATCAAAATATATGAGAGCATATAGGTACATTTTCTTCCTCAACTACTTACTAGTTATTGTATTTTTTTTAAAATATCATATAATAGTTATTGCATTTTATTTTTAAAAAATCCTATAGATGTGAAGAAGAAAATTGTACCCCAATCCGCTCAATTCCTCAAATTAAAAACATTCAAAAATTTAATTTGTCTTCTCCATTATAATTAAATGACTGTTGTTTACCTGGCGTAAACTCGTGTGACTTTTATAACTTTACTCACATTTGATTGATGAATACACTGGAATGAAAATTGTTGTCACGTGACATGTTAAAGAGCTATAAAAATCAATGTTACAGTATTGACAGGCACATCACTCTATTTTACTAAGGCCCACCCATTATTTTCATCTTTATTCAAAAATAAAAAATGCCTACAGACCAGGATAATTTTCCGCTGTAATATTTTCTTAGGAATAGCGATAATTCCTTTATCCCCGCAACAGAAATGTGTCAGAACTATGGAAATTGTTTAACGGTGTCGTTTTTATTTACTCGTGAAAAACTATCAAAATTGATGTAGATTTCACATTATTCATTGTATAAAGAGGGGGCCCAGAGAGTAGTTATATACAGCATATATCATCCTTTAATTTTTTTGTACAACATTTAGCGAGACATTTCTAATGATCAACCAAAATTTCAGCGTCAATCGTAGAATTATAAGCAAGATACAGAGTTCACAATTCTGCTAGGTTTGAGTCATATTTTGTTCACATGAGTTTATTACATTCAGCTTTAGATTTTTAACTTGGTTTTTCCTATTCAGCATTTAAAGTGGAAAAAAAGAATAGCCTCAGATCTGTGTACATAGAATTGTGAGCAAATCTCTGTATCTTGCCTATAATTCGAAGCTTTTAACACTCAAATATGGATAGTAAATAGAAATTGTAAACAATTAAACATAAGAAACATGCACTATAACAAATAAAGTGCACAATTTATTTTTCAAAATAAATCATATACATGTATATACCTACATATTTCCGTCAGCGATATTAAACTCTATTTAAACTTATGAATAAACTCGAGAAAATGCTAAGCATCTCAACAAAACACATTGCATTAATCTAATATTACGCAAAAGATCATACCGAATTCCCGATAGAATGAATAGTATTTTAGTACTCTTTTAATACATTAGATTTTGCTTAATTTGCGCAGGTAAACAGTTAACTGTCTTATTTAACGAAGTCTCTGTTTGATTTGATACGTAAAATTACAAAATACAGGCGATAGTTCCCAGGTTACAAAGCATAGATAATGAAAACGAAACGAAAATCAAAACAAGCTAACACCACCGTCATATGTGAAAACTGTCAACGCATTAAAATATTTAACATCAATTTACTTCACAAAATCGGCACCAATGTATTTTGCATGTTTCAAAGATCCTCTTCGTACGCGAACTGTTGCACAACAAACTAATTCATCATTGTCAGATCGACCCGTTTATGAATACGAGTCTTTGTAAAATGGGTGGGCAAACCCGGGCCGGGGCAAAATAAAAGCCGGGGCAGATCGGCAATCGTCAATTCCAAAATAGGCATTGTTTTGCAGCAATATTTACAGCGAATACAAATATACTGATCCGTAACATATCCTCAAAATTTTAATGAGATTGGCATATTAATAACTGCCAATCTTTTGTTTTGCCCCGGCCAGGGTTTGCCAACCCATTTTACGATGACTCATGGAATATCGAACCCGAAGCTATAAACTGATTGAAACACGCCTTTCCTCTATTATTATTTTAGTAATAACTCAGATTTGAAACAGAATTAGCCCATAATTTTTGCAATTTATATTTTCCTTTCCATAAGGATTATTTATGCTAAATTACTTTGAATTTGACTCAAAAGTTCTTGAGAAGAAGATTTTTAAAAATGCACCCCCCTTTTTCTACAGTTTCGAGGTTTTCTCCGCTTTGAATAAAGATCGGTCTTTCATTTTTGCAATTTATATCAACCTTCCCATAAGAATGCTTTGTGCCAAATTTGGTTGAAATTGGCCGAGCGGTTTTAGAGAAGAAGTTCAAAATGTAAAAAGTTTACAGACGGACAGACAGACGGACGGACGGACAGACGGACAACGGACAAAATGTGATCAGAATAGCTCACTTGAGCTTTCAGCTCAGGTGAGCTAAAAACCCGGTGACAGTGTTAAAGTGCAAAGAACAAAATTTAGAAAATAGGTACGACGCACTATACACCCCCTCCCCATTTTATAATTGCAACTACAAACTGCATTCGGAACAAACAGTCAAAAGCCAAACACGTTTGTGATTTTTACAGTCATATGCAACAAAAAGAATTTATGCCTCATACATGTACATGCATACACTGCAATCAATTTCAGATTAAATTTTCTTCCCTGTCCGCTCCTTAAATATTCATCAAGTTTATTTTTAATTTCATATTTTTGAGATAGGTTCAGAAGAAAACTAAGAAAAAAATTTGGACACACTATTATTACATACCAAAAAAAAGGGGGGGGGGAACTGATTAAACATACAAGGCGCATTAATGTTTAAAGTGTTTAATGTTTAAAGTGTTATTTCCAACGCTTGTGCGAGATATCATCAAGGAATATTCAATAAAGAAAAAAATCTAAATATTTTAAGTTTAAATCCACGGCCATCTAGTTCTCTTAACAATGCGAATACAGCGTAGCTAGTGTTTTAAAATTGATGCGAACTTTCAGTATCCAAACTAGTTCACACACAACATGTTGAATACTGCTTCGCTTAATCAATAAAAATTTCAAGGTAGCAACTTTAGTTGTAGTTTCACCTTTAAGGAGTTTACAAATATTCAATGCATACATCGAATATCTAGGATTTAAGCTTTTGTTTATAACTGTACACAAAGAACATGATTCTATAACTTATGCTAAATATCATTTTGAGATTAAAAAACTAATGTTAAAGTTTCATTGACCAGAAATCTCGCAAAGTATTTGCCTTCTTTCTTATATAGGTTCACGTCATTCATTTCGATGGATTCGCCCGAGATATTTTGTGAAGGCCGAACAACATAACAAACACATCCTTTCCCGTCTTCGAAGTTTGATGAAACGAGAACGCCTTAAGGAAGAAAGTGGCGAGTCTAACTTGGTATTCAATATGTTCAAGATGGTCACCATGATGAAGCATTGTATTCTGTCCTGTAAATATGGGGACTGTTCCTTTTCTTGTAGTGGAAAACAAGTTACAAAATTTGAAAATCATATCAAGGAATGTTGGTACATTCCTGTGAAGTGTTCCAATAAGCATTGTTTGTACACATCCCGAAGACATTTAATGAACGACCATTCCACAAAATGTAATTTTGCCATTGAGAAATGTCCAAATGTTAACTGCAATGTCAAACGTCAACGAAATAAAATGTCTTCCCACGTACAAAAGTGTCCATATAGGGTGGTTTCCTGTGCAAACAAAAGCTCTGGGTGTATGGCAACCATGTCATACCGGGATCTTAACACACATCTGAAGACGTGTCTATGGTCATCCCAACCTTGTGAGATATGTGGCGAACAAATAATGTACAAAGACCAATCCAGACATATTTGCCCGTTAGGTACAGCTGAATGTCCTCACTGTTATCAAGAGTTCATCATGAAGGATTTCCTAAGTCATCTTAATTCCTGCCTCATTAAATGTGAGCTTTGTAAAGAGGATTTCCCGAAATCTAAAAAACGACTCCATGAGTGTCCGATCATACAGTGCAAGTATCAGTTTTGTGATTACAAGGACAGAATTTTGAAGGTAGAAATGCATATGATTACCTGTCCTTATGAACCAAAGAAATGCATTTATTGTGATATGTACATTTTATCAAAAAATTTGAAGTCACATACTTTGGAATGCAACAACACTGTGCGATGCGAAAGATGTGGACTCGACATAGAAAAGTAAGTTTTTGTGGGGGGTTTCTGTTGGCTTAATTCGAAACTCCTATCAACCAACTTTAAATCTCTTATGCTTTTATGTTTCGTAGTTTGACTGAATGACATATAATTTTTTTTTGTCATTTTAGATCTTTTAAAACAGTACATGACATGTTCTGGTGCATAGGAAATACAAATCGCAGAATCTGTACAATTTGTGCCAAACTAGTTAAAGCGTGTTCTATCAAAAGTGTTACCGAGTTGGACCTCCATCACGAAATGCACCAAGAAAATCCTTGTTTCCAGCCAACACACGTCAGACTTTCGGTTTGTAGATTTAAATTTGATTAAATGTGTAAAAAATTCTTTACCTAGTTGTTAAGGTCTTCCGTTTCCAACGGAAGACCTTTATATTATTGTGCAGATTAAGATTATTCTTATTTTTCTTTTTTTTTTTTTTCTTCCTAGACGCGAACTTTGAGGCTTCATATCTTGCTCATTTCTGAACGGTTTTTGCTCAGATTTTCAGGGCGTATAGACTTTACAAAACACTATCTAAACCATTTCATAAATTTAAAAAATCCTCTTCCGTTAACAAGTTATTCCCCTTTTTAAAAAAATTAGGGCCTTTCGTTTCCAGACAAAGGCTCCGAGACTATGATAGCAGGGAATGGGAATCCAACGAATTTGAATAACAGAGACATTGAAGTTTTGCACATCGGTTTTTGTTTTTGGATTACTTTCTTTATTAAGAAAAAGGTAGGGGGTCAAAAAACAGGGTTCCAAAAAGTGCGAAAATTTAGACATATTTTCCTTTGTATCTTTTAAACAAAAAATATTTTGTTAAGACATGTAGAATAAAAGTTGTGCAGAATGTCAAGGACTTTCATTTGACACCAATAAAAAAGAGCTGGCCCCTTAAATGAAGGGCCAAGGGCCCTTGAAAGTTTTTGCTAAATAACTAAAAAACGGCTAGGATTTTGATATAGCTGTCGCTGGAAAAGTTGTTTGTTGGGATCCTATAAATGTCGTTACAATGTTATTTTGTTGGTGAGTTGTGTAGTATGAGTGTAAAAAGCTTTACATGTTAACATGTACCTGTGTTTATTTGGCAAGTTAACGAAAGTCATTGTGCGTACAACTGACATTTAGTTACGACAGACAGTATGCCTGTTTAAAAAGGAGGCTTTAATTCATAAGAAACAAATAATTTTTTTAGGATACATGCTTTTATGTGAGGAGTTTAAGTCATCTTCATAAATTCTGCACAATCCTAAAAAACGAGAAACAAAATATAAACATTCTTTTTGTTTTCTAGTAAATCACACAAACTACCGGAAAAAAATAAATCTATGTGATACATTTTAGTTATCATGCTACGTGCATTTAAAATATATCTGGAATCAGAGCTGTGTGTGTGAACCATTACGTAAGCTATCCCTCGCTTGCGGCCGAGAAAGTCGGTCGCCATGGTCGCGGCTGGACTACCTAGCGGTCAGCGGTTATCTAATACACCGGAGTCACGTCTCTAAATTTATGAGTTCATTAAGCCGAAAACAAGAATTGTTTTAATTTTGATCACACATAGACGTTTATTCTTCTCAAATTGAACTAAATGATAGAGTGTCAATTAAGAAAACGTTCTGTTAATCAATAAAAGAAATGTCATTCTCAATCGGAAGTAATATCAGGCATAGATCAATTGTGGGTTTTAAGTTAAAAAAAATAATAACTTCTATTTGGTAGATTTTAGTCATTATTATACTGCAAACATTTCAAATCTTCCTGGGTTCTGAGCTGTGTGTGTTGTAACTATTCCTCGCCCGCGGCCGAGGAGATCGGCCGCGGGTGCACTACCATTCGGTCAGCGGTTATCTAATACACCAGATTCGCGTCTTTCATGTACTTGTTTTGAGTTTATATAGCCGCAAATACAGGAACTGTTTTAATTTAAAGTTATTAATGTTTTATTTCAAATGTAAATTAAGAAGTCATTCTGAAAATTATAAAATCCGATATTATTCCTAATCCAAAACATAGTCAGACATAAATCAATAGTGGGTTTGTAAGTATAAAATGTTCTAAGAACTGTACTAATAATGTTTTAGATCAACAACATAAAACCACAAAGATTACCCCTTTAAATGATGATCATCCCTCGCACGCTCGCACATGGCCGAGAAGATCGCGCGCGAGGGGACATCTACATGTACCTTATCACACGTGTATGTTTATTGATATTTTGTACGAACACAAAACTATTTGTTTATTTTATTTTCATTTATATTGGTTTTAGATGAAAGATGAATTTATCTCCCTTATTCAGTTGATTTAGCGTTGATTTAAACGTAAGGGGGAAAAATCTTATAAAAACCTCTTATTAACTGAATAAAAGTAATCTATCAATTCGATTCTAAATATGCAAGGCCGATTGTATAAATAAAAGATTAAATATAATAAAACTCCGAGATATTTACCGGCATATGTAAAATTGATATGTGTTTAACTTAAGATTAATATACTGCATCGTCGGAACCCACGGGTTTTCAATCCGTTACACTGATTTCAAGCAATGTAACGGATGGAAAACCCGTGGGGTCCGACGATGAATCGACTGTAGTTACTCATGATCATTTCCGTTAATTATTGCTTAGACTTTTTACAGACTTTAACACTTTTAAGACAATATTCAAACTTTGCCTGGCCAACGAGACATATATGCACATGGATATATGTATATATACTGGTGTAAGAATTAATATTCGACGAACGCAAAAATTAAATAGTGTAGAAAGTAAAATAAGTTTTCTTAAGACTTGTACCAAATTTTAGCAGGGTTTACATAGTAAAAAAAATCATTAATTTTCGAAGCGTTCTAGGAAGTTTAAAAACAAAGTCATATCTGTGCTGCTCCCCCCCCCCAAGTGCTCGAGCTGAATTTTAAAAATTGGCGAACAAAAATCGAAATTTTATATGTGTCGAAAATCAATTTCTGGTGACTCCTTCTTTGTTAACGTTCTTCCTAATGTGTTTCACTTTGCAATCTGTGTGTTTATTCGGCCAGTCTGCGTGTTAATTCAATCACCCCGTGCGACCGAAAATCTCTTTAAGACCGAGAAAATAAGCACCGCCTTCAAATTTACGTGGTCAGTGTAACCCTTGTTAATCAACTAAATCGAGGCCCCAGTTTGGATGTTAGAAAATGATTGGCATTTGTTTACTCGTCCTGTGTATACCATGCCTAGCGCTCGCGACGACGGTGCAATAAACGTTTTTCTTTTGATTTGATGCATACCGTGACGATAAATCGCTATCTTTTAGCACTTTAAACAAAAGAAATATTAAAAGATATGAATTAAAAATTTACTCGTACTTGGTTATATACCACGCTGAATGCGCTGATCACCTATAGTCTGTCAAAATCATGTGGTGCCGATCATGTATCCATGAAAGACGTCGTTTATCAATAAAGATGTTTGTGAATAATTGAGAATGAATAATTATATGAAATCAAATATTGCGTTCACGATTTATATCGTTAGTTATCACATTTCTGAGAGAAATTTCACGAGCTGAAACCGGAAAAGAAACAAGTACAGACAGCTCTGTTGCATGCGCAGCTGGTAGAATTATTGTGCACTTTAATTTAGCAGCTGATCGGAAAAGATTTACAAGCATTGGTTGCAAAGTTGCATTAGTATTTGAGTACGGTGGGGTGATTGTATAATTCACAAAACATCAGGATATATTCTCAGTTAATCCCGACAGAAACTTGTTCAATCAAACGGAAGATTTTGCACATGTCGCACGCGGTTTTTCATGCGTTTATATTCGTTTCAACGAAGAACAATTTGTTTTATAAGTACATATAAATACGATATTCTTTTTAAATAAACGGAAAAACTCTTTTGAGAGCACTTTAATACTCCGTGTATATAGACATGTATACACATGCGAGCGTGTTTCCCTCGGGGTTTCACACCTCTTTCAATATAGGCTCCACCCCCACCTGAACTTACCTAAGGTAAACTGACCGGTTAAAAACCTCGGCCTTTAAGTTCACACAACCCTGGACACAGATAGCCATAGGTAATTTATGGATGCAGATCATCAATTGTTATGTAATTAAAATACACTTGGAAGTGAGCTATCACTGTAGTGGTCAATTGTTGAATATAAGTTTAAAGTTTTAAGTCAAAGATGTTAAATAATAATTATTTGTTCTCACGTTTAGAAGTTATGAAATACGTTATTCAATGCAGTCGGTCGCCATAGAAATCATCAGAGTACTGCAAGTGTTGACAGTTTCTTATTTCTTTAAAAGACCTCAGGACATAATTCATTTGACTTACAGACTAGCGACACAGTTGCCTCCCAAAAATGTATGCACTTCTCAAAGTTACAATTAAATGGTATAGATATGTGTTGTTCAACGGATTTTTTTAATTGTTGTAAATGTTAAAGTTAGAGAAATCGTATTTTCTGGAGGTTGACATTATGTAGAACTCTTTTGTTATAAAAACAAAAACAAATTGTTTTGACGTCACACCATCTCTTTAGGTTTGGTTTAAATATACAATGTACACAGTGCTCTGAACAAAACGCTGGTTTATGCCTTTCTGTTACTCAAATAAAAAACTGAACAAAATTGATTACTTTTAGGTTCACACGTCACATGTTAATACATGTATGCATAAATATATGATTTTTATCAAATAAATGACATTGTATCTTTAAAAAATTCCAAAATATTATAACTAAAACATGTATATGTGACATGATAGAAATAATCGTAAACCAGAGGTCTCTCTTCCTGTCACACAAAAGTGACAAAAAGGATTTTTGATTCAGTTGGAGTTCTGCCCCCACCCCTGCCAACATTTTCTCAAATTTACATTTAGAAAATTAAATTTTGGGGTACTGACACCCCCACCCCCACACACTTTCTAGATGAGCGCTCAAGGCAAAAAAAAATATTGGGATATTTAAAACAAAATCCTATTTGAAAAAAATGAAGTTAGAGATGCCTCACAACCCCTACCACTGCCGCGGATTATGATTTTGAAGATTTGTGAATTTCTTTTACTTGCTTGTGAAGATTTCAGATAAATATGCTCATCCTTTCAAAAACAATACTGAGGCCTGTATGGCCAAACATTATACGGATAGTTATCCCTACCACTGAGCACCTCAGTCTCGTATACTAATAGCGCACCCTCAGACGGGAGAAGGCATTATTGTTTATTTACAATTGGTGTTCTTTTCAATCTCTAATTTTAACACTGCACTTTACATAAACTATTCCATGTTTTAGCGGTAGAGGTTTAAGTATGAATATAGGGAATCAAAATGTTTATGAAACATAACACGTTTTTCCATGCATCAGCGCAGTGGATTTTGTGTTTATTACACTACGATATAGGCATACCAGTAGTTTGAATCCTGTCATCAGTTGTACATACATGTAAACGTATTTATCGATTTTCTGGTTGGAATAATTAAATACATGTACATATAAGAGATGTGTTTTAAGTTATCATAAATTGATATAACCGTGAAATAAGTTAAAAGGAGAGTTTGTCTGGTAGGAAAATAATACTTTGAAAGTGAGCCTCGTTTTCTGAACTTACTATTATCATATTGACAATCCAGTTTAATGACAGCCCACCCTTTTCTCCTTACACTCAACGGGGTCGGATAGGTATCAATAAGAGGTCACCTTTCTATGACCTTTAAATTTGCATACAATCTAAATATATACCCCTAGCTTATCACAGACATGCCTTTATCTGTTTTATGAGAAGTGTAACTCTTCAATACTATGCAGTCTGGAGGTTGCATTAATATATAGAAAATAGGCATGAATTAATTTTTCTGTCTCCTTTTGAAGAGTTCAAATTGGTTTTCTAAAGCCCTGATTGGTCAGAAGTTAAAGTAGTGTGAAGATGACCTCCTATCAATAACTGTCAGACCCTGACAAGTGTAAGAACAAGAGGGGTGGTTTTATTAAAGGGGCATGGTCACGATTTTGGTCAAAATGTTTTTTCCCGATTTTAACGTTTACAATGCTTCAGTAAGGCATTTTTAATATGCAACCAAAATTTGAGCGTCATTCGTTGAGTTATAAGCGAGTTACAGAGCTTACAATTCTTTGCTATGTAAACAAAGCTTTTGTTTACATTTTGAATGTTGAAGTGAAAACTCCAGTTTAAGACCGAAAGTGAATGTTGTAAACGTTAGGATCTGTTTATATATGCTTAAAATGAGTAAGAATATGAAAAATCAGCTTGAAAAAGATTTTTTACCGGTATATTGAACTTATGTAAACAAACACAGGGCACGAGCCTTGTTTACATTACAAAGAATTGTGAGCCCTGTATCTTGCTTAAAACTTCACTACTGACTCTCCAATTTCATTTGGTCAATGGAAATGCATTCCTTAAACATTGTGAATAATAAAAACAGAAAAATAGAATTTGACCAAAATCGTGACCATGCCCCTTTAAGACTGAATGACAATCCTTTCTTGACTTGCAATCTGATTAAAATTTCTATAGTCGCTATACGATGATTTGAGGAAACCCCACTTAAGGTCACCTCCTGGTGAACTTTGCTTTGACCAATGAAATCGTCGGTTCCATTCCTCAGTTACATGATTTGGAAGTTATGCCAATACATTCTTTAGATTCCCTAAGGGCGTCTAATATCAACTTATGCTCCATCTCTTACTTGCTGATACCGAAAGATTCACGAGCATGTGGCATCATTTCGTCGTACAACTCCATTTTTGTTTGTAATCCGAAATTACCGTTTCTAACACTTGCTCTGATTGCTAGAATAACTCATGTATATTTATAAACAAACGTTCAACAGGGGGTGACCTCAAGAGGGGTTTCTTCAGATCCTCTTGTAGCAAAAATAGAAAAACAAGGAGGGGATCAAGGATATGATTTTAATCAGATTGTCTCGACTTGAAGCTGTAACGGAAGACCTTCTCGTTGCTTGCAACGAGCTCGGCTCTAGTTTCTTAATATTTTTAAGAAAACACCACAAACAAATATTTAAAAAATTCATAACATTAAATCCTGAAGGTTTGGTTGGGGGGAAACTTAAAGATTAAGAATGATAAGAAACTTTATGTCACTGCATAAAGAATAATTAGCGATGTGCAGAAATATTATAAAATACTCTATAAACTTCTATAGAATGCAGAATTTTACGCTGAATTAGAAAGCCAGCGTTATATTTGTTAAGAAAGCTTAAGAAATAATGTTTAAAAAGTTGTATCGTAATTCTATTATGCACCCCTGCGAATGTGTTCGGAATGTTTTCTTTATCGTTGCTAAGTATGTAATAAATCTAGAGGTGCTCGAATGAAAGTTCACGAGACTTCGCCGAAATTTGTTCAGTTCCTGTGAAATTTCGAGCGGAAGTATAAGTGTTCGGATAATATTCTATAAATACGTAAGTACTTGTCGTTTTTCATATCATATCCTACTTTGATTTATGTTAAAACATTAACATCTATTAAGATACATGCCTTATTTCATCATCTAGCGGTTATTTAAACTAAACGATGATATTCAGAAAAGAGTTATCGTTCGTGTTCAACCACTCTACACGTGGTTGAAAATGTAAACATTGGGTTGCTTGATAAAATCAAAGCCATGTTTTATGCTTTTGGTGTGCAATACCATGCTTTTAAAAAAAAAGAATAGGTGTCTGTTTTGTATAAAAACTTAGTATATCGAGCCATTTTCAAATAACATTCTGCATAAAATAGTATTGTCTGTTTCACTATTGATGCTATTACTAGGTCGGGCGCGGATCGAAAATTAATCTTTAGGGGGAGTCGCTACTAAGCATGTTAATTGTTGCATCAACAGAAAAAAACCTGTATTTTCTAATGACACATTTATTTCAAGAACTCATTCGATACACGAATTAATGAAGATAAAGTTTAAAATCGATTCAATATTTAATTACAAGTACCTAGATTCTAGGAAATAGACTATAAACACGAGGCACAATTTTTACTGCGAAACTGAAAGGGTCAAATAAGACCACGTGGTCTAAATTTAAATGACAATAACATTCGCAGGGGTGTTATGGCAATGTCCTCATCAGAATTTCTGGTGAATACAAGTTCGAAGTGGTTTTAAGACAAACCTGACTGAATATTTTGTTTGGTTTGAGCTTAGATTTAACAAAATATTCGAATTCTCGAAACATCATATGAAAAAGGTACCTCATTTCTATTACTAGACAATCTAGTTGGTTTTTCCAACTCTCTTCAATAATGTAAAACCTTGAACAAAAACTTTTTAATGTTACACATATACATAGACAATTATAATATATAAACGCAGGGAATATTGATTTTAGACAAACCTGAAAGGTTACTATATTACTGTTATATACCGTTATGGTGTTTATTTAATTATTTTAACGCATAATCTGTAACTGAAGATTTCTATTTACACAATTTCTTTATAAAAGTCCTAAAAACGAAGATTTGATGCTGATAAAAAAATTGTTTGACAGTTAGTGTTGTAATCAGATGAATATTTCTGCTTAACTATAGATAATGAAGGCATTTTTAAATAAGTATTTCAATCGTTTTGTCTTTTCATTAAAAAATATTAATCAGGATTGATAGATGTATTGCATCATTTCAGCCTGAAACAAAACTGGGATCTTTCGACAGTGGGAAGACTCCAGAGGTCAACTGCATTGAACTTGCTCATGGTATTTTACATACTTTTGATGTAGATCGAGATAAGGTAATAAACAGAAAGCATTTACAACCTCCAAAGTGCAAATCCGGCCTATGGCGGTTTCGAAAACTCTGTGAGATGATTGACAGAAAAGAGGACGTAAAGCATGTTGTAAGGAATGGACAACACAATCATTCTCAAGTTCAACGAACCGTTTCGTGTGTCTGTCCTCATGACAGATCTCACGTTCATCATTGACATTGTTATATTTATGATGGTAAACTATGGCAAATATGTATATTGTTGATATAAGGTACCATACATTTTTCATATTTATGTACATAAAATCAATTATGTCATTAAATGGCTGAAAGCATTTGCATTAGCCTTTGTATACTGAAAATAGTTTACATTACGCTTACAGATTTTCAGCCAATAATAAGACATACTTTCAAAAAACAAAACTGAAATGTTCATTTTTTAGTTAATGCTACATATACAAAACATTCATTGAAGACAATTTATATATCACATCTATCTTAACAATTTACTTAACTTCATAATTAACTTGACATTATAACATATCCACTTTTTCGATTTTTGTATTGAAACGCAAAGTTTAAAAAAGATTACATTAATAAAAGATATTTAAGGACTCTTCCTGGTCGAAAGAAAAATATTCTTTTGAGCTGTGTTCTGTTTCCACAGGTAAAAAACAGTACATAATCTTTTTATGTACTATTATTAGAAAGAAATGAGACAAATTGAAATATAGGTTCTTTAACTATTATGCTACAAATAGGAAACAATTTTCAAACGCTAAATACATTTTAAACCGTTGATTCTTCTGGCAAAATTAACTAAATTCATACAAATGTAATAAGTTGTTTTTATTAATTGTGCAATTTGTGATTCATCGATTAAACATCGAGGTCATTATTATCCATACTAAACTACTCACTATAAAAACCTACTTTTGCAGCCCTTAATGATATGTGATATAATTTTAGCATTTCTTAAAAACGTGCATTTATTACAAGTAAAGGGAATTCTTATGAATGTTAGCCTATTATCTAATTGTAATACTTTAAATATAATGATATGACTTCTTCTGGATTTTGTATTTGTAACTTCATCGATACACTTATTTATTTAAAAAAAAAACCACTGCATGTATTGTTCTGTGTTAAGATACGATTTTAAAATTTGTTCAAAAAAATATTTAAACAAGAGGCCCATGGGGCCACATCGCTCACCTGAGCAACAATGGATTTATATGGGTGTTCAAAGGACCCTCGGTAGAATAACAAAAAAGAATGCCGTAAAGTATCCAAATTTTACACTTATATTTGTGAACACTTAATCTTTGACATTGTACCTTTATGAAATACCATTTTTACCGAAAACAAGATCGTATGCAAGATATAAAACTAAATGTTTGGTAGGGGTACACTGTTAACTTCCAAGTACCTTTCTTTTCAGTCCTGCCCCCTCCTCCCCACACTTTATAAAGCGATCAAAATATATGAGAGCATATAGGTACAATTGCTTCTTCAACTTCTTACTAGTTATTGTATTTTATTAAAAAAAATCTTACATGTGAAAGAAGAATATTGTACCTCAATGCGCTCAAATTAAAAAAAAAATTCAAAAATTTAATTGGTCTTCCGCATTATAAACGAGTGTTGTTTACCTGGCGTGAATTCGTGCGATGTTTTATAACCTTACTCACTTGATCGATGAATACACTCGAATGAAAAATGGTGTCCCGTGAAATGTTAAAGAGCTATTATAATCAATGCACAGGCGTCGGAACGGGGTGGGTGGGGGCTTGCCCCCCCCCCCCCACTTTTTTTTTGCAAAGTTAGACATAGCCATTCTCAAAATCATTTTTTTTGCTTGTCAAGATTTCTGATAAAGTCGAGCCTCCCCCATACATTTTCAATTTGCTTCAGACACCACTGCAATGTATTGACAGGCATATCACTCTATTTTACCACGCCCACCCATTATTTTCATCTTTATTCAAAACTACAAACCAATATGATTTTCCGCTGTAATATTTTCTTAAAAGCGATAATACATTTATCCCGTCATAACTATTGGAAATGTTTTAAAGCGATCGTTTATATTTGTGTCTGAAAACCATCAAGGTTGGTGTAGATTTCATATAATACATCGTATTAAGAGGGGGCCCAAGAAAGTAGTTACAGCATATCTTCTTTTAATTTTTTTGTACAAGTATTTAACGTTTAGATAGAAATTTCTAGTGATCAATCAAAATTTCAGCGTCAATCATAAAATTATAAGCAAGATATTGGGCTCGCAATTCTGCTAGGTTTGAGTCAATTTTTTTTGTTCAAATGAGTTTATTACATTAAACTTTAGATTTTTAAACTTGATATTTCCTATTCAGCATTTAAAATGTAAGAGAACAAAAGCAAGGCCTCAGCTCTGTGTGCAAACAGAAAATGTGAGCAAAGCTCTGTATCTTGCTTATAATTCGAAGCTTGACACTCGAATATGGAAAGTAAATAGAAAATTGTAAACAATTAAAACAGAAGAAACGTGCACTAAAACAAAGAAAGATCACAATTTATTTTTCATCACATATATACCTATATTTCTAGCAGCGAAAACAGTCTCCGTCTATACTGAAAATGCTGAGCATCTTAACAAAACACGTTGCATTAATCAACCATTCCGTAGAGATCGTACCGAATTACCAATAAAATGTATAGTATTTTATAATATGTTGTAAGTGCAAATGTCAACGCATTGAAATATTTAACCTCAATTTACTTCACAAAATCGGCACAAATCTATGTTGCATGTTTCAAATATTCTCTTCGCACGTAAAGTGTTGCACAACCAGCAAATTCATCTTTGTCAACCCGTGTGTCATGCGTTCAAAATGGCTGCTGCAAACAAAAGAACTTTCGTTTTCGAGGTATGGAATACCGAACCCGAAGTTATAAACTGATTGACAGCTATTATTTCTTTAATATTAGTTACGTAAATTACTCAAATTTGAAACTGAATTAGATCATAATTTTTGCAATTTATATTTTCCTTTCCATAAGGATTATTTTTGCTAAATTATGTTGAATTTGACTCAATAGTTCTTGAAAAGAAGATTTTTTAAAATACACCCCCCTTTTTTACAGTTTCGAGGTTTTCTCCGTTTTGAATAAAGATCAGCCTTTCATTTCTGCAATTTATATTCACCTTCTTATAAGGATACTTTTTGCCAAATTTGGTTGAATTTGGCCAAGTGGTTTTAGAGAAGAAGTTTAAAATGTAAAAAGTTTACAGACGGACAGACAGACGGACGGACGGACAGACGGACGACGGACAACGGGTGATCAGAAAAGCTCACTTGAGCTTTCAGCTCAGGTGAGCTAAAAACGAAATGTTTTCTGATCAATTATTGAGTATACACTAATTTGATTTGGTCTTAACTATTTTTAGTATATATATATATATATATATATATATATATATATATATATATATATATATATATATATATATATATATATATATATATATATAAATCATAAATTTTTTATGCTGAATGGCATAAGAATGACATTTTCTATTATCAAAGTCAGTGATATTTCATTGTTGTAGAAAGGATAACAATTACAAATCTGGTAGAATACGAACAATGCGGTTTAATTTACACATTTACAAAATCTCTGAAATAACATTTCTTTTGAAACATTGATGAACTATCAAGATTGCAAAATAAATACGCTTGGGCTCAAATCAAATATATTAATTCCCGTTCTCACAAAACTGTGTGACACAGCACTAAATGGTTATATCATAATGTCGCAAGAAATACATGCGTGTTTTGCTGATGTTTTGAATGAACACCTAATACGTTTCCGTAAATTGCATTGATAAACGCAGATAAATCATAAATAAATAGGAAGACAAATTCAAAACTAGTGTTGACTCACTTTAATGCAATATTAATATTGTGTGTACATATGCAATAGAACAGCTAATTACAATAAGACTACCTTTAAATAACAGTGTTTTAAAAATTATAATACATAGACTTTTATTTTGTTATCTATATTACAAAGAACTGTGAGCTATGCATTTAACTTTAAATTGTAAAACTGGCATTCATGTTTTGCTTCATAAATAACTAATAACTAATAATTACAGTGTATGTATTTTAAACATTAAAAATCACCTTAGATTGGGACCATACCACTCTACTTCAGGAAGCTTGATATCTAAGTCGGTATCTATGAAAAACAAATCAGTGACAAGAGTTTTTCATAGTGATGTATAAAATAGGGATAAATTTATATTTTATATTATTTTATATTTTAATATAAATATGCATATGCAAAAACTAAAAAAATCGAATAGTTTAGTTTTTGTTTTGTTAAAAAATTAAACGCAACAATTTTTCCTAAAGCCATTTTTATTGTAAATAATCATTCGGCTTTGAAACAGTTTGCAAATAAACACAGGCGGCAACATTATTTTATTCTTTTAATTACACTATATTGATCTTTTTCTCTTTTTTTCTCATGAAAACTAACAGGTGTTCTAATTTTATCAATATCTTAGTATAGTCTTAGATAAGTTATCGAGGTTTACATTATATATTTAAATATAAATGTTAACTGGTTCAAAACGTACTCACCTGTCCACATAGCCGTGATCGTATAGTGGTTAGTACTTCGCGTTGTGGCCGCGACAACCCAGGTTCGAATCCTGGTCACGGCAGTGGCTGTGTAGTCGCTGTTACGGCAGGGCAGGGTAGATTTTGATATTTTTCAAACGTGTAAGAAACTATAGCACCTAACTATGAAAAAAATCTTATAAACGATTAACCAGATTTTACTTTTTTTGTTCCTTTGTAAAGTTGTAATAACTTTGCTTTGAAAAGCAAGAGTCCTCTTTAATTGCTGTACAGATATTTAAAAAAAAATGCGCGTTATACCCATTATCAAATTATTTTGTATATAATTAATGCATATTCTGCTATTCTTTATGTGTAGTATTGTCAAGTAATGTTGGAGCGTTGGGTATGTGAGCTTGCTCACTTTTTTCTTTCCTCAATAAAAAAATACTATACTAATAATATGTATAGTGTCACACTCAGGGGGGGGGGGGGAGTGTAGTGATCAGTATTTTCTTCTCTGGTCCCCATCTCAATGATGACTTTCACGTAAAACTTACAAATAGCTTTTGCTATTTGGCAACCATAACCTTGAAGTGTCTGATCATAGCCTACAGCTGTATAAACCGAAATTTGTGCCATATGTTCTCTTTAATAGCTAATATCTGGATCGTGTTTCACACAAACAGATCGTTTGGTTTATGAGCCTGACGTAACCTTAAACTTAGTTTATGAAAAGGTGTAAAGATCATAGCATACATCAATGAAATATATGCATACATTATGCTGTCCTTTTCTGTTGATCAATCCGTTTTTGATTTTGCTACAAAAAGTAAGAGATAAGCTGTGACTTTGACCCATTTTTTCAGTGAACGATTAAGCAAAGTGTTTTCAATGTTTCAGTGCTTTATAAAGCAGTGTTATTTAGAAGTTAATCGTCTTAATGATGTATATTTGTAAACTAAAAAACCAAGAGTAAATCAAAATGGTCTACAATATCTCATCAGACTGTCTTAGCGGTGAAAAGCTATTAAATGGATTTAGCTGAGAAACAGTAGCTGATACAGTCTTCAGACCTAAATGTCAATAAGCCATCCTTTTCTTGAAATTATTTTCAAGAGATTGTAATTAAACTATCCTTTAGCCACACATGCTATTGAATTAATGCTTTACATGTAGGAAAAGTTCCAATTTAAATCAGATATGCATACAAAGAGAGTGAGTTAAAAATATATCTAAATACAAAAAGAGCGTATATATTCTGCGGCCATAATATTTTGAATCCCCTTTCCATGGCGCGGGGAACTAATACAATGATGTTGAAAGACAGTATTTTCTTAGGTTACCATTATAAGAAAATCAATGGTATTTATGTGTAGCTGTGAAATTATTTTAGTATGATAAGAAATAGTAACAAGAGGTCCAGGGGCCACATCGCTCACCTGAGCAACAATAGCCATAACTCTGATCAAATCAGCATTACAGTAACAAAATCAAAATATCTTGACAACTAAGTACAGTAGATCTTGCTCAAAATATTTCTAAAAATCTGCCGATTTTTATCCACATATTTTTATGATAAATACTAAGCCCCTTTTGTTGTTTTATAATTTGTAAGAAGATTTTTTTTATATTCCTATATAAATCCCCTCAACTTTGTGGCCCCACTTTTCTCTAGGTAGTAATGGTTTGATCAAACTTGAATTTGCACAACCTGTGCTTTCACACAAGTTGCTGCTTTTTGGACTGCTTTTCTTGAAGATTTTTAAAGATTTTTCTCTATATCTTTTCCTATGTAAAATTCGGACTCCTCCCCCCCCCCCCCCCCAATGTGGCCCCGCCATATCCAAGGGATCATGATTTGAAAAAACTTATCTGAGGATGCTCCCACACAAGTTTTACCTTTTATGGCCAAATGGTTTTTAAGAAGAAGATTTTTAAAGATTTTATCTATATATTCTTATATAAAAATTGATCCTCCCTTTTGGTCTCATCCTACCAATAGGGACTATAATTTAACAAACGTGAATCTATACAACATGAGGATGCTTCCACACAAGTTTAAGTTTTTTGGCTAAATGATTTTTGAGAAGATTTTTTAAAGATTTTCTCTATATATTCCTCCATTGTGGCTCAAACCTACTCCAAGTGAGTGACCATTATTTTAACAAACTTGAATCTAATTAAAACTACCTGAGGATGATTCCACACAATTGTAAGCTGTTCTGGCCTAATAGTTTTTCAGAAGAAGCTTTTTTTAAGAATTTATCTATGAAAAAAATGACAATAGCAAACCGTCAACCATTTCAAAAATCCATAAAACGAAATACAAATCCAAAGCAGAGCAACACGGACCTCCAAGATAGAGGTAGGATCAGGTGCCATGGAGGAGTAAGCATCCTCTGCTGACCGGTCACACCTGCCGTGCGCCCAATTTCATATTGGTTAAAATGTCAATATCGGGATAAATGTCGTCATCCCGAAATATCATGATCGGGAAAAACGATCTATATATTCCAATGTAAAAGTCCATCCTCCCATTGTAGCCCCACCCTTCCCCGCGGACCATGATTTGAACAAACTGGAATCTACACTTCCTGGGGATGCTTCCATACAAGTTACAGATTTCTGGCTTAATAGTTTTTGAGAAGAAGATTTTAAAACAAATACCAACAAGTCTTTAATAGTTCTTAATTATCTTCCCTTTAGAGAGGTTGTGGCCAATCAATTGGACAAACTAGTCTCTCTTTCATCCAGTGACACTTTGTGCCAAGTTTTGTTGAAATCGGAGTGGGAGATGAAAATGTGAAAAGTTTACAACAACGACAACGCCAACGACGACAGACAACGGACAAATTTTGATCAAAGAAGCTCACTTGAGCTTTCAGCTCAGGTGAGCTAAAACGTAAAACTTTCATAATATCAGTCACATCTACGATTTTCATATACTCTACTATATAATTATAGTTATGAAGATTTGATGTACTTTGATGATAGAGTAAATACTATCAAATAGTATAAAAGTAGATAATAAGGAAACTAGACCTTTGATATATCAGTAAAAAAGGAAAGTAATTTTTAATGCTAATAGAATAAAGAAGTAACTCAGTAAAACCAAATGAAATTGATTTTTTCAAAATTTGTTAAATATTCTCAGGATTTTCATATATCCTAATTTTTCCGCCTTCAAATCCTGTTTTCATACTGGCAAGGTTTAAAGCAGACAAGCATTGCACAGATAATAATTTACTGGTATAAAAAAATTAGATAAACCGCGTTAACCTTTCCAATATGATTGTTGAATTCATAGCTCGTATAAAATACATGTACCACAGATGCATCATGATGTTTATATTTACATTAATTCTTTCTGATTCATTATTCCATTACTCATATCAAGTGGGTATAGGTATGTAAATTGCCATTAGCACCATGCAATATTCACTGATAAATGCGAAATTTTAGGATCATTGGACATTTCCGTGCATTATATATTTGACTGTATAAATAATGAATATAAAATATATATTTTTTGAATATGCACACGTCCTTATCAGATGGAAATATTACACTGTATACTTTTGCTGATAGCACAGTTGACCTTATCCAATTACATTTAGTATTTTATCCGTCTATCTGTCTATCAATTTGTTATTTTTCTGCATTTTCTACTTCTTCTTAAGAGCATCTGGATAATTTTTTTTTTTTACAAACTTTGACACAACCCTTGGAGAAAGGCTTCCTAATTTGTTCAAATTGTCTAGGTCCCGTGGTGAAGATGAGAGACAATAATAAAGACTCAAAATAACAATTAGAGTTTTAATTTTTTCTGATGAAGAAGCACTATAATAAACAAACTTTTGCACATTTTCTTGTTATTTGAGAATTCATCAGTTATTAACTGGACTTCAAGTCCATAAAAACCAATGGGAGTAAAAAAAAAACATCATATCGAGTAGCTCGTGTATTAATCTTCATAAACAAATATTAAGTTCCACTAAGTATATTTACCGCTATTTCTTACGGAATTTGATAGTAATTTATACAAGCATGACAGGCATGATAAGAGAGAAATCAACATACTCCAGCTCACGACTTAGATGTCAGCGTAAGATTATACGCCTTTTTTTTACCTTAAAAAATTTTTAGATGCATTTTTTAGCTTTTTAAATGTCAACTTTAATTCAAGTATTTATAACTAGTATGTTTTAACATCTTGAATTATGTCTTCTTCATACTTTAGCTGCTTACTTACTGTGGATTATTTCTTGGTCGATCGAACTATGAGAGCACGAATTCCCCGAACGTGCACGGACTGGCCCAAATCTTACAAGTTGACCGTAGTTACCATGACAACCTTAACATATTATGAATAATTGACAAAATGATTGAAAGGAAGATATAAATATAAACAATAGGACGCTTTCTTTGGTGCTTTATTCGGAAATGTAACAAAACGAGAATGCTGTCAATGTGAGAAATGTGGCCACCTAGCTAGGTTTCTTTTCTTTGAATTACTTTCTTCCTTATAGTGCTCCTGAATATAAATTTTGGCTTAATATTTCCTTTTCTCTGAACTGGTTTTTTTTCAATTATCTCAATGTTTATACATGTAAATTCTTAAGTTTAACTTCCTTCTAAGTATTAAAGGTTTTTTATATACCGGACCTAGATACGATTTGAAAGATATTTTTATGTATAAAATAGTTTACTTGTACACAATTTGAATGATTAACCAAAAGAATGTTGGAAGTGTAGTTATAAGAGAGATACAGAGGTAAGAATCTATTGTTATGTACACAATGCTCGAGTCTTATATTTGTTTACAAATAATGTAAAGTAATGAAATACTTTTCTTTGACAAAATAACTTGCGTTGAATAATATAATCTGATTACTTATTCTGATATCGATATGAAATGATAGTATGAAGAAAACTGAATTAAACCTGGTCATGACAATGCATAAATATAATAAAATTTATTGTTGACTGTTGTTACGATTTTTTATCTGCAAATGAAACGATATATATAGATACAATTATCTATTAATAGTTCAGTATGCATGCATGTAGATAATATGCAATGACATAATGATGACAAACAATAAAAAAAAATTATGTTGATATACTTGGAGTGGTTTTTTTTTCGAAATTTCCTGCAATATTTACTGGTAATAAAGCTTATGTATACTTACTTCTTTTTTATTTACGGTAGTTAGATTCAATTTTTAGAACTTCCTTTGCTGGTAATAATTAATTAACCCAAATAGAAATAAAATAATTCCCAATTGCCATTTTAAGTTTTATATAAAGATAAAGCAATTAACAGTTCTCCACCGATGTGCCGGTATTAAAGCACAACATAATTTAAATCCATAATTGTTATACAGAAGTACATATTTTGTCATATTTTGCCAATTTCGTTACTTCTATGCTTTTCTAATGATCTTCCTTTGTAGAATGGATCAAAATGTTAGCTCTGGGAAAGCGTTTCTCGCCTACAGTTTACGAGATCGTGTCAAAGTTCACAACTTCGTAAAATTGATGACCAAATCACTGGGCATTAGTACCTTTGACCCAGAGGACGATATTTTACCTGGACAAACATTACTGACGAGTATAGAAATCGGCGTGGCGAAATCTAATGCCTCGTTTTTGTTTATCAGCAAAAACTTTATTCGGGATAAACTTTGCCAATTTCTGGTAGACAATTTACTTTTGAGATATATCACCACCAAGGGAAAATACCGAGTCATTCCGATTGTATTAGACAATTATAAAATTCCTCGATATTTGAAAAATTTGAATTGCATTCATTACCAAACATATCTAGAAAAGATCCAACATCACAACGTGACATTAGTAGAGAGTCTAATACAGATAGGAAGAAGAATTTTAAATGCATTGAAAGGTTTGTAAATTTTCTAAAATATGTTTTTGTTTAAAAGAATTTTTTAAAATGATTATTGCAAACGACTCTTAATTTTATTATTTTCCAACTACACCTAATATGTACAATCGTCTTGTTTTGAACGAGATTGAATAAGATGAGAATATTATGTATACATATAAAGTAAAGAAAACTGGATGCACAACAAATTAACCGTCAGATTTATCTCAAAAGTTTGAATAATTAGGTTTTTGCAAATTATAATATTTAATAAAGAAAAAACCTATTATTTCATGTTTAAAGCTTGAATATTTCCCTCAATTTTTATATAGAGCTCTGCGACTCAAGGAGTAAAATATAGTTTTAAAATGGCCATGACCATTCAGCTTTCTTAACAAAGCGAATAAAGCGTAATCAGTGATTTATAATTGATGCCATCTTTCATGGTCTAGACAAATTTCACAGCTAACATGTGGAATACGTTGAGCTTAATCAATCAATAATTCAAGGTACTAGCATTTAGTTAAAGTTTCACTTTTAAGAAGTTAACAAATAAGCAATGCATACATCGAACTTCTAGGATTTAAGTTTTTGGCTATACACGTAACAATTAGAGAACATGATTCTATAACTTATGCTAAATATCACTGTGTTACCTTTAAGTAAACGTTTCGTTTTCCAGAAAGTTCGCAGTGTTTACCTTATATCTTATATAGGCCCACGTCATTCCTTTCGAAGAACTCGCCCGAGATGTATTATGAAGGCCGAACAACATGGCAAACACATCCTTTCCCGTCTTCGAAGTATGATGAAAAGAGATCGTCTCAGAGGAAAGAGTAGTGAGCCTAACACGGTACTTAACCTGTTTACGATGGTCACCATGATGAAACATTGTATTTTGTCCTGTAAATATGGAGACTGTTCCTTTTCTTGTAGTGGAAAACAAGTTACAAAATTTGAAAATCATATCAAAGAATGTTGGTACATTCCTGTTAAGTGTTCCAATAAGCATTGTTTGTACACGTTCCGAAGATATTTAATGAACGACCATTCCACAAAATGTAATTTTGCCATTGAGAAATGTCCAAATGTTAACTGCAATGTCAAACGTCAACGACATAAAATGTCTTCCCACGTACAAAAGTGTCCATGTTGGATGGTTTCCTGTTCAAACAAAAGCTCTGGGTGTATGGCAACCATGTCATACCGGGATCTTAATGCACATCTGAAGACGTGTCCATGGTCATCCCAGCCTTGTGAGATATGTGGCGAACAAATAATGTACAAAGACTAATCCAGACATGTTTGTCCATTAGGTACAGCTGAATGTCCTCACTGTAATCAAGAGGTCATCATGAAGGATTTCCTAAGTCATCTTAATTCTTGCCTAACTCTATGCGAGCTTTGTAAAGAAGATTTCATTTCCCGAAATCTAAAAAACGACTCCATGAGCGTCCGATCATGCAGTGCAAGTATCATTTTGTGATTACAAGGACAGAATTTTGAAGGTATAAATGCATATGATTACTTGTCCTTATGAACCAAAGAAATGCATTTATTGTGATATGTACATTTTATCAAAAAATTTGAAGTTGCCTACTTCGGAATGCAACAACACTGTGCGATGCGAAGGATGTAGACTCGAGATAGAAAAGTAAGTATTTGGTTGTTGTTTGGGTTTTTTTTTTTTTTTGGCTTAATTCGAAATTCCTATCAAACAACTTTAAATCTCTTATGCTTTTATGTTTCGTAGTATGACTGAATGACATATATATCGTTTGTCATTTTAGATCTTTTAAAACAGTACATGACATGTTCTGGTGCATAGGAAATACAAATCGCAGAACCTGTAAAATTTGTGCCAAACTAGTTGAAGCTTCTTCTCTGAAAAGTGTTACCGAGTTGGACCTCCATCACGAAATGCACAAAGAAAATCCTTGTTTCCAGCCAACACGCGTCGGACTTTCGGTATGTAGATTAAATTTGATTAAATGTGTAAAAAATTCTTTACCTAGTTGTTTCTTAATATTTTTAAGAAAACACCACAAACAAATATTAGAAAATTCATAACATTAAATCCTGAAGGTTTGGTTGGGGGGAAACTTAAAGATTAAGAATGATAAGAAACTTTATGTCACTGCATAAAGAATAATTAGCGATGTGCAAAAATATTATAAAATACTCTATAAACTTCTATAGAATGCAGAATTTTACGCTGAATTAGAAAGCAAGCGTTATCATTGTTAAGAAAGATTTAGAAATAATGTTTAAAACAGCTGTATCGTATTTATATTATGGCAATGTCCTCATAAGAATTTCTGGTGAATACAAGTTCGAAGCGATTTTAAGACAAACCAGACTGAATTATTTTTTGTTGTAAACTTTTAAAGTTTTAATAAAGGCAGATTTTACAGTTACGCATATACCTGTACATAGAACATTATAATAAATACACCCATGGGAATATTGATTTAAGACAAACCTGAAAGGTTACTATAATGCTGTTACATACCGTTATGGTGTTTATTTTAACGCATAGTTTGTAACTTAAAATTTCTATTTACATAATTTCTTTATAAAAGTCGTTAAAACGAAGATTTGATGCTGATGAAAAACATTTGTTTGACAGTTTTATAATCAGATGAATATTTCAGCTTTATTACAGATAATGAAGTCATTTTGTAATAAAGTATTTCAATCGTTTTGTCTTTTCATTAAAAATAAAAATATTAATCAGGATTGACAAATGTATTGCATTTTTTCAGCCTGAAAC